>VXBJ01006930.1:488651-566642 GCA_013400055.1 Nycticryphes semicollaris
CCCCCACCCCCCGCCTCCAGGCTCCCCGGCCGTCCCCGGGGGCGTCCCTTCGGAGCGGGGAGCCCCGGGGTGTCCCCCCTCAGGCGGCGACGGGCGGGTAGCGGCAGCCGCGGCGCGGCGGGACTGACCTGCGAGCCGCCGCTCCCGGACATTCCTCCACAGCAAGTCCCAGGCTTTGGCGGTGGAGTCCCGCAGCTGCTCGCTCAGCGACCTCCGGAGCTGCGCCTTGCCCGGGCGGCGCTGGCTGGTCATCCTTGGCGGCTCCGCATGCCGCCCCGGGCAGCCCCGCTCCTCAGCGCCGGCGGCGGCTCCCCTCGCCGGGGACGGGCNATCTCCGCCCTTCGCCCCGGCCGGGACGCGGAGCCCCTCGGGCTCAGGCACCAACGGCAGCCCCGGGCCCCGCTCCTAAATTCCGCGCCTGCGACCCGTCTTGCGGGAACCGTCCGTCCGAGCACCCCTCGGTCGCCCTTGCTGCCAGCGCCCGGCCGTGGGCAGCCGCTCGCCGCCGCCCGCCTCAGCTCCCCCGGGGCTCGGTGGTCCCTCAGACCAAGGCTCCAGGGAGCCTCTCGCTGCCGCCCCAGCCCCGCCGTCAGGAGCCGGCGTCCGCTGCTCCCGGGAGAGGTCACGGGCAACGAGGTGACAGAAAACCTGGCTGGCAGCATGTGGTCTTTTTTTTAATCGGGAAGCTGTAATAGGTGTTTCACCCACGCTGCAACTTTTACAAAAAAAAAAGTTGGGGGGGGGTGTGCTTTGTTTTTTTTTCCCCCCGAGGGTTCTGTTTATCAATTCTCCACTCGAGTTCAAGCCACAGTCCTTGCAACACATCTCTTCCCCCTCTTTTTCTGTGTTTCACGCACTTACCTCCCAGCTTCCTGCCCTTGCTTTATCCCTTCCACCCCCCTGCAGCATCTCCTCTTCTCTAACAAGTGCTTAGACTCCTAAAAGATTTCAAAACTAAACCCTGGCAGCCACTTTTTGCACACATTTACAGACTAAAAGGAATCCCGAGTCCTCCACCCCTAGGTGAGCCAGACAGCAATGTCGGGGCCCTTATCCCATTTAGGTAACCAGTTTGGGGTCTCTGCTTCCTCTGTGATCAGGGAAATACTGTTTTAACAGTGTCCCCTTCCCTACCCTGCCCACAGGAGGAGCGCATGGTTCCCAGAAGGGCTGGCAGCAGAGTCCCGTTGCCGAAAAGGACAACAGGAGCTTCGTTTCATTAAGTCACAAATCATTACTTTCTGCTTACTCTTTTTGCAGAGTATTCGTGATGTGCAACGAAGAGGCTGATGTTCCTGTGCCACAAACTGAAACAGCTGAATACCCTGGTAAAGCAGTCATGTTAAACATTATCGATATCCCCATCTTGTTTAAATTAAAACCATAGCTGGGATGTCAGCAATACCCATAGAAGCTAGAAACAAACAAACAGACATATGCCGTTACTGCTCAGTTTTAATAATGTCTTCTGTTTGCTCTCTTGGTGTGAATTTGTTTTCCCTTGCCCCTGCTCTTAAAACGTTCATCTCAAACCACTCTACTTTATCTGATACAGTGGAGACGATGTGCTTGCGGAGAACTTGTGAGGATGTGGTATGTTGCTTCTCCTCCTGCAATTCCAGCTAGTGTCCTCCAAATGACTGAACATACTCTTGGAAGAAAAGGGATGCCTTCCAGGGATGGATGCATCCAAGAACTGGAAGGGGGACAGCATAATTATGTAAATACTCCCACATCCCATGATCCAGAGCAAACGCCTGCTGATGGTAATGGGAGAAGAGAGGATTACAGTTCCTACAATCAGCTCCTCTGCCCTGTAAATCTGCCTCTGACCTCCGCCTCTATTTAATTCCCTACCAACGCAGCCGTTACTGGTACATAAGACCTACGATATCTTTTCTGCCACGGGCTCTTATCCTCTAGGAACCAGGTAGAGATGAGAAATTAATTTCTGACATTGTACTCGGCTGCCCTATAAAGATCAGCAGCGACACACAGTCTAAAGGTGAAATCATAAAATCCGTTTTGAAGGTTTTGTATCATACTGCTGTGTCACTACCCACAAACACCAGTGTCAGGCAGTACTGTAACCTTCAACAGTGCTCTTCTGGCAGCCACACTTGAATGCGCCCCCTGACTGTGTCCAGCCTGTCTGGAAGATAGATCTCCCTTTCTTCAGTTGCTTTCTGTGATGGCCAGGATGGAGCAATACAACAAAAGATGTCCTCTTCCTTTCTACACCACTTGTGAAGCTGTTACTTTATCAAAAATGTCCCTAGACTTTCAGGTTTCCTGAAAGCAGCTAATTAGCAACAAGATACTAGCAATTGCTAATACCATGTTATCTCACTGCAGGTTACTCAGATAAACTCCAGGGGTATGGCCAGATTTCAGCAGCAGCAGAACTGCCCTGGCAAACCTAGACCAAATTCTGTGGCCACAGTGACAAAAATCTTACTAATTTCAGGTACTTTATTTCAGAAAACTAAATCCAGCAGCAAGATCAGATACTGTACTTTTCTCCCCAAAGAAACAGTGTTATTGGGTAACGAGAAAATACCTCATGCAGCAACTGGCCCAGTACTATTTTATGCCCTTAGTGATAGTCAGCTCTTCAGGAGTCGAGTTACCAACACAGGTATTTTTGATGTATTACACCTAGTAGCAGCAGTTACAATAAGAGCAGTTCTACACAACCTGCTTGAAGAAAGGTATGTGTTAGGGATCATTCACAGGTCAAAGATGTTTCACTTCCTTTTAGGATGTCAGAAAGCATGACTAAATGGTATAGTTCTGGTCCCCCTCCACGCATTTTCATGTGTTGGTTAAGTGTATAAGTAGCCAACTGATCTGTGCTCCTGTCTGCAGCTTGAAACGTTCTGACATCCTGAAGAAGATGGATAACACTTCTGGCAGAAAGAAAAGGATTTTCCACAGAAACAGCAGTTTTGCTGCTTGATACTAGTCATACCAAAATCATTCTGTTTCATTTCAGAGTAACTGCAATAAAACAACCCCCAACAGAAAGAAGGGTATTCCCAGTCGCCTTAAAAGAAGCTGAACTATGGTATTTGTCTTCTGTCATTGACAACAGCATATTGCCAGGAATGAAAGCAGTAGTTGTCTGTCTTAAAATCTTGCAAGCATGTAAAATGTTGGGGGGAAATCTAAGCTAATTACACCCGTGCTCTGATGCCACTGTGGCACACAAGTCTGATGCTCTAATTATATATTTTGCAATTTATGGTTCCTCCCAATCACCATGGTAATTAAAACACCAAGTTAATTGATACTACATAATAATATGGCCTCTAATTAGCACTGTGTTTTTAATTTGTTACAGATTCCATTATGCAGCCTGATCTAGTCCTCATAAAGTCACTGTAAAAGCTCCCATGCATCTGGTAAGAAAAGAATCAGGCCTAAGGAAAGAGAAAAAACTACATCTTGGTTTGTCGTTTCTAAATACTGAAAGGCTATGACAAAAGTACAACTTCTTTCCTTTTTTCCTCTACTCCTTCATTATGGTGAGTCAGGATTTCTTGTTAGTTTAACCACTTCACAATATTCGCCTGATTGTAGTAGAATACAACAGGGTGCGTCTCGCAGAGGAAAATGCAAGAAGAACACATCCTTGGTTACTGCATCCTGTTTAGGGGACACAAGCTCCTTACACTTGTATTTCTTAAAAAGCAATAATAACGTAAAAGAGGAAATCAATTTGTACTATAGAATCACTAATGCAGTCTGATGCTAATCAGTGCAATATCAAATTTTATAATATATCTAATTCTTCAGGAACTGACTGTAAATTAAAGAAGCTATATGAAGTCTATTATGCAGAGCGGCTGTGCTTTTGTAGCTTCATATAGCAGCTCAGACACCTAGATATAAATACATCAAGTAATATTTATAACTTTGGTAGTGATTTTTAGGGGTCCTAGAGCTCTGGAATTTGTTTCCTATCACAGGCTAAATGTCCTGAGTGTGATGTTGTAAGCCGGGGTTACCACTGGAAGGGAAGAAAAGATTTGAGGTTTTCCATTGCTTGTTTTTTCTAATAGCAGACTGCAGTGAATTGCATACTAATTCTGTGGTTGAAGTTATGTGAAAAGCACCAAGGGCATATGCGTAGGTGTCCTCTTTGACATCTAAGTAAACAAACAAACATTTTGGATAGAGAAAAATAAGAATCGTTGTGAACAAGGACAAAATGTTCCAGCCTGTTCCCTGGCACCCTCTCCTTGCTTGTTATTTACATATGCAAATGATCATCATTTTAAGGTAGCTTTAATGAGGATCAATTATAAAGCAGTTTCACCCATTCCCGGTTTATCAAGAGATTGGCACCTATCTGTTCATCTTTCTCCATTTCAGCTTTCTGAAGCTCTGGGAAAGGACCACTCCACACTTTGCCAACGGCAGTGCTCGCTGCTGGCTTTCAGTAGTCGGGGCCGAATTCTTTCGCTTTTGTTCGCAGTGATTAATGCTGAAAGAAACGGGCCTTCTTGGAGTATTCACTGTGAAAAGGCTCTAAGTATGCTCAGATACAGACTACAGTAACAAAGTGTACGCTGTTTGGCTGCCCTCCCTCTCCTTTGCTAAAACCGGTGTGGAGGGGATGGGGGGAATTAAGCTTTTCTTCTGTTCGTAGGACAGAGGATGGTACTTTATTATTATTAATAAATAACAACAACAACAATAATAATTATAATAATAACAACCAGAAACTAGATGGAGCAAAATGCCCTCGGGATATTACAAGTTAAATATAAAACTGGACACCAGTGGAGAGAAGAGCGAGCTAATTGGGGTAGGAAGGGTGGAGTACAAGAGAACAATAAAGCAATACCGGCCAGTGGTGTAACTACTGGTGTTAGCACACCAGGATTAGTTTTTGGAGGCGCTGACGCAAGGCAGGTTAGCAAGAGGGTCTCCAAGGAGGTTAATGTGGTATCTTTCTATATTCAGAGGACCAAATCCCAAGGATAAGGGGCAATTTTAGAGAAAGCATGAAAATGTGTTTTAGAAAACACACAGTAGATACCAAAAGTCATCCTGTTCTGTACAGAGAGACTGTGGGAATCAAGACTTTAAAAAGAAAAAAAAGGGGAAGGGAAGGNGAAGGGAAGGGAAGGGAAGGGAAGGGACGTCAGCCAAGTAGCCTCCACTTGATGCAACATAAAGGCAAGAGGAACTGAAATGAATAGTGACAGCAGAGAACTGCCAGAGGATTTGCATTTGGGATGCACTGAAGTTGACCGGATTGTGTCTATCATGGCAGAGCAAGTGAGAACAAAGACGAGATGGTAAACATGGGATGAAAGTTTTTCCAACAATGAATTTTCACCTGGAAAAAAGAGTAATTTTTTTACAGAATAAAAACTAGAGAAAATGGCATTTTCCTGGAAAATAACTGCCATTTTCCTGGTTTTACCATGGAGAAGGATCTTCACATCCTGGCCAAGCTTACCTTGGACTTTCTCTCCATCTCACATCCTAGTTGTGTCTAGCTCTTGCAGATTATTTTTTAAAAAGCCCTCTACTTCTCCAATATTGTCTCCTTAACTCAGCCTAAGCTGTCACAGGAGAATGACAAACTCCAGGTGAAGGGCCTGTGTGACAGTTCTGTAAGAATGGTGAAGAAGGGGACAGGGAGGTAACCGTGGCACAGATGATCATCGGATGGATTCCTGTCTAAGTGAACAGAGCGCTTCCACTGAACAGTAGACAATAAAGCTGATGCTTAAGCCAAAATTCTGAAGAATTGCAGCCACACCAGCACTTGCTCATTTCTCGGATAGCAGAGGAGAAGATTGGACAAAACAAACCAAGTGCCAATAAACTTTCACTTCCTTTTGTAAGACACTCTGTGGACATCTTTAAAATATAGTATGTTGCAGATATGAAAGCCCAGGCTGGGAAAAACTGGTCACTGTAAAAACAGCCAATTCTTCAATGATTAAGCAACTGGGAAAGCGAAATTTTATGTGTGTAGATACAGTGGTTTTCCAGTGGAGCAGAACTTGAAATTTTGAGGTGATTAATGCCCTTGAAAAATTGAGCAGCTATGTTGAAACAAGAAATATCTCAGCACAGAATATTGCCACTGTTCTTCTCATTCCAGCTTCTGGTGTCTGATTTTTTCCCTCCTTTTCAGTTGCTTGACAAAAAATATGTTATTCTAAACTACATCTTTCTTTGCTTTCAAAGTGCTCATTTCCTTAATGTTGTATCGGGACCTTGTCTAAACCATGATTTATTTTTTTCTCCAAACTTCCAACTGTTATTACCATCACAGTAGAAATAATTGGAACATTTGTGTAAAAAAGCCTTGCAGCAGTCAGTGGCAATTTAGCACACACTGTATCTGGGTATTGGTTCAGAGACCTGGGAGCTTGTTCCTTTTTTTTTATAACTCTCCTGGATTACACAGGAAAATATAATCAATCTTGACAACAGGTTCTAACAACAATGCAACTGAATTGTTCCCAAAAGCAATTTACTTATAAGAGTAAGAACTTTCTTCAGATACACAAATACTCATGAGCACATGCTTTCCTAGTAATCACGCTACTGACTGATGGGAGAACGTTGCCAACTACCAATATATTGCAAGCTGTGGATTTTTACAGAGCTTCCTTCGTTACTGGTCACACAGCTACTATTTTAACTTACTTAACAGATTTTTAATATATATACTTACTAGAATTGAAATGCAAAGCTACTAGCGTTTTTGGACAGGAAATAAAGAATACCGTAGCCAGTTGCAATAGGGGATAGAATTTCAGGTAGGCAGATTATAATGACTAGAAGCAAAATTTGGCTGAGGCCCAAGTCAACCCCTATTAACTTAAACAGTTCTACAGGATTTCGAATCACTAAGACCAATTTTAAATTTTTTCTTGCTTCCACAGTCAAGAAAGGCCAATCTGCTGCTCGCAGTGTTGCCTGAGTTGCGTTGTAAGTGAAGGCTGGTGGCGATTTGATTGTAAGCAGCATTTCCCACAGCCCCGTTGGGAAGGTCTCCCAGCCAGCTCAGAGCCTGCCTAAGCCCACTCCATCACCCAGCTCTGGCATCACAGAACTCTCTGTTCCAGCAGGCTAAGTGGTACGGCCATTCCTGCTAGTATAAAGGAGCTTAGGCTGAGGAAGAATGCTTGTTTTCATGACATTTAACATATCTGGGTATTCCCACTGAGAAGCAGGATATTCATGCTGTGAAGAAGGGGCTGGACGAGGTGGATGTGCAGCTCTTTCTATCCAAAAATGTCTCTGTTTCTGTGAGAACATTTTGGTAGCGTCAGGCAGCACCTGTATTCCATTAACTCCAAAAGCATTTCAGTGTTTACAGTAACCAGGAAATGTCGAAGTCTGTGTTATATTAACAAGTCAGCAGTAACAACTGCAGTTTCAGTTTTTAGAGCTGGGCAGAGAACGGTCTACTGTGAGTCGCTGAGAGTTTTACTTTTTTGGTTGAAACACAAAAGGGGCTGTAGTACTGCCTTTGAAACCACTACAGAAAGCTTTGGAGAAAAAAACCAAAACTTATCAAAAGAAGTCCAATATTGCTTCAGCAATGGCTACACATAATCAGGTAGGCAGAAGCCTAGCTGGGAACTGCAAGTCTGATAAACACTTGTGACACCAAATTTGTAGCTTGTTCACCTCAGTTTTTCTTACACTCCTGCCTTTTGCATCTAGGCTGAGGAGGTTCACATAATGACACAATTTCATTCAAGATTCAGTACCTTGGAGACAAAGCTATGTTCTATTTTTATGTGGATGACACTACACATATGCACACGAGGTGAGCTATAAGGTGTCACTGCATAGGAGGCAGCAGATTTTACGAGAGCACTGATGTGCTGCTATATAATAGTAGTCTTTATAAAAGAGTTCCACTGTGAGAAATTAAACAGTCCACCATCTAAAGCATAACTTATTGTGGTCTTCCAAATAGACTCCAACTTCTGCATGCAAGAAGGAAAAAAATCCGTTATGCAGCCATTTGCTTTTCACAGAACTGAATTTTAATAGTGACAATAAATTACTATTACTTAAATAGCAATATCAAATAACATGGGAGAAAGTTAGAAAATACTAAGATATTTTTCTTTCTCTTTTGGGATTGAAAGCAACAACCTAATTACCAAGAAAGGCAATAGCAGGGACTGCTCAGTCGCTGGCCCAGCATACCAAAGGCAGAGGGAGCTTGAGGAGCTGTTTCCCTGTCACCTGCTGCTGCGTACAGTGATGTGACCAGAATGCTGACAGGGGTCACAGTCACTGCTCTCTGTTGATAATGCCAAGACTCGCTTTCCAGAAAGGGACATCCTTTTTATTTAGCTTTACTTGAAAACTTGATTCCAGAAAGAACTGGGCAGGCTTCACCTCCACCTTGCAGTCCCTTGGAGCACTGTATTCTAGCTGGCCCCACTCACCCTCTTACCAGTTATAGACCCTTTTTTGAGACTCCACGTACACAACTCCCCTCGACTTTAATCACATGCCGTGCAAATGAAGGAGATGTGCACTCGGGACTGCTCGAGGAGGCAAGAGAAAGCTGTTATTTGCTTTTAGGTACTGCTGATTCCAAAGTTCGTTTTTAGCATTGCAATGGTTTCTAGTGAAATTAGTTCCTATGGATTATGTCAGAACACCTTTACCGTGCTGCAGATACAGGTGTTGGTCTTATTGTTTACTTATACTACTGTCATGCATGGCTCGCTTCAACAGCTTTTCATCATTTCGTGCCAACATAAATCTGCTCAGTAGTAATTACCTGAGATTGTTCTACATTTCAGGGAAAATTTTTAAACCATCTACATGACAAAACCCCATGTAAATTGCTTGCAGAGCAGGTGATAAAGGGATTATAACTCAGCAGGATCTTTCATAGCGTTAGTTTTTGAGACAGAGGATCAGCTAATTTACCTGACAGAGAATATTTATACTAAGTAATCCTTGAAGTTCATTTCATCAAAATTATCAGATACACAGTTTCAGAGTTCTGGCCTTAAAAATATTTTAGTGAATGTTGCTGCTAAAGGGGAAAAAAGTCTAAGAAGTAAATCTGAAAACCAAAACCTAGACCTCTTATGCCTCAAACAGGAGGCTATTCCCAATTTCTCTTCTGAAATGTTGCTAAATGGTTTTACAGTGATCTAAAGTAGTTCACTGCTGCCAGTCAAGTTGTAAGGAATACAGTTTCATCTGGGAAACATTATCATCCTTCAGGACTTAAACAGATTTGAATTTATCCTCCTCCCTCCTGTCCTGTAGCTCATCTTTTATAGCTGGGTGGGATAAATGCAAAGTGGGTTGTGTATACTACTAGAAAGTAACAGTAGACTCTTACAATACTTTGTACAGATAAAAATTACCAGAGAATCAGAGAATGGCTTGGGTTGAAAGAAATGTAAAGAATATTGAGTTCCAACTCCCCTGCCATGGGGACACTTCCTACTAGACGAGGTTGCTCAAAGCCCCATCCAGCCTGGCCTTAAACACTTCCAGGGATGGGGCTTCCACAACTTCTCTGGGCAACCTGTTCCAGCGCCTCACCACCCTCACAGTAAAGAATTTCTTCCTGATATCTAATTTAAATTTTCCCTCTTTCAGTTTAAAACCGTTACCCCTCATCCTATCACCACACTTCCTGACAAAGTTCTCCTGTAGGTGCCCAATTCAGAATTGCTGAAACTCAAGGTCTTCTCAACAAGCACCAGGGATGGCCTCCCCTCCTGCATGAACTGCTTTAATAATTCTTTAAAAAAAGTCCCACAATTTACACCAAACACTAGTGACAATCTCACATTAATGGTGAAATTCTTGACTTGCTGAGGTAATTGTAAAAATCCTCATATGCTCCACTGAAAATTTAATCCAGTGTGGGTACTTCCCTTTCCCTGCTCACTCCCATCACACTTCTTAAGAATATGTGAGCATAAAGCCCTCAGTTTCTTTAAGAGTTTATGATTCTTGTTAATTGGGGAATCAGGTTCCAGCACATGAGGGTGCTACATGTTCTGTATCTTACGTTCATTGGACATCTCTAGGACTAAAGGACTGAGTACAAATTTAGTGCTGTGACATTTTTCATTAGTTAAGTAAAATGATTGCATCTTCCCTGCATGTCATCCTTCACTGACTTCTCTGAATGTTTCTTTTTGAAGGCAGTTTTGTTGACAATGCCAGGTGTCACTGTGATATAGTTCCTGAATTTGTATGATGACATTATAATAATAGCAATGCTGTTCTTTATGGTTCATATAAATTAGCATTTCATTTGCTTTCATGACTAGTGCTGCAAATTGAACAGCTGCTTTGACTGAGCTGTTTTAATTAAGTTGTCCATAATGCTGCCTAGGTATTTTGCCGAACTGGTAACACTTCATTAAGTATACAGTATCAGTGAACGCTTCAGATCATTCCTGAGCATTACCTCACACTTAGGTAAATTGAAATCCCATCTGCTTTGGGGCTGTCAAATCACCTCAGTTTGGTGACTTGAATTTGGTCCTCAGAAATCTTCCTTCTCTTTAGTACCCTAGGAAATCTTGGGTTTGCTACAGATTTTGCCATCTGTTCACTCACTTGTCAAGATAATGAAGCTTTAAATGATACTTGTCCTAGTAAAAATCTTTGTGGCAACCTATTCTTAGCCTCTCTTCATTTGAAAACTGACAAGTTTAATTTGGGCGCCTTTGGATCTTTTATGAAGTTTATGTTCTATGACCAAAATTTCCTTCCCACACTGATTTCTCACGTTATTTCCTCTCTGTTTTGAAGATCTCTGCAATATTCGTTTGGAAAGCCTAGATAAGTTTTATCTCTTGTTTTCCTGTGCAAAAGCTGTTTCTCTTTCTTTTACAGAGCCATACTGGGTCCTACATCTGTATTCTCATCTGGGCATATTATAGCTTGCTTTGTTTTTTTTCAGAAGCACATATGATAATTAATATGGGAAGCTGTAATTATTTTTGCTGCCCACAATGGCTTCTTTTCATCTTTAAATATGGGTATTATTCTAGCTGCCTTGGACAGCTGGATCCAAAGAGTGTATTCCAACTCTTCCACTATTAACTCTGTTTCTGACAGTGCTTCATCTGTTATTTGCAAAGAGGACTCCATAACGCACTCATGTCCAAGCATTAAGTCTGGAAATACTCTGGCTAGGCACAAAAAATTAATGATTTTAAAATCTATGTCCTTAAGTCTTATAGCATAAGTCACCGTCCAATTTTCAGAAGCGGTTACCATTCATCAGCTGCTTCTGAAATCCCTTCTGAAAATCAGGTGATTTATTTAAAGACATAAACAGGACTCTGGAAGTTCAGCTTTTGGTCCTCAGTTTTTAAACCTTGCTTCTAACTATCCAGAAAGTTGTCTAATGCTAATCCAGTTAAGGAAACGTAACCCATGGGTGATTTCATGATAGGTCCATTAACTAGCAGAAGGAAAAGCAAGAAATTGTTTTGATTGCAAGGGTAAAGAGGGAGAATTGTACTTGGCTTTAGAGGTCTTGCAGAGCTGTTTGCCCATTTCACTGAGAACCAAAGCTCTGTTTGCTCTTCTGAGTTAACTGAATTAACTGAGTTAAACAACTTTAAAATGCTTGGTTTTCATTTTAACTTAATCTGTGAACTAGAAATGCTAATATCATTTCAAAAGCAATAGGTGCAAGGTTCCCATTCCTTGAATTTTAGGCACCCATGGTTAAAAGAGAATTGAAGGAGGTGGGAAACTGGAAGGGAGAGGGATATCCCTCAGAAGGTGACTCATTCCACTTCAAATCAGCTGCCTAAAGTAGACCTGTGGAGTAGAACTTCATCCAGCTGAAGAAGATGTTACACTCTGAAAATGTTTCTTCCCCAATTGATAGAAGAGGTGTTAGAAAGCCATCTTAGACTGTAGGTAAAGCTGGAGGTGTCGATTCCATCTCAAGTTTCCTGGTTTTGTGGAATTCTAATAGGATTTCAGTATTTAACCACTGTAGGCTCGTATGTTTTGGTTTCACTCTAGTCTTTTGTAAAGTCTCTAATAGATTTAAAAGCACAGTCCCCATAATTTTTGATCAAATTTGTGTTCTGAAATCCTATGAGTGATTTCTCCTTTTGCTCTTTTTAACATGGGCTACCTTTTGATGTGGAGACTCTGGAATTGTTTTACTGTTGAACAACAACTTTTCTCTTGCAACACCGGCTGTAAAAAATGAACACCTTGTTGGATCCCACTCCAGAAATCTGAAATGGGAATCCTGCCAAAGCTCAGGGCTTCCTTTTTGTTTTGACTGTCACACTGCTCTTGCTTCTGTTAGTATCACATTCCTACCACTTGTGCTTCTCAGACACCGATGTCCAAACTTATTCCCAGTGTAACTCCACTGAACTCAATAGAACTGCAACAGAAGTGAATTTGTCTCAGTATGTCTGTAAATTAACCAGTCATTTAAGCTGGAGAGAGTGACATTGATAAGCAGTAACAGCACAGGAGTGGTGAAAGGAAGATATCTCCTAGTTAGTTTTGGACAGTTGACACTAACTCTGTTGTCAGATAAGTCTTACTGACTGTGGGAAAAGCTGAGTGGGAAAAGTCACACTCGCTGCCTGCTAACTGTAGGAGGAAAGCAGATCTGGAATGCAGAGGAAATCTTGACATTATCTGTTCCCCCAAGCCCTACCAGCCAGGCAATCACAATAACTAGCTGGGTATCAGCTCTCTCTCCTCCTGGCCCAAACAAATGTGCTTTCTTGACAAAGTTTTTGCTCACAGGAGAGGAGGCAAAAAGAAGAAAAGAGTCTAAAGCGGGTGTGGGGGAGTGTTTCCTGCCAAAAACCAGGGCTGCTTTTCTGTAACATCTAAAAGGATAATGATGAAATAAGCCTAACACTGTAGACAGAGGTGGCTCTGTGGTTTCCCCAGCACAGCAATGCATACTTGACAACCCGGCAGCCCTACGCAACAGAACTCCAGTACTTCATCACTCCACTTGGCCTCTATTGACATTGTCAAGGACACTTTGCCACAGATTTCGGTAAGAGAAGGACAAAACCCAAGGGAACAAAAAAACTGGAAAGGAATTCTGTGTGCCCATCCAAACTGTGTTGTGTAAGAATTCAGTGTACCCAGTGGAAATGAACACTTGAAGATTAAAGGTATTTCCTCCCCTGTGGTCATAAGACACAAGATCTATCAAGACCTAAGGAAGCACAACTTACTATTCTTACATCAGTGTTCCATATACACATCACAGCAAGTTAGAGACACTCTCACATATTTCTGTATATGCTCAGTTACTTACCTATCTGTAACAATACTTTGGATTATCATCCCTATATGGCTGTTGTTATGCTTAAAAAATTCCAAGGCTATAGAAGAGGAGTGCAGCAACAAAAGCAACAAATTAAAAGGTGTATTTTAAATTAAATTACTGAATATTTTGAGCCCTCCAATGCACTATCCACTCACTGAGTGTACTGCATCAGTTCTGTCTTATAAATAGGTGAAAATATATAGCAGGAGTTTAACTTTGCAAACTCACCTTGCGTTTTTGTCAACAAATGGAAGTCCAGAAAGCTATAAATTGAAGATTTCAATAATGGCGAAAGACAAGAAAAGAAAGAGTGTGAAAAGAAGGGATAAATTTATGCATTATATATTGAACAGATGCCAATATCAGCAGTCTGCTAGTGATATCAGGGTACCTGTGGCTTTGTGCCTGCTTTGTCTACTAAAAGACCCTGGAAATCCAAACTACTTTTCTTGATGGAGGCCTAGCACAGATAGTAAGGCAACTACTGCTGGGAAAGGGTATAAGGAAGACCAGTCACCTGTGGGATATTGCAAACATTCCCCAGGCAGTGGAATATGGAAAGGAAGCAGACACAGTAGAAGCAGTTCTCTGAGTCTCTCCCTCCTATTTCTGCACCCCAGATCCTTCTGTCTTTGGCGGGAGTGGACTACCAACACCTGGGGGCCCTTAGCCACCCATTCTCTGATTTTTCTGTACTAGGAAGCCTTGACCTGCTGCTGCCTGAGACAGAAGCATGCCCTGGCTTGCACAAGCAGATACAGAGGCTCTCCATAAGCTCCTCCTGGTGCTGAGCTCTACATAGGCAAAGGGCATAGCAAAGAGCACCCAGGCAGGGTGGGGACTGTAACCTGGGTACCAATCAGCTCATGGACCAACATGCATGAAAATAAGCTCTTGACAATTTGAATGATGAATTAGAAACAAATGTAAACATTTTAAGTCTTTTTTTTTTTTTTGTATGAAGACCAATGATGATAATATAGGACTGTAAGATTTTTGAGGGAAGGACTCTCATTCTGCCAGTACAGCGCCCAAAAGGGAGTGCTGTATCAGCAGAATGGTGCAGCTCCCTCAAAAGGGAGGTCAGAAAAGCTGGGCATTATCCCAGACCTGGGGCCGACTGTCACTACCTCACTACAAACACTTTAAAATAATAAATGACTTAATTAGCAATCCAAGTAAGTTGTGGTTTTAAGACTTTGCTAAAAGAACTATATCCATTTTATGAAATACAATGCTCCTGAGCTTCCCATTTTCTCAGCTACTTAGAGGACATTTTGATTCTGAAATGCAGTGAAAGTGGAAGGTGGGTTTTTTTTCTTTGCAGTTACAAATAATTTTCTTATACAGCTATAAATGCATCATTAAGAGATTAATCCTACCCCCACCAAGTTATAAGTGACTGCAATTTGTAGAGAATTAGGTTCTACAAAGGAAGAATCCTTAATATTCTGCAGGGTAAACCCATAAGATTCTGTTAAAATCAGTTTGCTTCTCAGAATTAAGGCAATTTAAAAATAAATTTATAATTATGGACTTGAAAACCATTCAACCGATCTAATAACTTCATTGATACTTACAGATGGGTGACTTTTAAGAACAAGTTTTTCTCATTAGCAAGTGCTATCTTAGTGCTAATTACATATCATATGTAATCATATACTGCAATAAGGACTGAATTTAAAGTCAAGAGAAGCACTTACACCTCTGGCAAGCTAAGAATTGCAGAAAATGACAGTTACTACTAAGTAATATACAGTGACAAATGTAACTGTTCAAGTAATTAAAAAATATTATCAGTTGTTGTTCATGGAATAAATGCATTTTTAATCAACTTTACTTAAAAGTAAATTCAACATCTCCTTTTGCATTTCCACATAGAATTCATCCAAATCAAATTTCAGACACTGCACATGGCACAGCCTATTCATAAATTTGCAACTAATACTGAAAGCCTGCATAGCAATCAGGCAGAGCTGTGCCTAGTACGAAGTGTGCTGAGCAACTTCTTGACTATTTCATCATATTACTTAATTTTAAACTACCACTGAATTGGTTCTTAAGTCAACTCTGATGTAAAACCATTAGTTTTCACAAGAATTACACAAGGGAAAAAATTGTCCTTTTGTATTAAAAAAAATTGTCCTGACATAGATACTAGCCTTATTTAACAGAGTCTTTGTGAACCAAGAAATATTCCAGGCTAGGTATGTACCTAATATAAACAAATTTAAAATTAAAACCTAAAGCCACTACCTTCTCAGACCCCATGTCAAAAGTAAACCACCAAGGCTGGAAAAGCAATTTCTGATCCACTTAATAATACCCATATATAAAGCAACTTCTTGACCATCTGTTTTCTTGAACTTGCCTTTCTTATTGCCCTGCCTTCAAAAAGACACAGAGCCGAAATCACAACTGGCAAATGCCATTACGTACAACAGAATTATACATGGGATGGCTTTGGCACATCTTCCATGTTCGTATGCAGCTCCAGCCTCCTCCTACTGCTGCACTTCAACTGTGGCTTGACAGCATGGTGGAAATTACTAATTCGGTTTTGTCTTGTGCTGAGCGCTCAATAAATAAATACCAGCATCTCTATGTGCATTTCTGTCATAGCAACTTGCTGGCCTGGACGGAATCTAATACAGAGAACAGGAAGGGCAGATACTGTATGGTTTTCAGATGAAAAGCTTGCTAAAGCAACTCTCCTATTTCTTAGGAAGGTGCCCCTGTAGTTGACGTTAACACTATACAGCTCTTTATCCTCCTCTAGTGGCCTCATTATATTTAGGGAGAGGCTTATGCAGTGATTGAAGTTAATGTGGCTGTTACTCAAATGTAACGTCTTGAGGCTCATGCCTAGAGATCCTGCGTTCAATCCTCACACAAGCAACAGTAAAGGGATTTCATCACTCTGGTGCTCATGGAAGTGGAAAATGGTGTCATTGACCACAACCAGTCCCAGCTACGCAGACCCCATGTCTTTTTGTGCCGTGGCCGTCTCATCTGATCAGAGCTTCCACCACGGCAGGTTGTTCAATAGCATGAAACAGTGGCATGGTCTAAGATCCCACAGAAGATCCTATGTTGCAAAAGGGCAGAAGCTGGCTGCTTCCTTCTATAGTTTTATTGCCCCAAGTAACTTACATTAAGTGTATGTTCCAGCCAGAAGCATTCCTCTGTGTTTGCCTGCCTGACTTGAAAACAAAGAAACAGCACAGAATCTATCTTGTGTCCTGGGCCTTTCAGAGAGGAGCTATACGCCACTGATTCAGCACAAAACCCCAAAAATTAATCCTTGATTATTGAAGCTAAATAGTTAATTAGCAAAACCTGAACCAGAAGAATTGTTACATGAGAGAAATGTTTTCTAATGGGGAACACAAAAATTGCTGTAATTGCTACCCTTTAGAAATGCTTTCTGTGAAAACAAAAGGCTCCCACGATACCTATAGCTAGTCCTTCCGTGCATGTCTCTCTCAGAGCTGTAATGCTTAGTTAGCATTATAACACACTAAAGATTTATTTTGCTGCTTGCATAGTTTAAAATGGCTAACCTTCAAACTTTTAAAGTTACACCTTGCCCAGGAAATAAAATACGTGAACATAGCTTGCATTGTGGCTATGAGAGAGGTCTGAGGGAAAAGTCTAATTAAAACAGATATACCAGATTTTTTTTTATTATTCAGTGAAGAATTTCCAGGCATTTACAAACTTGGAAAACCCCAGTTTAAAGAAAATTGGTTGCTCAGATGTTGTGGAGCTGAATATGGCTATTTGACCACAACCTTTGTCAGACATTTGTTCAGTCATAGAAGAAAATGTCTGGAGTATTATATGGCTCCACGTCTGGCCTTAGTTTCTGGAAACCAACATCCCCTAATTCCAACAAAACCTCAGAACAATTTATCAATCCACATTAGATCACCATTTGCAGCAAGGTTCCTGTCACATCTCAAGAGCAGTTACAAACCCAAGCTCATCTATCAGCTGTTTAGTGTCCAGCTCTCCTTAGGAGTCCAAGCCGTAAACAAAAATGAGTTAGGAAAAATCTGTACAATACCTTCATCTGAAATCATCTATATTTTGTACAATTATTGACTAGATATTATTTTTTTAATATTTATGAGCTCTGGGGTTTTTTTTTCAGTATTTTTCTTTCCTAGTAAAAATGTTGACTGAAAAGCAAGGTTACAGAATGAACTATGGAGCAGGAAAATGGAGGAAGATATTTGGAATTACACTGAGTATTAGTAAGTGTATAAAGTGTCTTTATACATTTCTGCTTCATTGTTTCAGAAGTTTCTTTTATAAAAATTAGAGTATTCCTTAGATCAAGCTTTTGTTTACAATTCACATACTCACATACTAAACCAGTAAAAATATATATTGTTAATCTAGACTTGACTTGTTTTGCTGGATGTTTTGGTTTTTTTTGTTTGTTTGTTTGTGGGTTGTGGGTTTTTTGTTTGGTTTTTATTTTTTTTTTTGAAACAGCAGTATCCTGAGTTATATGTGTGTGTATATATATATATATAAAAGGTTCTCATTTTCCTCTTGCTTTTGAGAGCAGTTTGCCCTCAGCTGCTCCAGAACATCAGTAGGAGCTGAGTAGCAAAGATTTGCCTTTTCAGAAGAACAAAGAAGGGGCTTGTTCTATCATTTCTGATTATGAAAGGAACATACAGGCAGGAAGAAGCAATCTCACTGCCTAATTTTGGGAGCCAAACTGGCACTGCACATAAGTTAGAACAGAAGCCAAATGAAAGGACTCTCTGATGCACTGACTGCAGGACAAGCACCAAGTCTACCTACATCTAATTTGAGCAATACAGAGCTGAACTAGTTAACAGCCCAAGGCCACCTAGCAGCTGGGTTTATTCGCTCGTTTACTTTCACCACATCAATGCTGAAGAAAACAGCCTGTTCATTTTTCAGTCCAAAGTAAGCATCTCTACTCGTGTTGGAAACATGTCAACGTGACCCCACTCTGCTTTCTAGTAAATGCATGGGATCACTGGATGAGGATGTTTTCTTTTCTCCAGTTATTTAAGGTCAGGTTTCATCTTGGGTAAACTCTTGTACCTGGAGTAATGACAGCATGAGACATGAATACTACCTAGGTCCTGGGAAGGACTGTAGAATGTCTAACCCAGCTTCTGCTCTCCCCTGCAGAGGATGGGACAATGGAGCCTATGGCCATGGCTTCAGCTCCACCTCCAGCACATTTGCAGGCAAGTGAAAGGCTGAAAGAGATCACCTTCTCCATCTCCCCACAAGGAAGAGGAAAATCCCAGAACAGGTTATGGTTCAGTGAGCTACATCCATTTCCCTGTTCACAGTGTGATCAACCCATAACTCCTGCCTGGGGACTGCAGCAAAGGTAAAATACAAACATGAGCATCTATGACCAAAGAAACATAAAAATACATAATCAGTGAGAACTACTGTACACGGGTTTGATTTTGCGGTGAATTAAATGCTTGGAGTTTCTAATAAGGGCCAGATGGAGTTGCAGTTCCCTCTCAGCTTCCAGAATCAGTCCCTTTCTTGGCAGTTGTTCATATACAGCTGCTGTATAGCACAGTTCTGGTTTCCAAAGATATAGAGACTTCTCCTTGAAGTCAATTATCATTATGCCTGGACAAATATTGCGGGATCAGGCTATTCGTTACAGCCCTGGGACCACAACTGCCTCTACTCAAATTTTGTAATGTATCAGTCAAGGATACACAATTATCCACAGAGTACTTCTGAAATGGCCCAAGGTCACATGAGGATTTTATCGTATTACTGCAGTGCACCATCTTCCTTGCCAACCCATTGCTGTTCTGCTACAGACTGCATTACCCTACATCAGCAAATACACGAGCATGCCGCTTTATTTAGTGTTTCATACATACCACTAAAATAGAGGATGTGTCAAGCTTTTAATCTGACTTCAAATTTTTGTCAGCAAAGTAAAAGCTCATTTTCCCTACCCGTGATGAAGTGAGCTCTGTGTTAGTCATTTTGAGCTATGTGGTGATAATTTTAAAATGCATTAGGCAGCTAGAATGCTTGAGCTGGATAGAATGATTTTTACCAAGATATATACTAGGAGATAGTAAGGATGCAAAGCATCAGTCAGCTGGGTTCTAACAGTGACTACACTACAACAGGTTATCTAAAAAAAAAAAACCCTACAGCAATCTGGTGGCAAGAGGAGGAGCTCACCAAGGTGTTCTCTGTGGTATCACAGACGGCCTTTAGGATGTCCTGGGTTACAAGTCCAGAATAGAGACAGGTGTGGTGACATGTACCAGACAATATGAGAAGAAAAGTGTTGATGATGATGACTTGAACAGAGTGGTCTATTGCATGGTGATGGGACTGGGGCAGCCCCATTAGTGACATTAATGACCGCAGGAAAGTAATTTAATGATTGGAACCACAATTACCACAAGGATCACCATATTCATTCTGAAAGAGAGTAGGGCTCAGTGGATGAAGCTGGCATTTTCACAGATCTTGGTAAAGCCTCAGAATAGAATGTTTTTTACATATTCATAAAACTTACTCATTCATGCCATTACATGCAAAAAGTACAAGTGTGAAATGTCTCTGTCTACTGCTTCTACACTGAGCCAACAGACAACCTGCTAACCAACAGACCAAGGGCAAGCCTGTCTATGTGAAAAGCAACTTTTCCATTCCAAAGTGCTCATTCTCTCTTGCAACTGTCCTTTGAGCTTTGCTAACTACATCTAAAAGGGTGTGGGTGACACCACCATGTTTGCAACCTAAATATAACTTCTCCTAATAACACTGCATTTGCTTAGTAGTGTGCAATTATAGAAATACAATGATTTCCAAGTCTTTGTGGAACCCCATTTCAGCCCAACCCAGGGTTATCCATCCCAGCCCCATGATGCTGCAGCACTACTGTTCTCCAGCTCTGGTGGAGTCCTGCCTAGCCATGCAACCCAACCTGCAGATTGATATCCCATCCCATCTTTGGCCCATGTCCATCCCCAGGGCCCTGCCTGGCCATCCTGGAGTTGTGTCTGTCCCCGCTCCCTGGTACCCAGAGAGCCGCCAGCCCTTGCTTCACCCTGCTGCTACCAAAGAAAACAGAAAGCAGGATGAATTCGTGCCTCTGGAGTCACATGTTACCACAATTTAATATTTTTTCCTAATGCACAATTTTTTTTTAATGTTTAGAACATAATTGTTTCCAGTGCGTGCACCATTACCAGTGTTATTACTTCTGGAAATAACAGCACTAGGCCTGGCAACCCTGTCAGCAGTACTGGTACTTCAAAGGAGGTTCCCCTGGAGTAGCTGAGCAGTCTATGCAGCTGTAGCTTTCCTTAGCACACATTTCAGGTATTCTGCTTAACATATTGCGAGGCGTTCACTGTAAATCCAGGGAATGGAAGCCCTAAAACAAGGCTTTTTTTTTTTTTTAATAAAAATAAAAAAATTGCAAGCCAGCAAAAGAGGAACAACAGTCTAAAGAGCAGGGTTTTTTTTCCCCTCTCACACAAAAATACAGCTTATATGGACAACAACTAGAAGTCAAGGACAGCACAGCCCTGGGAAAGGGCTGCAGGAGCCCCTGCCCCTGGCAGCATCAGCTCTGAGCTGTATCCCCAGCTCCTGCTGGGATGGGATTACAGAGACTGTCTCCATCGGAAATGGTTGATGGTGTATGGTGGGGAGAACAGGCTGCTGCCCCACTATGACCCACCACTGCTCCAGGAAATGACCCCTGTGGGCCTTGGGAGCTCTAGTTTGAGTGAGCTTTCTCCACACCAACATGAGAAAGAGGTCAGGAGAAGAAAGGGAAATAACAAAAGAGAATAAGAAAGGGAAATAACAAAAGAGAATGAGAAAGAATAAGAAGTGATAACATAAAAGGAAGGTGGGGCTGAAAATGAACTTGAGCGTAAGAATGCTCTTCTGTATGTGGCCAATACAGGCTGGCTGGGGCTGCTTCTTAGGTGAGAACTTCCAAAACAGAAAAAACCTTCTTATCCAGAAAGCAGAGAAAATATCAGAATTGTTTAGGAACTACAAACCTAGAAGGAACCCTGTCCCTCAGTCCAAGACATAGATTTCACCAATTTTTAAATTAAAATAATGTTTTCGCTTTTTTTTTCTTTTTTAATGCTTTAACATAACAAACTTCAAAGCCAAATAAAAATCAAAACTTCTCACTTTGAAAACTGTTGGAACATCTCAGGCCAAGACATAACACATAAAAGATGTGAAATAGAAATTAATGGATGCTAACTTTTTCCTGTAAAATGGTTCCATGTGAAAAAATGGGCATTTTCTGCCAGAAGCATTTTAATGATAAATATATTACCAGCTCTATCATATGCGAGATTTCCATGATTAAAGTTCCACCTCAGCAACCAAACTGTCAGAAAATGACCTGCCATTCATCCTTCATACCTGCAGTTATGAAATTTTCAACTATGACGTTCTACTGTAAAGACAGGTGTTAAAATTTGTCCCTTTTGGTGACAAAATTAAAGTTACCATAAAAGCAAAACAATTCAAAAATTAATCATAGCAAAAAATGGGAAATTGATAATAATCAGTTGTATTTAAAATTTATGTGTTCTTGATGTGTTTTCCTTTTCTTTATATGGTACGCTTTCAGTGTCCCAGAGAGGTTGTGATCCAATCAATGAAAACAATAAACACAATTGCTAACAATCTCAAAATTGATGGGATTTCTTTAGCTTTGGAAAAGCACAGGCACATTTCATTGACAAATACCATCATGGAATAAATACATGTACAATTCCTAAAGCGGAAAAAAGTTAATGTGCAGAGCACTTGAATGAAAATACTTAGATTTATACTAGACTCAACAGCCTCCATGTTATTTTGACCTGATGTTAAGTACATGAGGGTGAAATTGCCGATGGAGACCTGAGTTTTCTAGGCCAGGGTTGCTGGCATTTTGCTAATTCAGCATGTTTGCCAGCAGAGCTATTGAATCAGTGACATTGGCTGCAAAAGGCTTCATTCATCTGTTTTCAATGGTGCTAAGGTGGCCCTTGGAAAGAACTGAGAATGCAGTTTAGAGCAGAGACAGATGCTACTCGGAGCAGGAAGAAATCACTGAGTTAGCAAACTGGCTTAAACTAGTCCTTCAGGCCAAAAAAATGATGCTAAGGCACCTAGGGACAGAGGGATAATTACAACAACAATGTCCAATTGCTTTCATTTTAATTGACACACACTGCATACATATTGACTAATGAAACGGAAAAAGCAGTTGGAAATGGGTGACTCCAGAGTTCAGTTGTTTTATGACTGAAATATTTCTATCTGGCAAAAGCTTTTGTGGGAATGAGGATTCACTTAAGAATTTGGGGATATTTCTTTTTGCAAAACTGTGGGGCTGTTATTAAATTCCAGTAACCCACATTCTGGGAAGCAGTTTCTTTTCACCGTATTTCTTAATTGTGCTTCATTACAATTTAATAAGGACGTTTACCCTCAATTAAGCAAATCATCCAAGCAGTTGCTACTCCCCATTGCAATGAATTGGTTTTGTCAAATGCGGATTTAATTGCCTGTTAAATATCTTGCTGAATCAGGATCTCTGTGTGTATACCTGCCTAACCAAACTTTTCCTTAGCTCCTGGCACAGCAATGTTGTTGGGGTTCAGCATATCCATGCCTTTAACTCTGCTTACTGCTCTGATCTTGGTCCCTTGCAGCACATCAGCTCTAACTAAATAATTGCCCCAGAGCAATCAAACACACCACCGTGGTTAATGTTGACAACTGCATTAACTGTCTACTGAGCTCATGCTAAGGAGTGATTTGGGCACCAGGACTCTGCCCCTGGGGACAAGGCCTGGATAGGTTTTACATTTTTTGGTAAATGTGCCTGCGTAACGAGGCTCTGCACCAGACTCAGCTGCGGTGTGAGGACAGCAGCAGAAAAAGCACTGAGGTCTACCTCACCTTGACTCACCCTACGCCCACCAGCACCACTCTGACACCAATAACAAATGCTTGGCTTTATCCCTGTTATTTCAGAACTCACCTTGCAAGGTTTAAGTCAAGAGTTGCCGAGTTATCAGCCTTCCTAAGAGCCACCTAAGTCCTACACCACTAAGTCATGAACAACAACACGGACGTGATTGTAGCAACTGAATGATATAGCTGAAGCTGGGAACAGTACAGATTCTGGTGGGTCCTCCATCAAGTCATGCATATCTACACAAGCCACCAAGCAACTTTCAAGAAGTACAGTAGTGTCTTACCTGCTTTTTCCTTACACAGCTTCTGAAACAGCACCTGTAAGAAATAAATTAATTTTTTTGTTTAATAATGATACAATTTTTTCTTTCAAATAAGTTCCAGATTTCAGGAATTCTTAAACATCATCACCACCTGAAACAGGACATAAAATCCAGAGCTTATAAATAAAAATCATTGGGATATCTAGTTTTGATTGGTAAGGACAACCTGGTGCCCATTCCCAAACCATTCATCTGCCTTCCAAGGAGTGAGCTTAGGAGCAGTCTCTGGCACAAGCAGGGTAGGTGCTGCAGGGATACACAACGTCCAGCACACTGGAACACACCTGGAAGTGTCTCATGATGTTGATGGGACTCAGGTTGATGGGCATATCACCTATTCTCCTTTCATATGATACATCCATCAACTATCCGAACAACGCAGCCTGTAAATGAAACTAGTACAATGGGTGAAACTGTACCTAATTTTTTTTTTAATTAAACAGAAGGCTGAACTGATTCTTCCAGATACCAGTGAACTCACAGGTGTGAAGTGCCCAGTCTCCTGCCAGCTGAAAAGGCAGCCACTCCTGTACCTTGCAGTGACACACTCCCTGCTCTTGTTATCTCTGTGTCCCCATATGGACAACCAGCTGCACCTTTCTGTCACAGGCACCAAGTGCTCCATTATCTCTTCAGTAATTATTGCCTCTGCAGCCTTGATAGGAATCTGTCTATAAAAACATGTTTTTTATTTATCTTTTATTTAGTGAAGAATTTTACTGAGATGTTGGAAAATTCCTCCTCTAAGCACAGAACTACAGTGGTTAAGCATCTTTCAATAACAGGAAAAAGCACAGCTAGATTACAGTTGTTTTCCCTTTGGCAAAGCAATTTCATTGTAAAAAAGACTCTTACTCAGTCTGAAGGTCTGCCTGAACAGTAGCTGAAGTTAGTCTGTCTTTAGCCATCAGGGACCAAGTGAAGTGGTCACTTCTAGATGGGAAAATAATGAGTGGCTGAATCCAAATGAGGTTTTGCTATTGGCAATTTGGAGTTCAGTTCCAAGCTGAGGCCTGCTCTGTCTCTCACACACTGCTGTATGCTTCCCTGGACTGAACTGATTTGTTTAGATTTCATCCAGGCTCCCCTTTGATTTTTAGCTCAGTGATGGTGAAATGTCCAGAGACAGGAGCTGAGCCCCTTCCCCAGAGATGGTCCACCAGTATCCTGGTGGGCCTGTGGTACCTGCATTGACCCTCATGCTAGACCTCTTCTCTTGTTCTTAGAGATTCCCCTCCTCCTGGGTCTTCTACAGCCTAGAAAGGGAGAATGTGCTTTTGATTTTGGCCAAGAAGGCAATGGTCTCCTGGGGTACATTAAAAAGAACATGGCCAGCAGGTTGAGGGAGATCATCCTCCCCCTCTGGCCTGCCCCAGTGAGACCCCATCTGGAGTACTGCATCCAGTTCTGGGGCCCCCAGTCCCAGAAAGATAATGAACTACTGGAGACAGTCTGGCAGAGGGCTACAAAGAGGGACAGGAGCGTCTCTCTTATGAGGAAAGGCTGAGAGACCTGGGTCTGTTTAGACTGGAGAAGAGAAAACTCAGACAGGACCCTCATGAATGCTTATAAATATCTAAAGGGTGGGTGTCAAGAGGATGGGACCAGTCTCCTTTCAGTGGTGCCCAGTGACAGAACATAAGGCAATGGGCACAAACAGGAAGACGAAATTTCATCTTGACATGAGGAAAACTTCTTTATTTTGACGGTGGCTGAGCACTGGAACTGGCTGACAAGAGATGTTGTGGAGCCTCTTTCTCTGGAGGTATTAAAAATCCACCTGGACGTGTTCCTGTCCAGCCTGCTCTGGGTGAACCTGCTTTGGCAAGCGGAGTTGGACTAGCTGATCTCTGAAGGTCCCTTCTGACCCCAATCATTCTGAAACCATGATTTTGTGATTCTGTGATGAATCACAGTCATCTGGCTGAAGAGTAAATTCAACTTATTTACCAAGTCCTTATGCATTGGCCCATTCTGCAAAAAGTAAGAAGCAGAACTCCAGCACTAAGCCAAAATTTCTCCAGCAGCATCACTTAAAAATAATCAGTGCTGCGCCCTCAGGAGAGGGCTTTAGCAAAAGCATCTCACTTCCACAGAGAAATGGAAAATTCAGACACACGCTGTGCTGATTGGCAAGGGACAGGCAGGTCCCACATCAGTGTGCCAGGTTTTTGGGCTGCCTTTCTGCTTGAAAAACGTAATTCTCTCCCTCCACTGTACAGTGAGCCGTGTTGTTCTCAATCACCCTGCTGGGCAAAGGCACCTGATTTTTAGCATCATGATGCTGGCAGAAGCACACTGGAGGCGAGTGCCTCAAGTGCCATACTGAATCTTGGGATAGGCACTGCTTGAAGAATACATAAATGATATGTAAATCAAAATAAATACATCAATCCTGCTTGGATAGCTGGTTTCTGTGTTCTAGCACAGCCAGAAGGACACCAGTTATTATAAAATCAAATCTAGGCTATGTTAACTTCCAAAATCTTTTTAGGATGCCATACAAAAAGGATGCAAATTGTTGCTGGAACAATCCCAAGCAGCAACAGAAAGCTGCCAACTAAAGTGATTTATGGAAATAATAATGATAGCACACTATATAAATGATTGTATAACACAATACATTTATTGGAGGACTAGCATTGCATGTGAGCAGCATGGCACCATCTAATCAAATATATAGAAACCATGGACCAAGAGTACAACTGTAGCCAAAAAGCTGTTGCAGCACTTGCTGCTATGAATAATAAAGAAATCATTTACTTACAACTCCAGCTGTAGCAATTTTGCAAGTGGAAGTGTCGAACAGAAACCAAAGACAAATATGCTCTGCTGGTATAACCATGTGTTATTTGCTGAAGTATGGAAGCCAGCAGGCAGAAAGCAGGAATTCATTAGATCCTGGGTCTATTTCTCAGCAGCCTGTGGCTCAGCAGGGCCATCCCATATTCACCTACGTGAGCAAAGGTTCCCAAGAAGCCTGCCAGTGCAGCACATCCCTTTGCTTTCTGATCAGAGCAGGATGAGCCAGATTTGTGATTCAGGAAGGTCCACACTCAGCGGCGGGTACAGATAATTCAAAGGACAACTTGTGGTGAAGTGGAGCTCAGCATCTACACTGCTAAATAAAAGATGGCCATTGATGAGGCCGAAGCACCACGCTAGTTTTTTTTTTCACCTGGCTCAGAAGCTCTGGCTTTGATACAAACAGCTCTGAAGAGCTCTGCTCAGAGCAAGCCAGCTACTGGGAAATGTGCCCTCAGCAGTGGAAAGGAGGGGACACTCGGTGGAACTTGGCCTCGGGCAAGGGATTGCTCACTGGCTCACAGTTATATTGCCCTATCAACACAGTCTCCAAGTCTATTGTATTAAATGTACGGATGTACAAGATGTCTAGAGAATTTGTTAGAAATCATTACCTGGATCTAAACCTGGTAGAGCAAGAAGAAAATAACATCTCTGTTCAACAGATATTTAAAACCAGGGACACACTCTAAGCATGTGAATGATCCCATTAAAGCCACTTACAGAGCCATGCATGTGAAGAAGTGTATTTGGGGCACAGAGCAAAGGAGGGAAGAAAGGCTGTGGATGTATCAGTGGGAGGAAAGTGAATATAGTGCATTTGTAAAGAACTTGAAAGATATTCCTGAAAGGCATTCTGTGTGGAAACAGACTACTCAAATGAACTCATTGGATTAAGTGGAAGTGAAGGTAGAAGCACAACAACAGCATTATAAACTCAACAAAGAAAATAAACACACTCATCAAAAAATTGTTTCTCTGATGTATACATAATCTTTCATGGTTATAAGTGATCAGGGCATGGAACTCATCAAACAACTGGATTAAATGATTTAATAATGTCCCAGTAAGCTTATTGTCACATAAAAGCTTTTTTCTGACAGAGAAGATGAATACAAAATAGTTGATTTTAACAACTTCAAAACCATTTTAATTTGCAACAGCACAGGGATTCTGCAATGCCAGCCAATCCCATAATACCACATACCATATACAAGAAAAAAAGACTATTTTTTCTGTCCAAGTCTTTTGCTTCCCTCCTCCCCGTCAACTCCTATTAGTTATTAGCTATTTTATCCTCTAATTTCAAATATGCACAAATCTGCCACCGCTATTTCAGAGTACCTGTCAAACTGCAATCATTCATTCTCAGGAAATCACACCCTCCAAAAAAAAAATAAAGAAGGGAATTAGTGTATCTGTCCAACATGCAAATAACTCTTCTGGATGTTTAATAAAAAGCCATAGAATTTATTCAACATAGATATGGTATCAAAATTATCACTGCTATCAAATAAATGCTGGCATTTTGATAGGACTACTTGACATCTGCTGTTAATAAAAAAGGCTTTGGATTCTGCACGCTTACGTTCTGCGGTGAGCAGCCAGCAGCACCACTCTGAACCACCACACTTCCTTCAGAGGGAAAAAGGATAAACCTGTATGACTTCGTACTGGTTAAGTGATTCAGAAGGAAAGCACTCTGAGCAGGAAAAGGTCCTGCAAAATATAAAGACTGAAAATCCTGCTGGTTCTTCATTCTACCAATTTAAAATTCTGCTGGGCTTTAATTAAAAGTGACACATAGACAGTTCTAAAGAAGGAAACCAGCAATCCACATGCAAAACTTAATCATCTGATTAGCAGGTTTATTAGAACCTTTCAGAAAGATGTTGACAGAAGACAAAAAAAAAATCCTAGTTACTACTTCAAAATGAAATTCTTCAGCCCAAAATAGGAAGCAATATTATGACACTCAGCAATGTCAGCCTTAACTTGAAGTTGCCCAGCCCCAGCAATGAGATCTTCGGTCTGGATTGCACTTGTAAGTTCCCTAAAGAGCATTAGTCAGTTGAGAATAATGGCAATATTAAAGATATCTCATAGAAAATACTGCTGAGACTGCTGTGTCAGAAATCCGATTTCTCTCAGAGACTTGGCAATGATCTTTGGTACAGGCTTGAAACCTCTGGTGGATTTAGGCGCTTATGTTCTATCTTCAAAGGCTGACAACAGGGCTAATAATTTTCCTTTAAAATACAGCCACTGCAGAAGTGTTCTTGGAGACCACCTTTAATATACAGCCTGAGTGTGATTAGAGAAGTCACTTGGGTCACAGAAAATAGATTTTCACGGTTGGATGAGATTCAGCCTCGTATCTGCTGCATCACAACATGTTGGCCTGCTTGTCAGGTTAAAAAGTAGGGAGAAAGGGAAATTCTCAATTTCTTCCACTGAAGCTGAGCTATTGCACTGCAAACTTCATGGCTGATGAGGTCAAAGAAATAAGGGCAAGCAGTTCCTCACTCTGCAGTCGAGCAAGTCCACTTGCTTATTCACAAGAAGTGTGGCCAGCACGTCAAGGAAGGTGATTCTACCCCTCTACTCTACTCTGGTGAGACCCTACCTTGAGTGCAGCATCCAGCTCTGGGGACCCAAGCATAAGAAAGGCAAGGACCTGCTCAAGTGGGTCCAGAGGAGAGCCACAAAGATGATTGGAGGGCTGGAGCACCTCTCCTGTGAAGACAGGCTGAGAGAATTGGTGTTGTTCAGCCTGCAGAAGTGAAGGCTCTGGGAAGACCTTATAGTGGCCTTCCAATGGCTAAAGGCATTGCAGAGATGGGGAGGGACTCTTTAGCGAGGAATGTAACAATGGAACAAGGGGTAATGGCTTTAAATTGAAATAGGGGATTAGGTATTAGGTGTTAGGAAGAAATTATTTCCTGTGAGGGTGGTGAGACACACTGGAACAGGTTGCCCTGCTCAAGGTCAGGCTGGATGGGGCTCTGAGCAACCTGGTCTAGTGGGAGGTGTTCCTGCCCATTGAAGGGGGTTGGAACTAGATGATCTTTAAGGTAATTTCCAATATAAGACGTTCTATGATTCTATTCTGTTCTATGAAATGGGGAAACTTGGGTCCTGGTCCCCTTTTCTAGACTCTAGTATTTGGAATCAGAAAGCATTATTAAGAAATCAATGTTTTGATGCTGTTTTCATCACAGTGTTTTAAAATGGTGTGAGATACTCAGAATATGCACAGCACCGATCAAGACAATCTTGTTCATCATAGGAACGTTAGCTTCAGTGGGGATATTTGTTCCTAGACTGGACAGAGTGTCCTTGTTGGACCCAAAGCTCAGGGTACGTTTATGAGCCCTTGATCTTCCACAGTGCGAAACTGATGGGTTACCCCTAGTTCTGTTTTGAACTGCTCCAAATAACTATCTACAAGTTAAAATTTAGTACAGTTCAAGGGACTGGGGACCATTCCCAAATAGCAGAATGGAGGTAGAATCTGCGCTAGATCTGCTTCTTGCCACTATGCAGAGTCCTCTAGCACCATCATCTGCATCCTCTGTACCCTCCATCACCTCCTCATGCTGTACTCCACAGCATACAGGTCACGTCCATTCCCTAAAACCTCGTGGCTTACAGCACAGCTTTCACTTCACGGTGGGTACAAAAGATCCTGTATGCAAAACAATAATTGAGTCACAGGACCCCAGGAGACCACAAAGACCACACTGGAGAGCCAGGGCCAAGTGCTACAGAGGATGAGCATGGTCAGTCCGCTCTGCAGGGTCCCTCAGCACTCTCTTCTACACACCTATCCTAAACAATTTAACATTAAAAGTATTTTCCCTATGTTAGCTTACAGTACAGTTGTCAGAGTGACAGACAGCTGCATCAGGTATCCCCTCATATAATAAAGTTCCATACTTTTTGAAACCGAATGAATATGTAAAATGTATTTAATATTGTTCCAGTTACTGCAAAAAAGACATGAATAGTCCAAATGCATAAGAGCTTATTTGAAATTAATGGGTACTTATACCCCAGCAAAGCAGAGATTTGGCCAGTTTTATGAATGAACATTTACAAAACTTGCTGCAGCTTGAAAGGATTTCTAAGGCTTCTTCCCTGTTCTAGTGTAGCTCATTGAGACATTTGCTGCCATCTAACCTTAACTCTAGTATGCTATCCAAAATTAACTGGTCATAAACCAGCCCAGTTCTGTAAAAGCACCACAGATACAGTGTCTCCACAAACCTTTTAAACCTCTGAAACTTCATCTTGTTTTCCTGAGAGCTATGTAAAGTTTCAAGGGGTTGTCAGGAAAGGAATGTAAATAAAATAAACTGTGTTTCTCTGTAGCTGACATGAAGGAGGTCAAATATAGGGATTCTAATATATTCCTTTGCTTTAAGCTGGCAAAATCATATAAATTGTCTTTTTCCCCATTTCTCTGAGGATCTAGCATATAGATCCTTTTAATCATGAGCGAAGAAAATTGAACTCTAATATTTTATTATGATATTTCTAAATTGAGCCTAAGAGATTCAAGCACCCAGAAAAATTCAGAGGACACAGAAATTTCTTTTGAAAACCCTAGGCTTAATATGCTGAGTTATATTCTAAAAAGCTGAAATACTGTAAATATTGCCTACAGATATAAAAGCATATTTAATCATTGTGCACAGCTTTAAAGAACATTTAAAGAACATTTGGAACCTATTTTCCCTCATTTAGTGTTTTAGCTGGCAAAAAAATTTGGTTTTAAAATGCATTTTACTTTATTATAAATATTACTTTCAAATTTTACACCAAGATCAGTGTGGACTTGAAAAACACTGACATGGAAAGAAAGATTTATTCAATTGTTTTCTTCCGGTTGCTAAAAAAGCTGTATCTATTCTGTCCATGTAGTATTGATAAAAGTCCAGAAAGTAAAGTGACATTTCATGTTGCTGTAATTTTGAAAGCTTTGATCAAATAGAAAACTGGCTGAAAGCTATTTTACAGTATAAACTTTTGAATGACTTATTAAAGAAAAGGGTTTAGAGTAAGTGGAGCAGGGTGATAAGAAAGTCTGTAACAACGAAAAACATTTCAACAATGTTCAAAGTGAAATCAGAGGAAAATGAGCCAGAAGACTAACGGTAAAAGAACATTAATTTCAGTAACTGTAAGTTACCATACTTAATTTAAAGAAATGTATTATATTAGCAGACCAGGGAGATTTTTATGTCCAGCAGCTGCTAATACAATTTCAAAATGTCAAGGAATTACAGCACTGGTTGTTATACCTAAATTTTTACTGAGCAGGATTTGGTTCCAACACATGAGGAGCAGCCACCTGCAGTGAGCACTGGAGTGTGCCTCTATGGTATTTGTAGCAGTATTACATAAGTCCAGTTGCTCATTTTGCCATCAGATTGCAAGATGCCAGCTGTGGCTCAATCGGCCATGCCTATTTGTCTTCCGCCAGCACTGGGACTCATCTCGACAAATGGGAAACTAGAGCAGCAGAACATTAACTTGACCAAGAAGAAGTTTCCACATTACCCTTATTGCTCCTGTGATTTCCTCTGTGGGATAAGATGACATTACTTGTTATTCCACAGTCGTCTTATCAGGTGGATTTTAACCACCATCCTTCATGGATGCCCTACTTGGCCATGGCAGACGATTGACATCGCAAACATTACAAGCAGCTGGAAGCACCAGCCCTGAAGAGCAACCTGTCTAGTCTCCTAAATTTGGCCCCAGTAGGACCAATTGAAATTTGAACATGAAACTTTTCCTCTTATTTAATGAGTAATGAAAAGCCTCTATGTTAAGAAAAGCCTCTTTCTTGTTGGCTATGCCACACAACAAACATAGGGAGGTATGCTCAGATACCACTATTCATATCAGGGAAACAAAATGTTGCTCTGGTTTGCAATTAATCCGCTAATCCCACAGAAGGACAAGAACAAATTATACCAGAATCAATAAAAGCAGTAAATTGGAGACTGAAATTGTTGAGGAATTTTTCCACACCTTTTTCCCATGTAAAAATTCAATTGACACCACTTTTCAACAGAGAAAGCAAATAATCAAAGAAAATAAAGCGAAGTAATGTCACTGTTGAAATGTTTCATTTGAATAGTTTTCAGTGAAAACACACCTAGTTTTGTGTTTAATGTGTGTTTACTTTAAAATTTAACTAACTAACTACATTACATTAGAGAAGAAATTCACAAAACTATTTATACTGGTCTTGACCTGTGATCTTGAATCAGTTAATGAAATTTTACAAAGTGACAAAAGTTTTCTCAGAACAGAAAAACTATTTCTACTTATATCTCTATTTTGAACCATGAAAAAGGGCTCCAAAGGTTTCATAAGGTCAGATACCTACTTCACCTTCAAAGATTTTATGATACCTGTGATTTTGGAGGTCATTAGAGTTAGTTTTAAAAATTACTCTGATCAATTAAAATTCAAGTTTTTTGTTTTTTGGGTTTTTTTCAGAGATGTAGGTACATTGTTGTAATATATCCCCAGTAATTTTCTTAAATTTTCAGGGATTCTAAATTAGGTTTGTGGATGTCCATGTTCCAACCAAAGAAGGCTGTGACAACAACTTTTCTGTTGTCATCATTTTCTTCTCTGTGGCCAGCTGGATATACCAGAGAGGCACAATACAGATGCCCCTTGTCCCTTCAAGGTGACCAGGGCAGCCAAACCGGCCTGGTCCCACCCAGCAAAACATGGTGGAGTACCCTCCTTTCACTTACACAAGCTTTCCATAACATTCCCCACTTTTTAAGCTTTTAAATAGGCTTTTATGAAGTCAGTATTTTTAAATGGAATTGAATCTAACCCGACAGTTTGGTATTGTGCTCTTGCACAGTCAGGAGCAAAGCAGGTGCAAGCCATCTTGAGTGTTTAGCCAAGGAAACAGTTTGAGGACCATGGAACCTAGTTCATTCTATATAGTGTCTTGAACGTTCTGTTTCCCAATTCCCAGTACCCACCTCCTGTGATCACTTCCTCACAGGATACAGTTTTGCCACATCTCAGCAAATTTGGTTCTGATAAAAAACAAACCTGTCCTCTTTATGATGCTTTTACCTTTGGCAAGACCCAGGAGCTCTTAAGTAATTTTGAACTCGTGGCCCCGCAGCAGGAGTAACATCAACACGTTCAGAACTGTGCAAATATCAATTAATGCCCAGTCCTGTGTTAAAATAACCGGTTATGCCTCTGTATAAACAAAGACATGAATAAAAACTTGAGATAACGTAGCTGGCACAATGTATGTGTGAGGGTCAGGTGGAAATGTGATGGGACAGAGGTGGGAGGAAGAAAGACAAAAAGAAGAGCAGCAACTGCCAAATGGAGATGGACAGAAGTGAGAACTGAGAGCAGTCCCTGGTGGTTTTTTTTACAATCCTGGAACAATACACTGAGTCACACATTGCTATCATTTTTACCCTCTTGAGAGGGAAGAAGTGATGTATCTATTTTAGAGATAAAATTAAGTGGGAAAGGTACAAGAGGTCACACAACAACAAAGAGAGGCACGAAAGCCGGGGACTGTGCTATCGTGCTATGGGAAACGAGTGACTTCTAAAGCAAACAGCAGTTAGCAGTAATCCATGGCAGAACATGAAAACCAAGCCTTCTGAGCTCTGGCTAGCACTGTGGTGTTATTTTAGCTTGGCCCGGAGTAACACTTAGCTGGGAATGAACTTGCAGACTGCCATTAGCAACAGTTTATTTGTTTTCACTATCAAGTGCCCACAGAAATGCTTCATGATGGCTGGGCTCTAAGTGGATATCAGGTATTCTCCGTCACAATCAATAAAACTAATCACTAATATATCCTCAACCAAAAATGCCCTTATCCCAGTAAACTGATGCAATCACTTAAAACATTAGTCAATGTTTTATGGTCTTTTGAGGAAAAACAAAACATAAAGAGGTTTGTTTAGTGGTCAGTTTTCACCAAAAGACAAAGCAGAGGAAAGTGAAGAATAAAGGATTTTGCTCAAAAGAGTTATTGAAAATTACAGAAATCGTGCATAGCAGAAGCATTCTTCCTGTGAATATGTCTGGGGAAATGTTAGGTAACATCTCTGCTGCTTCTACTGTCCCAGCAAAGGCCGATGCCCTTAGGAGAAGCAAAGATGCTGATAGGATAATATCTTGTAATTACTTCATAGATTTTAATCTTTATAAGACATTTCAGTATTGGAAACCTGCTGCAAATCCCTTTAAATTTACAATCAATTTTCTTTGATTGCCTGTGTGGTTTTGTCTTTGTTCATCAGTTTGCTTCTATGCCAGATTTAAAGAAAAATCTTTTCCATGCCTTCTTTTCCCTTGCAAATGACACACTTTCCCTTTGGAAGGTTTCATAGTTCTCCCTTTCTAAGAAAGAAGACAATGTCGTTCAGTACGACCAACACCAGGTAAGATGATGCCTCACCACATCCACAGCGAATTCACACAAGACATCTCAGAAAAGACCACTCCATTGGAAATTCTGGTGTAGCCCATACGACAATGAAAGCTTAACTCAACCGTGACATGTATCAACCTATGCTGTTCATTTTCAAAATGAACTCTTCAACTCATATAAATAAAGGACAGTGCATTTGTGTGATGGTTGTAAAGTTAACATTTTCAGAGAAAAGTATACATTTCCCTTGGCAGTGGGGCTCACTGTCTCTTCTGCTGTCAGCAAATGGTCAGGTGCAATTCAGGTAACTACCACACTAACACCTAAACAACTTCAAAGGTCTGCATTCCCAACCTTTTGCCTTTCTTGATGACATTATGCAGAATAGTGTGCCCATGGTGAGAAAAATTGGGTGAACTTATGCTGCATTAGGAGTTGAGAACCCCTTACGCACATGTGAACTAAGAACATATGGAGTCTAATGTGGCAAAGGACCAACACACACTGAACTGATTTAGAGTAGGCATGCTTGATGTTAAGCATATGCTTAAACCCAATTATTGTTATACACTAACTGTGATGTTGGGCCACACTTGACTCAACTCAGTCTGGACTGACAGGAGCTGGAAGACTTCACTACCGCACACATACACAGAGCATGAACCATAATAGCCCCCTCTTCTCCTCCCGAAATAAGTATTTGCACATATGTATATATATACATTTCTAATTTTTTCCCTTCAAAAATTGCTGGGGTTCTGAGAGAGCAGGAATTTGTGCCCATGTACTGAAGGTGCTGCTGGCTTAATCTGTGACCTCAGCAAGTCAGCACAGCACTGACTGAATGAAGGAATGGATGTTCTTCAGCAAGTCATAAGCATCTCCACTCCTGTAGTGACACTTGGATTACTGCTATTCAGACCAAACTCAAATCAGTTTGGTCTCTAACTTCTGCATCCATATCACTATTAATACACATGTCCAAAGCCTAATGGCAAGACAGAAGTAAACACCTGTATCATTTATGATTTTTGTCATACAGAGATCATAAAATGGCTGTACAGAAGCATTACCATCTTGAATTTCCTGCATTTTTTTTTTTTGCTTTTTTGTTTGTTTGTTTATAGACCTATCATTTGGACTCAATGATCTTGAAGGTCCCTTCCAACCATGAAGATTCTGTGATTCTGTGATCATGCCGCGTTTAAAATTATGAACAATAATCCTAATGAGATACTTAAGTTTCCTGTATGCATCTTTCTCTTGCAACAGAAGAGAACAGAGATTTGTTAGAGGCTGGCTCGAATTCTCTCCCTGCAGCGTCCTTCCTTGCCTCTCCCCCTGCTCCTGCATAGCCTAAAGCAGCTTCAAACTCATTTAAATACACGCACTACTGACTCAAGGTGTTTTAAAGCAAAAAAAAGGATTTACTTTACTTCTTGAAATAAAATAAAATAACTGTACTCCCACAGAAGGGTTTTAAAATTGGCATGTATTATTTCTCAGCTGTCATAGACAGCCAAAACAAATATATTCACAGAACTATCTCCATACGTTATGCTGCTATATGATGAACTGATTTTATGCTTCTCTGCAATGCAGGGAAGCATTTAATTTCTCCTCCTTGTTTTTGGGCGGGTTTTTTATGTAGCTAAGCACTATGACCTTCCTAAAAATATTCAAGGATCTTTTAGTGGAAAGCTCCACAAACTTCTCACAGTGTTACTGTTCTCAGTAGCTCAGTACAGTATCTGAACTAAATTTAAGACTCTATATTTCCAAAAAAAAAGGTGGTGTTAGGTAAGTTTCAGACAATTAAGACCAAATATTCCATAGCATTGCCTACCATTTGTGACAATATTTGCTGCATAATTTTTATACCACTTACATGTGCATCATGGACTACAAATGAATGCTGACAGAATTAATGAAGATTTCTCTATCACCTTGTGTATCTTGCTGTCTTTAATCATTGTGAGACAAATATCATCCTTCTCTGTTTTCTGTTTCATAATTCAAGCTAATGGCTACTGCTTGAGATTTGTTTTTACAGTTAGATTTAAGGCACTATTCATCTTTTAAGAAGCACTGATTTGACAAAAACCACCATTGCTTCAGCTGGTCTTAAATCAAGGTAAGTCTGATTTATACAAACTGAAAGTCAGGTCCAACAAGAATAAACTTTTAAACCGAAAATTATTGTTGTCAACTGTGAAAATGGAAAAAACCCAACAGTAAAGGATGCACCTACTGGTGCACATCTATCCTCTGTATAGTTTTACTCACTCAACCATTACAACTAAAAGTAATAGTAACTCACAACACAACATCTGAACTCAGGAAGAGGCTACTGCTATTCTGGTTTTAAAAGTATTTCCTAATTGGTGTACTCTAATGTTCCAGGAAGAATCAGAATGTGAAAGATTAAAAAATAGACTCTCATTGGGCAAAACCTAGTCATTAATGCAATAAAAGAATCTCAGCTTCCTATGTCCTCTGACTGGACTACTGTCAAAATGCACATTTGTCAACAATCTTGGTGGTCCCAGCTGCTGGGAAACTGGATGCTGAGATGCCTCTGCCTTTACAGCTTGAATTCTGTTTCAACATGGAGATGTACATTTGATTAGCAATTGTTTTGTTATATTACTGGGGGGCTGGTCATGGCTCTCCCAAAGCTGCATGGTTGTAAGACAACCAGCTCCCTACTCCTTGATGAATTCCATGCTGTACAGAGAATGAGAGCTGCCAGTGGCACCCGGGCACATGGATGGGGAAAAAGCTGCAGGACTTTCCACCAGAAACTCCACCTGAATAATCAGACTTGCTGGGGAGCAGTTTGGATGTAACGAAGGTAGCCACAGTTCTGGAGACAATTGTATGACACAACCGAATGTGCAAGTGCTTAAAATGCTTGAACATTAGCATGGTTTTATGGTAGATGGTGGAAAACAACTGGCATCAAATCATGCTTCCTTTTGCCACTTAAATCAAGAAAGTGGAAGAAGTTCTAGCAAGACTTAGGTAGCTCTCCAAAGACTAAATAACAAAGAGAATAAAAATATTAAAAAGTAACAAGTAAAAGAAAGAATAAAAATAAAACGCCTGCATTTTTTTTCTGTTCTGGGAGTTAAATATCCTTCCAAGAAAAGACCTGGAGGACAGATCTGCTAGCAAGAGTGGCTGACAAGAGAAGCATCAGCAGTGGATTATCAGAGCAGATTTTAGTAGACTTCATTTTCAGCTGTGGTATGTCCTAGACAGTGGGACAGAACCTGTAAATAATGATGAGTGTCTGTTTAGCCACAGAAGCATGTAGCTTCACACAACTGAGTTTCAAAGGCCACTTGAGAGCTGATGGAAAATGCCTGAGGTCCTTCTCCCAGAGATAGATGTACCTCAAAACTGATGGCTAGGTCTTGACTTAATCAAGCACCTACCACACTCCCACACTCATGAGAGCTTGAAAGAGACAATCAAATACATAGAACCTTACTCTGAGCTGCTAGAGATCCGTTGTGAATTGATTATAGAATGTCTGGAATTTTGACCTGCTCATTATGTAAGTTCAAATGCTTCACCCCTTACAGCAATAGCTGTGGCTTAACGGCCACTTGCATTTTCACGTTCAGGGCCATCCAATATTTTTAGGCTGTCTTTAAAACCCATCTGTCACTAGGTTTTATTAATATTTTACTGCTGATGAAAAGCAGAAACATTCAATTAAAACATGAATTTAAATAGCTAAGTGTTTACACTAAACTAAAAAACCAGCATAAAATCAGATAGAAGGATGCACTTTTTGACAGCATATTTTAGCTCACCAAGTGTAACAGCCCTGCACTGTGCCAAGCCTCCTTATCCCATACGTGATTAAAGAATGAGAATATACATTCTTGGCAGACAACTGAAGAAAGGAGGAGAGGCCTTACCTATAAATTAATTTGACTGTGAGTTTAAGGAATTATTATTATTTCACTGACTTTTTTATATTTCAGAATCTTAGTATCCCTTTAGTACGAATTCATAGCTATGCTGGGCAGCAAACACTGGGTATGCATATTATCACGATACACTACCTGGAGTTCCTCTCCGTGCTAAACATTCTTAAGACTCTTCACAGAAAACGGTCTGATTTCTTGCTGCATTTTCTCTACTACCTATTGCAATATTCACTTTCACTCTACGCTAAACCTAATATAATTAAAATCCAACCTCATGTAAACCTTAGCTCATTTTTCACTAAAATGCATTCTAGCAAGAACAGTAAATAATTAGTCAGACAAATGACAATTCCAGGATGGCTTTTATCTTCAATGGTTCTGGAAGAAAGAAAAAGAGATTCGAATTACCTTCTACACAAGAGTAGAAGTACAGAATGTACCCACCCCTCTTATCTCCAGAAGTCTTAGAGGTTTTGATTCTGTGTTGTGATTTTGCAGTACACTACCTGCCAGCTTTTTGATAGTCCCAGTGGTTTTGAGTACCTATTGAGAGCATTTTCCATGTAAGCTTAAAGCACCAATTCAAGACAGTAGAGAAAAGAGCAATTTACCACTAACGCAGTCTTATTTTTTATTACTTATGTTACAAAACACTATGTGTTCAGGATGCAACCAGGAATTAGATCAGTTTTGTATGGGAACAGACAATATATGAAAACCTGGGTAAAAAATATGCATATATATAGGATGAAAAGATGATCCTTGCATCAAAGACCTTACAAGCCTTTCATTCTTGATGCTACAGTGAAGACAACACCTGACATCTGCAACTGCAAAGGGAACAGCCAGTGCTCAGCTGGGTGCCCATTCTCAAAAGTGTAATCCAAGCTTGGATCTCAAGTGGATGGAGGGTAAGATGTGTAGGCAGGCACATGAGCTCCAGAGAAGACATGGAGCTCGGCAGCCCCTGGAACTCAGCTTTTCACAGCAGCCAGTTGTAGATTTCTATGCCAGGCTAGAGGCTGCAGGGACGACTCTCAAGAATCACAGCTTTCACCAGTATAGGATGCTCAGGTGCCTACTACAGATGTTTACGATTTTTGACCTGGTGCCAGGGGTTAATGGATGCAAAAGAAGAAGTGATCTTTTTCCCGCCATCTGTTCTGCCTCTAACAATGCCCATAATTAAAAACTGGAATCTGTCATTTTGCATACACAAGGAAATGCGTATTTTACAGGTGATTTCAATACGGCACTAATTTTTCAAGATACTCTGTTTCAGCAGCCACTCTAAATCATAAAGCACAAGATTATGAAAAAAAAATTAAGAAAAAAAAATGTAATGAATTCCTGGCAAGTTTTACATTCCCATTTAAAAAAAAAATTACATACACCCTCCCTTCCTCCCTTCCCACCAGCAAATACCATTCATGTTTAAGATTAGATTATTTTTCTCCTGATTCCTCTTTAGCTGCCAGAGAGTGACTCATTGTCAGATTGATTTAATTACAATTACAGACCTTGTTCTCCTGGTGTTACAAGTGAGAGCTAGGAAACATAAAGGAAAAGGTCAATATAGAAAGACTCTGCAAGCCAGGAGATGTTAAACAGTGCCAGTAGTGATTAGTGGTGATTTCAATAGCGTGGTTGTTACCTAATCTAAGATTTTTTTACAAGAACACAACAGAAATCAGTTACACTTTTCAGATATCTAACTCAGAGGTTGGGTTGGTTTCTGTGTCACACGTTACAGTTTTTAGATCTTGAGCATAAGAGTGAAACAAAAATGAAATACTTTAATAAAAGGGACATTGCATAGTTACTGTTAGCAGAATAATAAAGATCAGCCAGCTATACATGTTAGACATACATGTGTTATTTTGAAAGATTTGTAAATTTGGCAGTAGAGATAATTTAACATCAACTGGTCTTCTAAGACATTAGCAACGTGAGAATGATTTTTCAAAAGCTGTTTGTAACTAACTTTTTAATGTTAATATTCTGGAGATATTATAATGTAAGTGTAATGTTAACTTACAGTACAAGGCATAGTGAACACACTGTGTAGTGTCTAAGGAATGGCTATAGTTCATGACTCTAATTTATGTACTCTGAAGGTAAGAGTATACTTAGAAAGGGTGCAACTTTTCTCCTGAGAAGCCCTATATGTTGTTTGCCTTTAAGTTGTTTCCAGGAGACAAAGAGAAAGGTTGAGTCTAAGATCTTGCTTTTTCAGAAAACTTATTTAGTATCAGTAGCCAAGAGCATTACATTTGTACCTTACTGTAATAACTGTAAAAATTTTTGTGTTTTCATATCCTTCTAATTTTCAGAGAGAACCTAATTAGAGAGTAGGTATTTTAAATGCACTATCCTCATCACTGCCTTTATCTAACAGCTTACATTACGCAGCTCAACATTTTACCCCTGAGAGTCTTCTCAATTTGTTTTGAGACACTGACATGGCTGTAATAAAAAGCACTGCTACCTTAACAGTTTTGCAGGTGAAACGATTAGTAAACCTTACTGGTTTGGCATTTCAGAATCAATTAGCCCTGCTGGAGAAGTTCTACAAACACAATACTGATGCAGTAACAGTTTGGAAGATGCTATTAATGCCAGAGGAGAAATAAATATAATTGGAATTAACAAAGCAGGTTAAATTGTTAGGGCTATTTCCTGCTTAAATTTATTTACTATGTTTCATTCCTGGGGGGGGCGGAAAGTAAAGCTCATAATTGCAGATAATAAGATTTGCCTTTTTTATTTTGGAGAAGAGATACTAGGTATAACAAGTAACATTATTTGTGAGTGGTTAATTAAACATATAATTTTAAAATTTAGGAACATAAAGTGCAGGTCATCTGCAAATCTATACTGGAAGGGACATCCCCTTGTAGCCTAAACTCTTTCATCCACAGGGACATGCCTGTCCTGAGTGTCCTCAGCAGCAGCTCAGGCAGTTCCACAGAAGAGACTCAGTTCAAGAACAGAATAGGATAAATGAAAATGAAGTCAAGAGAAAATCAGAATTTCCATTGCAACATTTTTGTCATAAATAACGAAAAATCAAAATAACGAAAGGTATGAAAAACAGAAAAAACCAATGTTGTAAATGTGTGATTAATTTGTATATTTAACTAAAAATAAATGTTTTAATATTCCCAACCATCACGATGCTAGATTTTGGCACAGGGAACAAAACAAACCTTGAGTTAGTCCAACACTACCTTGCATGGGTGGGACTGATTTTGTCTAGAGAGAGGTGCCTACAATGCAAACACTTATAGCTGAGCCAGTCATTCTACATGGAGGATCAGTCACCTCACAAAATAAACTTCTGAATGAAGCGCTCTCTAAACATGCCTGTTTTCGCCTTAGACTGGGACGACCATCTTCTCTTAGACATAAAAAGACAGAAAAATCAACATATGCATTTCGTAGGGACAGCATTTTCCACAGAACTGTAGTTGTGCAGCATTTGCCTCGTCTAACTGACTGCCGTGGTACTACCTACCTGACTTCTCTGCAGTACTGAGGTCTAGGGAAGGTACCTAATAAAGGTGAAAAAACTGAAGCAAACAAAAAATGTAACGGCCTCATAAGAGGTGTGAATAATCTAACAGACAATTTGAAAGTAGATGCTAATAGACAAAGCTGCTGCTGCCAAGTTGCTTTCTTCAGTGTAAATACATCTCAGTGAAAAACGTATGTTTGGTATCAAAGCTGCCTCCAAGGAGACAGTAGATATTTGGGTAAGTTTTTAAAACACATTTCCAATAAGCTGAAATTTAGGAATTGATTGATTTACACATCAGAGCTAGTCCTTATAAACATATCTACAGCAGGTGAATTACAGAAGAACCAACAGAAAAGACCTTGAGATACACAAGGCAATGCCTTGTAATACAAAATAACATGATACATGCTGGTTAATGACCTATATATGTTGAAATGCATTCTCTGCTGGCTGTAACGTACCACCTGCAGGTCACTGGCCCCTGCTGCTCAGACGCTGTCCCCGCTGAGACCCTGCCCTCCTCACATGTACCCCTACTCCTCCCCTCCATCCCCCCAAGGTTTGCTGTTGGAAGTGTTCCCATGGGCACTTCCATTTCCTCCTTCACTGAAAAGGCAGCGAGTTACCCAAGACCTACCATTAAAGCCATTTCAGCTAACCCAGCTGGAACAGCTTACAGCATCTTAAATGAGCAGCTCAAAAGTGAGACCTGAGGAAGTACTAACTGGCCAGGTGGTGAAGCGCAGCAGGATATGGAAACATCTGCTGCAGGGATTGCGACAGCAAGAAGAGGGTGTGTTTAGTTCCTAAAGGAGTGGTGTGCAGCCGCTATGACAGCTCCATGATACTCTGCTCTCGAGCTTGCTCTAGCCAAAAGAAGTTAAGGAGATGTTAGGTTACACACAGAGTGGAAAGGAGAATGACACTGATAACATGGTGATCTCTTTCTGTGAAATAGCGTGCAGTGTCATGTAGGACATCATGGAAGCACTGGTTATCTTCTCCCAAATGTAGAATCACAAACTCGGAGAAGATTCACAGAGAGACGACTCAGAATTCTCAAAACTGATGGAGGGAGCATGAAAAGAAAGGGATGTTTGCCCCTAGGAAGGAAATTAACATAACGGAAAATGTTCAAAAGCCCATAAACAATAAAAGGTGAATCAAGGACTCCATCTTAACTTAATTTGTAACTCCAGAACAAGGACATTCAAACCCATTAATTTTAAAAATGTGAGTAGGAATCAGCTTTTGCACAAAACAGGGATTTATACCACGACATATGTTTCCACAGGAGGTTTTAAAAGCAAGAGCTTAGCACTAGGCAAAAGATCTCAGACAGCTTTCTGGGTATCAGAAATATCCATATTTACTATTTTTAAGCCACTGCATTTTGGAAATGAAATTACTTGAATAAACCTATTTCCACACAGGAGATGAATTCTCTGGGTGGAGGACAAAACCCATACTGTTAGCAGCATACTCCACGTATACTCCCTAGGCTACTACTCACCAGGCTATCTGGGTGTTGATGCACTTTGAAATTTCTGTTTCTGGCCATTCTGAAAAAAGACACTGTGGATCTCATCCAAATGACAAGTCCTAGGCTCCTCAAAATGTCTAGAAGAGTTAAATGTAACACTAGAAGATACTTTGAAGTTATCATGAATTATAATTACATTTTAAAGTAATAAATAACAGCCATGAGTGAAATGCCTTAATTTTCTTTACCTTCATTTCTCATTTAATTACTTTCCTCAGTAGAAAACTCCAGATAATCTGGGCTGCGCAACACAATCCACTCATCAAACTAATTACAGTATAAATTTCTACACAATTTGTTTAACTAAGCATTAGTTGGAAACTTCTTGGGAAACCCTTACCAACACAGTGAAAACCTTCCTTTATATAAATCATTTGAAAGAATATAAGAAAGGGAAGAAATCCATTGAAATTTAGCTCTTAGAAAGCTGATGAATAAGCTAATCTGTTACTGAGTGGCTCAATGTTCAATTGTTTAAAAATGGCATAGGAACAAAACCCCAGAAGAATGCCATTGTTCTGAGCTATTTTCTTTTCTTAATTAGTCCTAATGCTATTTTATAAAACTCTTATTCTCTTTTTGTGTATCTTCGATCTGAACACATAAATATGCAAAATACAGAATGTAAGTACCACAAATAGCTTCCAAAGTTAAAACTCGCACCTTAAATCGCAGTACTGAGTGAATTACTGAATTTAGGTTTCTTTTAGGATATAAATTGAATATGTTAATTTTATTCATCAAAAACAATGGCACAGTGCACATACATACAAAATCCACCAGAAATAAGGGAAGGTCAACTAGGCTAATCACTTTGGCTTATTTCCCTTTTCTGTACTTCCCATCTGCCTATTTTCTCTCCTCTTATATTGAAAAAGAAACAACTTGAACATAGTTAGGCCAAAATTTGACCTACTTTTTTTTTTTGTTGTTGTTGTTCATTTTAATGAATTTCTTTTTTTGGCAACATCTCTGTAATTTCTATACCTCTTCCGTCACACACAATTTCTCTGTAAAGCAAACTAAATAATGCCACGATTCTGCCAGTGATGAGAAGACCTGTAACAGTACACTACTGAAGCATCATGGCCAGGGATGGATCTTTGCATTCAGACGGTGTCGTGTGCAGGACGGGCGTCTGCATATGGAGAAACAGGTCACCTTAAGCCTACATGAAATTAAAATCAGCCAGGCTGCAGATCAGACTAATAAAAGCAGAAGAGCACATTTCAAGAACACGGTTACTTGGAAGCGTACTCTTTTCACATAATTTTGTGCAAATAGATTCACTTCACTTCGTATTAAAATGCAATGCTTTGCTCTGAACCACCTCCTCCCTGGCCAGCACAGCCCATGTTACTTATTAATCAAAGATTGCAGAAAAGGAATTTTATCAGTAGTTGAGTACAATCGTTTGAGAGGAAAGAAAACAACCTTAAGTGCAGAAATCAACTCAAGTGCTACAAAAAGTACTCTGTTCTGGTATCAGTGATGCCAACTTTTGAAAAGGAATATTTAAAATTGCTCCAGGATGGAAATTGAGCCAAAGCCAACTGCAGAAACAGACAAACCTGCCAACTCCTTATAACAGATCTCAAGTCCTAATAACACACCACTGCATGGAAATTCCCGCAACTGCTCTCATATCAGTTCAGGAGTGACCGGGGCTCGGAGACCACATTGGCTAACAACGCATAAGGGCTCTGTGTGCTGGGATGAGCAATGAGGAAATCAAGCTAGAGTTACTGCTTTCTTTCCCAAACTTACCTCCCCACCCCACGTTGTATTTTTGGGGATGGGTAAAGTGTAAAAAAAGTTTAATGGAGCTTTAATGAGGATTGAATACAGGACAAATCTTGTAGGCAGGCTTAACAGGAAAAGGAAAAATGAAAAAACAAATATATAAACCAAATATTGTTTAAAAGAACAGATTTTTGGTTTACGAGACCCACCCAAAAATCATGTCCCAGCCCCAATGGAATTGTCTTTCCAGCCACTTTTTGTGCTTGGCAGATAAGATGCAGAGGGAAAGAGTTTGGGTGCAATTGCCAACCTGAATTTTACGAGATCCTTGCCAGGCTACCCTAATCGCATTCATACCATCTTGCTTTAGCTTTCTGAGGTCTCTAAGAAGAAGCAGGTTTGCAACGGAAGGTGGCCTGATGAAAACAGAAGTAACAGAGAGCCTGGAAACAGACTGGCTCTGAAGCAGAAGAGTTGGTATTTCCTGTTATTTCTCAGGGATCCAAAGCAAACCCAGGATTTTGTCTTAGATTTTCCACTAGTCTCCAGCCAGTCTGAAACACTTCAGCTCACCTACTTACACCTTCAGGGCTCTGACGTGTACATGCACATGCATTTCTGGAGAAAAGAGGAGCCTAGCAGACACTTCAAAGAGCATTTCACTGCACAAACCCAAACATGTTTCCTCTTAGCAGCCAACAACCAGCTTGCTTGAAGGCTGTTGTGGTGGATTCTGAAATTGTCCAGAGAAGAACTGGATGGGGGCTCTGGATGAAAGGGGAAGACTGAACAGGACCTCCACCCTTATTCCTCACTGGTGACTGAAACAACGACTTAGATTTCCCTGGTTTATAATTCTGAAATTACACAAGATCTATCCCTTTCAGGCAGTATGATACCAGATGAGGCAGAAGAAGACAGCCTGGGTCCTCCAAAAGAAGAGAAGAGGGAATCCTAGAATGGTTTGGGTTAGGAAGGATGTTCAAAGATCATCTAATCCAACCCTCTGCTATGGGCAGGGACATCTTCCAGTAGATCAGGTTGCTCAAAGTCCTGTCCAAATGGACCTTGAAAACTTCCAATGATGGGCCATCCACAACTTCTCTGGACAACCTGTTCCAGCATCTCACCAGCATCAGGAAAGATAATACTGCAAGAAATGGATTCATCTTTCCAGTGCAGCTTCTAAGAGGCTAAGTTGGAGACTGTAAATGTGATAAATAAATGTGTGCAAGGTGTTTGTGGCCATGGTAGCTCTATTAGCTTCTCAGACAGCCCTGTCCAGAAGAAAAGAGTGTACATCCCATACTAGAGAAAATCCATATGATCAACTAAATCCCATAGAGTAGCCCTATCACTGTTGTCTTTCTTTCACAAAAAAAGAAAGCCTTAAACTATTGTTTTATAGAGTATAACACATCCAGGACAGCTGGCAAAGGAAATGTGGAAACTTTTCATTCTTGGAGAAGTAATCTCTTCCATCCCCTCCAGATCCATATAGTTTCATAGGCTATGAATCCTGCCCCAGACAGGATGGTTTGGGAATTCGCTATTTCTCTGGCGGAGAATGAGCTAATGAGTACAGCCTTTTATCCAAAACATTTAGATGTCTGGAGTTCTTGCCAATTTGTTTGTTTGTTTATTAAGAAATAAGATTGCTCCTCATGCTGAGAAGTTTCAGCAGCAACTGGAGAGGCTGCTGTAGAGGGGAACGAAGAGAAAATGTGAGTCACATTTGGCAGCATCTGTCATTGCACGTAGCAGAAGCTGCACTTATGCCAGCGCTTGCTAAAGCAAATGAACTAACAGAAATACAGTCTTATCCATCAGCATCACTCTATAGGTCAGAGCAGGCAGATGCAGCATATCAATGTGACCTAGGATGCTGTCCCAAAAGACTTCAGGAGGGCTTTCACAGAATGATTCCAGTAACTCTAGAAAGGCCCCAGGCTATTTGAACTGAACAGCAGATGTAGGAAGAGACGATATTCCTCTCAGGTACAGAATGGATTGCATTTGCTGGAAATGCCACCAGATATCAAAGGAGAGAGAGCGTGAAATCAAGGCCATCTTTTTCCTTCTTCCTGAGTTTGGAGCATGGGAGCTGGGGTGCAGGTCTGCAATCAGAAGCGTCTTTGCTTTTGATCATGAAAGATTCAGTCAAAATCTGGATTACGCTTCAGCCTGTATCTAGAGCCACAGTCTGGAATCTGGGGCAGAAAAAAAAATCTACTTCAGAGCAAACTGTAGCACTCACTCTGGTGTTCCTTTCCTCTCCCAGGTACAAAGCCTGAACAGTTGGAGAGGTTGTTTATCTCATTTAAAAAAAAAAAAAAAAAAAAAAACAAAAAAGTCTTGATCAATTTTCTAGATATTNCAAAAAAAGGGATCAAACACACAAAATATTGTAGAACTTCAACTGCACAAAACTCAGCACAGGAAGACAAAACAGTGACCAAACTCATGGCTTTCTCATAATAAAAAGAAAAAAAAAACCCCAAATCTAAGACCAACAAACCACCATCGCCAATAGATAACATGAATGAAGAAACCTGGATCTGAAGACTGGTGAAATAGGAAACACAGAGCAGAAAGCTCTTTTATTTTGGTAGTGCTATATAAATATAAGAGTTATAGCACTAGGTGCTAATTTGGTGCTGAAACTAGGTTTCCTAACCTGAAGAGACTAGTTATGCAACAAATAGGTGGTGAGTGGCAGGGCCTCTCTGGGGAAAGGAACACAGGCTAAGAACACAGCAAGGCATGGAATACAGAGATGGGTATTAATTTGGAAGAAATTCACTCATACATAAAGTTACCTTATTTCTATTTGGGAAATACATGTAGACATATGTACCAGTGAAATAAACAGGTAGCACCAATCCTACTGTACACAAATAGCAAATTTGGCAGCCTTGGGAGATGTTATCGTAGCATCACAGTTTGACTTGGTTGACCTTTAAAAGTCAATCTAGCCAACACCCCTGCAACGAGCAGGAACATCTTCACATAGATCAGGCTGCTCCCCCCATCCAACCTGACCTTGAATGTTTCCAGGGATAGGGCATCTATCACGTCCCTGGGCAACCTATTGCAGTGCTTCACCACCCTCATTGTAAAAAAATTTTCCCCTATATTGAAGTCTGAATCTACCCTCCTCTAAGATTAAAACTGTTACCCCTTGTCCTATTGCTTCAGGCACTAGTCACAAGCCTGTGACTGAGTCAAGGCAGGCTTCAAGCTGATTCACATTGTCATAGCAAGGTGTATTGCAGAGGGAGAGCTTGTGATACTTGTGTCCAGTGTAAGGTCACATGCACTCTGCTGTCGATGCTGCTGCACAGTGGCAAGATGGCACAGGCTGCCACGAACCCTGGACAACTTCAACCAATCTGGTTCTGCCTGGACTGAAGTCACGTCCAGAAAAAATGCTGGTCTTGGGGTTGCCTGGTGGCTCAGCCAGCCTGGAGGGAGCGGTTGCTGTTGCCACTGGTGGCACCTGTCACTGCTGATGGTCACAGAAAAATGAAGTTTGGGACTGTCAGCTCAATGCACTCAAGTTCTGCCTATATATACTTCACACTAGCTAAGTCCAGCAAATCTATGTTTAATTTAACTACATAAAGCAAGTTAGTTTTCTGGATATCTGGTTATCTGATCTATTTATTCATACACATATTTATGTCATCAAAGGCATGTTTAGCAACCATACTTTCTTTACATCTACATACATATGCACATATGCATGTATAAATGAGAAACATTTATCTCTCCTGGCCTTCCTTCCCGTTATGTAACCATTAAGTTATGTATTCAGTTATTACCCCTCTAAAAGGGTTCTGATTGTAGCTCACTTACTGTTTGCTGCATCTTGGTTTTACTATGCTTTAAAATTAAGGCAGTAGAGGAAGAGAGCTGTGAGAAAACCACTTGTTCAATGAAGAACCCCACAAAATTGCAAACATGTTTTATTGAGCTCTTATGGTAGGAGCTATGCTCTTCTGATAAGATAATAAAGTTTTCTCTCTCTCCCATTGGAATTCAATTCCATTTTTATACACACACACAGATATCAGAAATAGACACTGGATTTCATATTAATATAAATATGTCCCAAATCAATTAACTGTTGTACTGCCATAAATGTAGTTCTGCTTTTACGAGTGTCATATCTTTTGCTCAGTGAGTGCCAAAATCTCTTCTCAACCATTTAATTCCAAGATAAATTGCCAGTATCTCCAGTGGCATGTATTAATTTATAGATGAATAGGATCTTCATGGGATTACCAGCTGCTCTTCTTATTTACATCTTTTGCCAAGATAATCTTTCATAATGTTTTCTTGAGCCACTCAATTACATGGAAAAACCTCTGCAATAACCAAGCCTTGGCTCACCTTGCTCTCTCATGGAAATACCATTAAATCATAATTCTTTGGGTTGGAAAAACATATGTGAGGATATAAGACTTGTCTCTGAAACATTTGGCTCCTTGAGCAAGGAACAGCAGGCTATGTAAAGGGCTGTATCTCTCTAGCACATTTACCAGTATTGTTATTACTACTGTCATCTTAAGTATTGGCAAAAGTATTGCGAGACGTACATCTCATTTGACACATAAAAGATACCCAACATTCCAAAAAGCTGTCCTTCCTAGTGTAAAAAAGACATGAGACAACAGCATGTAAACAGGAGAAAAGAAAGGATCACATCAACTGTGCTGGGTTGGCACACCACCGTGTGCAGTGCACAAGGGGCCCAACTCCCACCACATTTTTTGGAAACAGAGGTTAAAGAAAGCTTGAAAAGGAAGATTGTCACTGAGCCCTGGACCTTTACAAAGAGTTTTCCTAAAGCATGAGGCCTCAAATAAGAGAAATCACAAAGGAACTTCCTTATATCTAGAAATTTGGGAATGGAGGGACGGAAGGTGTGGGAATGTGCTATGAAGAGAATACGGTAAAGAAAGGAATAGGCTGTTAAGAAATCTGCAATTGAAAATAAAGACCTTATATTTGGTACAACAAAAACTGGAGACATGGCTGGAGGAATGCAAAAGGAACATGGCTGAATTGAGGAGAGAGGGAAAAGATCTCTGCAGTAATGTCTGGTGAATCTGCGCTTCTGTGAGTTATCCGTCTCCCACCCACGTCAGATCGAGCCTCGTGAACTTCAGTGTGATCCCTGTTGAACTGCATTCACCTGACATGTTCAGTATCGGGCAATCCATGTCAAAAAGAGCATAGACCATGAATCAAGAAATCATCAAAAAATTATCATGGATCTAGAAAATGTGAATTGCAAGGAAAACTTGATGGAAGCAGAACGGTTAATTTAGAAGAGAGTGGGCTGAAACCAAACGCATGCCATAAGGATAAAGAAAATAATCTTTTTTCCACGTCTGAGGAGGACAAGAGGAAATGAATTTAATGTGCAAGAAAACATTAAAGAATAAACTTTCTAATGTTAAAATATAGTGAAGCACTGGTTGCACAGTGACATTGTGGGGTCTTCAAGAAGGGAATATAGAAACATCTTTCTGAAGTGACATAGATCTACCTGATCCTACACTGTGGTCAAGGAAATTAAGTATATCATTTGCAGAAATCCCTTAGAGCCTTTTTTTCCTCTCATGTTATTAACCTGCAAATAACCAGTTTAAAATAAACCTGTAATAGAAGGTACTCGTCATGACTTGATCAATACAATGAGACGTTTATATCATCCTTATCATCCTTAAACTTCTCTAACAACTCTTAAAATACTGTTTCAGTAGTCCAAATACTGTGCTCTGGTTTTTCAAGTGTATTTCACTGATTGAAATGGGAGTCAGTTTGAGATCTGACACCTGAAATGGATCGTTACTCTTCAGGTCTTGTTCTACAACCGCTTCACACATCGACAATGGGAGATGTGATACAGAAGTTTTCCTTGCAATGATGAAGGCTGCAAATGTACAGTTCCCGAAACTGTGACAGAAAGGGAAAGGACAGAAAAGATTGTGACCTGGCATCAGTTTCATCCCAGGGAGCAAAATTAAAAAGTGCCAGGATAACTCTCTAGCAAGATGAACCACAATAGTAACTGTTGCTGGTATAGAACTACCACTTTTCCCATAAATTAAGGCAAAACACATGATTATATTTTAATTTAAAAATAACTTTTAAAAAGCTTAAAGCCTACCTGGTTTCAAGTATGCTATGTTCCTATGTAAGTATGGCTACACTTAACACAGAAATAAGTTATTTCTTATAATCTTCAAATACAGCTTTGCATTCAAATTCTGCGGGCACTATAATATTTTCAAGCCTTATAATGACGTTTCCTGGACAGTTGGAAGCGATTAACCTTTATGATACTCTGAGATTTTAGCAGGGTTGAGGGACTACAAAAAGCAAATACCAAAGGACTCAAATTTGGAAAACACTATTCCCATTCATGTCACCAAACTCACTACAGACACTTGAAAAGCAGTGATTAAAAATAGCTAGACTAGATGCATGTGTGTCAAGCTGCAAGTGTTCCCAGAGGAGAATCGCACAGATGTCGAAGCTCACACAACGGAAATTACAAGGCAGGGTGCCTGCCACTAAAGAGACATTTCTCCTTCACACAGAAAATGGAAGACAGTCTTCAGGAAAATGCTGATACCTTGTTCACACAGATTAAACGTTCAAGTCCCTACGGGTCCTTACTCTAGCAAGAGCTGTGAGATAAATAAAGACAGAGTATCTGAAAAGAAACAATTCTTCCAAAAAAATCAAAACAGTGTTATTGGAAATCTAAATACAAACAAGTTGCAACCGAGGTCAGGATGCTGCTTTTAGTTCCCATGCCAAATCTTCCAAAATCAACATTGTGGCTTGGCTGTATGTTATCAATAACTGCTTGCCATGCATTCATATGACATGACTCACTGACACTCAGCTTCCTTCCTGCACTTCCTCTGGCTCTCAAACATAGCTCTGTATTCAAACTTAATTAGTAATGATGTCACACGCTGGCCTCTCACAGCAGCACCCAGTCAAGCCCCGGGCTAACGCAGGCAGAAGCTGACAAGTAGGTATGGCCACTCAAGCTGGTAACGTGGTTGGCTTTCGAGAGTCTGCCAGAGAAACACAGAAGAGCAGTAAGATAATGAAATCCGAATTTTAAAATAAATATTAATGCTGGCTAAATTTTTTACAAGTGTCTGAATGACTGAACCTCTCTGCCCCATTTCTGAATGCATGGACGTAGCTGGGGAGTCTGTGTGAGCAGGCAACGTGGCTCAGGGCACCTCAACGTTTATACTGGTTATCTGTACAGTAAAAGTCTTTGGCTCTCAAACTTTCTCATTTTAATCAAGAGGACTTGACATTTTTTTTTTATTGGTGGTTTTATGATCCTCAGATTATGTCCCAAATAGAAGGATTATGTAATTTCTTTGAAAAAAATCCAGTAGATATCCAGGAAAGCTTGTTGGGACACTAGATGATATAGGATGCACATTAGTAATGAGCTGACATCGCCAGTCCACAAGTCTCATTGTTTTGGCAGGGGAGCAATAATAAACTGTAGATGTTTAAAAGAAATAAAATAACAAGTTACTGCTGAAAATGTCACTGTAAGGCAGTTACTTCAAGATGAAATATAGGCTCTGCTTTCCAAATACTGACTTTCAAGCTACTTTGCTGAATGGATTATGTTGTTTGGAAAAACTATTTATTACAGACATGTTTACCAGAGAAGTATAGCAAACATTAAATATAATATAAAAACAAACAAAAAAGCTGAATCAGAATTTCTGTTTCCGGAGACAGCTTTGAACTGACTTCACTACTGCTAAATGTTTTATACCAAAAGCTTTTTAGGTTCATAATTTTTCACAAACACAAAGTAAAAATAGATGTCTGCCCTTGAGTCTTAAGCCAACATAAAATATTTACAAGGATGGCATGACAACCACTATGCTTCAGTCTCTGTAAGAAGTTGGAATTCCCCTGATAAGTGGAGCCTCTGTGAAGTGTTATCACACTATTTATATCAAGTGTTATAAATGAAATTCTTATGCTGAGGTACATGTACCCAAAGAAAATACAGCCTACTTAATAATTACACTGATGATTTTCACACAAATTAACTTTTTTTTCCACCTGTCAGCAAATTTTTTCTAATTCTTCTGTGATTATTTCTTCCAGTAACCAGACAGGAATAAATTATTTTCTATTGAGAATAAACTGACTTCATGTCTATAAAATCATTTGTACTGGAGTTAAAATGTTAAGAACTCTTGTTCAGAGCTTTCTGACAGAGGAGGTGGATCTCATGGTGACCCATGAGCATGTCACAAGTGAAACACAGAGAAGGAATGACCAAGCTCTGTCAGGTCTGCACAAATCCACACAAATCCAATTTGCATGTCTGTGTCACATATTCCTACATCAGAATCACCGGACAGGTTGGTGTAGACACCTCAATAGCTCTGGGTGATGTTAGCCAGATAAAGTCAGGTTTGTAACCTTACTCTCAGTCCTGGATCTGTCAGCAAAGCTGGCAATGGAGAAGTAAGGATGCAGGATGAGTATGACGGAACTGATGGAGCAAGAAAGATGATAAAGAAGACATACAGTAGACCTGAGAGAGATTTTTCTGAGGAGCTGAAATTACCAGTATTCTCCAGTGAGGTGTCAATTATGTAAAAGGTGAGAATGAATGGGCTAGGTGTTTCTGGTGCTGCTGAATTTTCTCCCAGGCACCATACTCTGAGGTCTTGAAGAAATTCTTGTAGAAGGACTCCTGATGACCTCCATGGGAAGAAATGTATCCCCAGGCCTGCAGAACTAAAGCTACAGCTCCCCTTTGCACAGTGTCTTCTTGCTTCATGTTTACAATGCCATCTCAAATAATCAAGTAGCCACAATTTTGCTTGCTTTCTCATTAAGAACAAAGCAATTTTAAGTTGTAAACTTATGTCTAAAATCATTGATCCCAACAGTGAGCCTCTAATGTAGCAGCAATTTGCAATACATTTGCAGAGAACCTTCAGAGAACTGGTTAACGATAGAATGTCATACAATGTCAAGATACTCATTCAGAAGCCATGAATCAAGCAGAACAGACAAGGCACAGCTTTAATCAACGCCTTCTTGCAAGGAGAAATAAAAAAAGGAAGACAGTCTTCAACAATGAAAGGCATTATGCCTGAAATTCTCTGGACCATCTTTTTGGCTTTCAATAGCCAATGTTGATAACGAGTTCCTTGCATAAGGTGGGCTGAACAGAGAAAATAGATGCCTTTACCACAGGCATCAGCAGAGTTGCTGCATTCTTCAAAGCTTGTGCAGTTTGGGTGCCAAAGCCTGCTGGAGCTCATTAAGCTTCTGCAGGGACTGAACTGCCTGCAGTCAGCCACTGGGCTTTAGACTTTATCCATCACCAAAGAGCCTGTGGTTCCTACTACCCAGCCACCTCCTTCCCTGTAATCGAGACTTCTTCGGTCTACTACCTGCCTTGCTGAAGCATGGGTTTTCATCTTTCACAATGTGAGATCCAGGGCATTATTTTTCAATATAAAGAGCAGCATAATAGCACATTGGAAAAATGCCAGGTAAATACACAGGAATAAAAGGTGGCTCTCAGGCTCATTCCCACCCTGTGCAGCATTATCATCAGGAGAAGTCTGGGGAGAGGAAACGCTGAGAAGGGAATCTCAGGACCAGAAGTCATTCGGGTTATAACTCATATGCAAGACAAAGCAACGTGTTTACTTTAAAAATTACTTAAAGTGAAATATGCCTGAACACATCTTTTCCCTAGGGATAGCTGACAGTCTCTGGCAAGTACTTAAAACATCCAGGCTCCTAGGATAAAGTTTTTTTGTAGATAAAATTCTACCCAATATTGATTAGAATGAGAAGGAGAACCTAATTAATTTTCAAAAGTATGTGATTTCTGAAAGTTCAAGCTGATCAAGGAAAGTGGTGCCATGTGCCAAATGCTAGGATGGACACTGCTAGGGAAACTGGCCCTGTCTGGGAGGATATGGTTACAATTTAACAGGAGTAAATTTAGTGAGAAGATACATTTTTCTGAGCCATTTTGTGTGGGGGCAAAAAACACAACCAAACAAAATCAGAAGACAGCAAACAAACAAACCTCTAAATCACAATCCATCTTTAGGTTTCTTTGCTCTTTCCTCTTCTCCATTATGTATGAACTGCACAACTCTGAAAAGTTTAAATAATTCAGAAATCAGAACCTGCCTTTCCCACTCTCAACAGCAGATTGGTCTTGTTCTCCCAGAAGTCAGGCTCATGAAGGATATTCTCCTCACATAGCTACTTAAAGCTCACTGGGAGTTTCCATGAAGGCAAATGTTCTGGGTATGTGGCAGACACCATGCCACAGGGCCATGTCGTCATTCCTGGAAACCCACTGCCCTTACTTAGACCTAGAAGCATCTGTGGCTCCTCCCCAGTTATTTTTACCATATTGTTACCTCTAAGGCCTCAGAAATTCCTACACAAATTCCAGCTCTTCAGGCTGCCTCTCTAAAACTCAGTCTTTTTTGCATCTCAGGAGTTCTGTAAATTGCCTACACGAGCATCCCGCAGCAGATATGGGAGCTCAACACCCTGATCATGATACAGTTAATCTAATCACACAGTTATATCCATCTTAAAGGGAAAGCCAAACTTTCATATGCTTAAAGGGAGTGGTTTAACAAATTTACATGCAGATGGGAAGCATATTAAGAGCAAACAGCTAGTCATCGACAGAGTAAATATTCCCATAATAAGTGTATAACACGGAGTAAAGGTATAGCATGCAAAGCAGATGGCTGATCTGTACAACTAAATGTACAGGCCCTAGCAGCCTCGTTTAGGCTTGCACTTTCCCTTTTTAGACTCTGGGTTCTCTAGAGAATGAAAATAACAAAAATAATAAGGAAAAAAAAAAGAAAAGAAAAAAAGAAGAGACAATTCCAGCTGACTAACTGCTGATCCAACTGAGTAAGAAATGCCAGATGACACACACTGGAAAACAGGATGCTCCAGGATCTGCTGCGTTTAAATGCCTACCACAAATGTCTACCTTTCAAACAAGCCAGAGGAATGGTTACCCTTAAGAGACTCAGCGGTGTGGTCCAGATGAGTGAGGTATCTTCTTAGTTGCCAGAGTCTTTACTTCGCAAATCATAGAATCAGAGAATGGCTGGAGTTGGAAGGGACCTTAAAGATTATCAAGTTCCAAACCCCCTGCCCTGGGCAGGGACTCCTCCCACTAGACCAGGTTGCTCAAAGCCCCATCCACAGCCTGGCCTGGAACACTTCCAGAGATGGGGCATCCACAATTTCTCTGGGCAACCTGTTCCAGTGCCTCAGCACCCTCACAGTAAAGAATTTCTTCCTAATATCTAATCTAAATCCCCCCTGTTTCAGTTTAAAACCATTACCCCTCATCCTACTGGTACATTCCCTGAGAAAGAGTCCCTCCTCATCTCTCCCATAGGCCCCCCCTTCAGGAACTGGAAAGGACTTCAAAATGCAGCCTTTGAAGACAGAGCAGGGTGTAACCGAGAGGCTACTGGATGTCAACCATGTTATTGGGATGCTGTCAGTGGCACCCCGAATGCCTCAGGCAGCAGGGTTCAGGACTCATCTTACTGTATTAAGTTTGAAGAAATAAATGGAATTGTAAAGAATGTTATTTTGTATATTCTGGGCTAAGTAGGAAGGAGCAAAGCAAGTGCTGATGGCAGTATGAAAGAGTTCAGCACAGCAGGGAAAACTGATGGTGCAGGATCAAAAGGACCAGTTGATCCTTTCAGTAAATTAGGAGACCTCAGGTGGGATGTTGGGCAATTATTTGTATTCTGTTCCTCTGCCCTCCAGCTGCAAAACAGAGATAGTGAAAAACATGATGTGTCCTTCTCAGGTCTGAAAATCTAAGCATTGCAATTCACCTCTTTGCATGTGGCCATTTTTCTTCTGATTCAGAAAGCAGGAGATGCAAAAATTCCAGAGGCAGATGAAATGTATTATTGCAGAAATGTCCATCAGAAAACGCTGACTGTGAACTCAGTCTTGTTTACGGAATGTTTTGAGGTCCCCACACAAATGCTAATCATTTTTAGAGTTTATAGATTAAAAGGTCTGATGAATGCGATTGTACAATGAAAATAGTATAATAATTCACTGATAAACGTACATTCAAGAAGCAGGGCAGGCTATACATTTCAGTGTTTTGTCCTCCTATTTCTTTCACAGTGATTTTTCAAAGCTATAGAAAATGTACAGCCTGGTTTGCTGTAAAATTTGTTTTCAACAAACACTCTCTTCAAATTACTGAGCATTTTAGATGTGCCATATGGTGCATAATTTTGGTTCCCACATAATGACCCTGAGGTGTTCAGATCTGGAGAATGTCTTATACCAGCAATTTGTTCCAGAGCCAGAGGGACCTTTTTAATATCTTAGAGTAATACATACCTTAGGGGAAAAAAAACCAACACAGTTCCATAAATGCTATATTCATAGATGCTGCTAACCAACTAACCTCACTGTTCAGTTGTTAGTAATGGTGGGTTAAACAAACTCATAATAACAATTCTTCTGTGTACTTAAATAAAGCTGTTTCTTACTGGAGGAAAATGAAGCACCCGCAGCAATGCAACTGGGGGATGGATCTACCATACTTGTTTGATATAAGGATGTTTACTATGCATGTGTACTTCCTGTCAATGCCCCACACCTCCTCCAGACTGAACCACAAGATTTTGCTCTCAGGGAGGCTGGATCTCCTCTAGTCCTGACTGCAGGCTTTTAGTTAAGTCTGAGAACATGCATTCATCCCTTCCCTTGACTTTGTGAACTTCAGATATGGTGAAAAAAATTAATCTCAAAATTCATCCACGGCGGGCTGTATCTCAAATTTGCTGAGAATTACGGGTATTTACTTCTCAGATACGATCAAATCATGCTTACACTTGCTGGGAACCAGAAGTACTTCCTATAAGACCACTCCAGGGAAGCACATCCAAAGCAAGGCTGGACACTCCTTGGACACCACACTCACTATGAAAAACGTTGAGTTTTGTAAGACTCCCCAACTAAAAATCAATCTTGTCCTGTATGCAGTGACTGGATGGGGACCTTGCTAACACACTTCCATAGGAGCTGAAACATAAAAAAAGGCATTGTCCCAATGTACTTTGTGTGAGACAATCAACAAAACCCACCACACTCTGCTTTCCCACATCCTAAGTACAAATTAGGGGCTGCTGGTAAGTAAGCATGTGAGACAGCCAAGAGGTAGGAGGCCACAGGGATGTTGTAGGCTAGCCAGGGCTGTGGGGAGCAGGAAGACATTCTGAATTCCCCAAAGGCACAAGCTACTCTAGCTCATGAGATTTCAGTCAGCTCACAGCAGCTGGAACTCTACATCACAGAGACATACACAGCTGGACAGCTCGGCACCAAGATCAGCCTCTCTCAGTATAAAAGAACAAGCCACCCAACAGAGCACAACAAGTAGGTAGAACATGAACATCCTCAGGAGTGCTCTCAAAGAGGTGCATATAAAAACCAGTGGTCAGCGGAGAAGGTAGTACTTCTGTCAGACCTTAATGAAAAAATCCCTTGTGGAGAGAAATGTCAACAAATTGACTCAAAGCTACCTACCATCCAAAACTCCCAAAGTGATTGTGACAAAAAGAGGCTCCTCAATTAAATAGAACTAGCAACTGTGCATATTTCTGTCAATGCAGAACCAGACAGTCCTGACCCTGGGCTGAATCGTGCTATGGAACAAGGACTTGGTGAAACTCCAGACATACCTTCAGAAAACAACACTCAAAGAAAGCAGGCAGGATGCCCTTGAGGCTTTGGTGCCTTAGTTGTCTTAAGCTCTCAATAAATTCACTCTGTGAACAGACTGGATGAAAACTTGGTGCAACACATCAGAAAACAGTCTATAAGGATACGAGCATTTGCAGCTCAAAATGTACAGATGAGAAGCACCACTAGCCTAGAAAGACAGTTGTCTGACATCAAAGCACTGTTGTGTTAGGATTGTGCTGCCCGAGCAAGGAGTGAAGAATACTTTACAGAAGCTATACATAGACATCTCATTAAGCAGAGCACCCAAGTTGAAATTTCAAGAACCTTTGGTAAACTATTTTTATACGTGAATCAAGGCCAACTCCTTAAAAAAAAAAAAAAAACAACAACCAGCGATCAAAAGAGGTCAAGGCTTTGGATTCCTCACTGCACCCTGAAGCTGGTGTGTCAGCAGTGATGCCGGGTGCTGACGTGAACAGTTACCTCACCTCGCTGGGATGCAGAGGGAAGAGTGCCACCTACTGAGTCCCTTGTGATGCTTCCCACAGCCTCTGCCGGTCTCTGTCCCTCTGATCAACATCCCATCCTCCTCCGACCCTGGGGTATCTCAGACCGCTCCCAGATACCATGTGCCTGCCATGAGTACAGCTCCCTGCTGCGCTGCAATTACCGAAGGGAGGCATTAACTACCGAAGGAAGCATTCAGCCTGGGAAATTAAAAGAGAATAGGATTCCCTTTTCACTTACACTGGTGTAAAGCTAGCAGGAAATCCACATTGGGCTGCAGATCCCCTGAGAGTTAGTTGCTGTCTGGTAGCAACTGTGTTTTGAATAAATTTGGTATTTATCTGTGCAGAGCTCCCTTGTATAGTAACACAACTGTGGATCAAGTTTGGCCAATTAACACAAACTGCAACACATTTCTTTAGGACATTTTAGGACTAAGGACATGCAGGCTACAAGGATTAATATAGTTAATAGGAAACACGTAACTTTTGCAACCATGATTGTGGAGAAGATGAAAGTGAACATTAAGGAAGAAGAAATAGGTTCTCTGACTTTTTGTCTGCCAGGTTATCTTCTTTGTTCTTCTTTCATGTCACCATTTTCATTAGGCCTTCGCACTGATAAACATGTGGCTTCCTTTCAACAGAAAATGTTAATGATTTACTCAGTTCTTGGATTTCTGTCCACTCAGAGAGTACTGCTCATTTCTTCAATGTGGACCGTCAAATTTGCCTGTCTCCCTCTATCTGAAGTCCCTTCCTGTTATACAGATGGGCCATCACCATCACTGTACAATCCTCCTTGGAGTACCAAATTATTTTCTTTTTCCCTTTTCTTACTCCTGGTAATGGCTGGCTCATGGAAGACAGCACAGCACTATCCACTTCAGTGTCCATAAAACTCACCAGTCAATGTGCATTGCAAAGTGCCTAGATTCTGTTACTGCCTCAACTGCTAAAACTATTTATTTTTTTTTAACAGCAAAGCTGTGAGACATGTAACTAACTCTGGACATACTCAAATCAATGCTTAGTGTGCAGGTCAAGACACTAGATTCATCAAGAAGTCTGAAAACCAGGATCTAAAGAAAAAGCTAGATGAACTAGATGGACCTGATGAAGGTCATCCAGAAGGGACCTGAACAGGGTGGAGAGATGGGCCTGGGTGAACTTCATGAGGTTCAACAAGAGCAAGTGCAGGGTTCTGCACCTGGGCTGGAACAATCCTCACTATCAATACAGACTAGGGGATGAAGTATTAGAAAGCAGCCCTGAGGAAAGGGACTTGGGGGTCCTGATGGATGAGAAGCTGGACATGAGCAGACAGTGTGCACTTGCAGCCCAGAAGGCTGCAATCTCATCCTGGACTGCATCAAAAGATGTGTCGCCAGCAGATCCAGAGAGGTGATTCTGCCACTTTGCTCTGGTGAGACCTCACCTGGAGTACTGTGTGCAGGGCTGGAGCCATCAATATAGGAAGGACATGAACCTGATGGAGCGGATCCAGAGGAGGGCCACAAAAATGATCAGGGGGTTGGAGCACCTTTGCTACGGGGACAGGGCGAGGGAGCTGGGGTTGTTCAGCCTGGAGAAGAGGAGGCTTCAGGGAGACCTAACAGCAGCCTTCCAGTACCTGAAGGGGGCCTACTGGAAGGCAGGGGAGGGTCTGTTTACAAAGGCCTGCAGTGACAGGATGAGGGGCAATGGCTTCAAGCTGGAGAAGAGCAGATTTAGATGGGATATTAGGAATAGGTTCTTTACTATGTGGCTGGTGGACCACTGGAACAGGTTGCCCAGGGAGCTGGTTGAGGCCCCTTCCCTGGAGATATTCAAGGTGAGGCTCGATGAGGCCCTGAGCAGCTTGGTCTAGTTGGGGATGTCCCTGCTGACTGTGGGGAGGTTGGAACAGATGACCCTAGAGGTCCCTTTTGGCCTGGACCATTCTATAATTCCATTATATGGCAGGCAGCAGGGAAAGCATACAAATGTAACTTGTTCTGCATAATGATGATGAACACCAGAAGACATTTTACAGCAAGAAAGCATAATAAAACTTTCTAATGATAAGTGGGGTAGTGAAATGTATCATCTGGACAGGGCTCTGTAGTCTGTCAATCAGGGTCTTAAAAAAGAAAAAGCTAGACAAATTTTGTCAGGGTGACACAGGTACGGGCGATTCTGATTTAGTAGAGGGGAATAGCCTAAAAGCCTTCTTGAGGTCTCTCAGACCAGAGGTTGGTCCAGTTCCCCTCTGAGGCTGTGTTAACTCTGTTTCAGTCCAGACTCACAGTCCTATATGCAAAGTCCAATTTGTTAGCTCAAGTTTTAAGACACACAAGTACCTCGGGAAACCTTCAGTTAAATTTGCAGCATGCTGGCTAACCCACAACATTCTCAAGCTCTACTTTAATGGCTTGTCTGAAAATTTGCATTAGGATATTTTGCAATACAGAAGCTTCAGGCACTTTTATTTTGGTTTTGTATCGAGTTATTAGTCACTGAAATATTTAAACCATGTAATGCCAATTCACAGAAGGTCATAATTACGACACTTCGCTGCTTCAAATAACATGTGACCTTTCTCCTGCTGTGGACTATCAGCAGGCCACATCTAACAACTAGCAGTTCATCCCAAAATCACTACTTCATCGCTGTGTGTTCAGATATGAGTATTTACCAAAATGACATCTGAATGCTACACAGAAACCTTCAGTAAATAATTTTTCTGAAGGTGTGCTTCCCTCCATACAATAGGAGAGAACTTTTCTGAAGCTTTTGTCTCTTTCCTCGTGTGTACACTAGGCGATTATAGCAGCAAGGGTTACATGTCTGAACTTTCTCCTGACCAGAACAGGAAAAACTAGCTTCTGTAAAAATGAATGGGAAAATGGAAACACTGGAGAATATCAACCCACTTTCTTTTGCTACACACAAAAGCTCTTGTTGGAATGAGCTTTTTGTTCCAGAGCTCCATAAGAGCAAGGATGAAGGCTGCTGAGGAGATGAGATCTCACACTCTCAGACACAGGTTGTAGAAGCCCTGCCCCTCATCTGGTTCTGGATGTGCTTCACGACTCTGGGTCAACAGGAGACTCCTGCATGTAGCACTGCCCCATACTCATCAATTCCCATAAGACACAAGCACAGGCTCCACTCTGGTTAAGAGAGTAAGTCCCTTACTCAGTAGCACACATCCCTCTCTAGAAGAGCTGAAGTACTGCAAAGGCTTCTGGAGAAGCTGTTTAAAACACATTTCAGTGAGGCAACAGCACCCCAGAGACTGCTAGAACCACACAGCGAGCTACTTCTGTACAGAAAGGTACTGTTAAAAAACTCAAGTCCATCAAAGCCATATACATATATACACATCCGTGTGTATATATGTATACATACACACATAAAAATATGTACATATACCTATATTTTATATTTGAGAAAAAAGAGTTACAAAAATGTGTATGAAAAGTCCTGGGAAATAACTGGGTACACCTGAGAGGAAAATAAACCTCACAAAACAAAAAGAAGGGCTGTCTGAGAAAGCTCCTCAAGCCAAGCAGAAACCTGAGCCTTCCCACATCTACCAGCTTTAGCACACATAATTTACACAAAGGGCTGTATAATCCCATTTATTACTGTGAGATATCGTACATGCCAGGACAAGGGGGTGACAGTTGCAAAAGGATGCCTTCTCCCAGCAGAAGCACAACAGAAAGTTGCACCTTGAGAGGGATTATCTCTGTTAGAGAGCCGGGATCCATGGTTTGCTGTAGTCATTTGCATAAAAAATGCTCTCCCTACACATTATGCTGGCCTCTGTCTCTGGTGTGTTACAGATGGAAGCCCCTTCTTCCCTAGCGTGGGAAATGGGAGAGAGCAGTCTACAAACTCTCCAGAGTACAAAGAGCCTGGAGGTTTGTATTATGGGAGACCTTTGCACCACTGCTGAAGTGGGACGAGGGGTCTACCCAAGCACCGCACAAGCACTTCATCAGTCACATTTTTAACTATACATCTCTGGTAATGTTTGAATCTCTCCCCTTCCCTCTTGCTGTGAGCAACAACTATTGTAAAAGTCAAAGGCTCCAGCTCAATGGTGTGTGCCATCTGATCAATGTGCGAAGTAGCCAAGAGAACCTTCCCTGAATAAGAATGACATGAGTCCCAAAACTCCAGCCAAGTCGGTGAAAATGAGTAATAGCTACACTGGAAGAGAAATGACTTTGATAAAACTACACAAATAGAACATATTTGCTCTTTTTTTTTTTTTTTCTTTTCACACTGTTGTAACAAATACACTGCAGGACCAGAAAAAGAGTAAGCAAAAACCTGACAGATAGGTAGACAGATAAGGTAGAATGGTACAGACCTCCCTGAAGAAAACTCTGCTCAACAAATCCCACAAACACAGCAGACAGGCTGGTAGGGTCCAATCCAGCACACGCCTGCCAAATTCACCCATGGGAGCTGGGGTACTCTATCCCTTGTTGTTTTCTCTGGCTGCTACAAAATACAGTATAAAATTGTACTGTCACCCAATTAAATAAACAATGTGCTGCATCTAAAAGTTTGAGCCCAGCTGCTGGAATAACACATGTGAACTGAAAAAAAAAATAAGATAAATCGTTTCCCTTTTGCACTTCATTAAGTATAAAGTTAACCGTAGGGACTAAGGTTATCTCACTTTATATTTACATATGAATGGTGTAATTTACTGGTATGGTTCCCAATTGACTCTTGTTAGGCATTTATGAAGATTCTTAATTTGACAGCATGCAACCCACATCTACTGACAGGGAGTCAGGACTTTTCAGTCTGTCTTTGAAAAGTACACAGCCTCAGAAATGCGTTGCTAACGCTGAAATGTAAGTCAGCAATTTTAGTGTCTATAATTAATAAGACTGCACTATTATGATATGTGATTCCGTTCCTGCACAAGCCAGTGTTACCAGAAATAAAACACAAAACCCAGCGTCTAAGATCACTGGTACCCTGTAGTATAGTTTTTGCAAAAGAGTTCATCTAGGAGATTTGAAAATTAACATAATAACAAACGTCATTCTAGAATATTGAGTCATTTTGTTTATGTATGATAAATACGCCTATAAAAGCCAAATAGCATATGCAGGCTTAATTTGGGATGTATATATTAATGAATCCATGCCTGCCTGCAAGCTCTTATTTCATCACTACAGCTGGACCTAGATGGTAAATCTCACTGCGTGAGGTTGGGACAGTTACTACGAGACAGGGACTGGGCTGGCCCAGAGAAGTGCTCACTCAATATGTTTTGCCGACACTCTCTGCTCGTGGGGTTTCAGTGAAATCACCACTGAGCCCGGCTGCTCTGCCGCTGCTGCCATCCCTGGTGGACCTGCTGGCTGCCCTTGCAGAGGTGGGTCATTTCTCTTTCCCAACTGTTCCTGCGGTCGCTTGCTCTTTCAAAGCTCTTCTTACAACATAAACAGATGTTATCAGCTTGAACTACATAAATAGCCATGTAATGCCAAGCAATGGAAATAACCAGCTCCGGTCTCCTCCCAGTACAGATTTGGGATCCATACACCTTTTGAACTACAGCAAACAAACTTTACTCCAAAATGAGTTGGAAGCTTCCATTTTACTTTATATTATGCAAAAAAAAAAAAAAGCATATAAATAATCCTGTCCACACGGGTCCATGAACAAATAATTATCATTAAATTATTTTTCAAATCTAATGAATAATGATAAAGAAGCTCTTTCCTTTCTTACACAGAAAACTCAATAAGCTTGTATAAAAAATAATACACAAAGCATGTACCTTGCCTCTAAATAATCCTTATGAAAATTAAATTAAAATAATGGATCTGATACATAAAACTGTAAATAGGATGCTGTTGTGTAATTTAAAATGAAATAAATATTTTCATAGATTGAATGCTTTACCTGTAACAGTTCACGGTAATTTTAATTGCTGTATAGGTCATTAGGATTATAGTTTTCAGCTGACTTCGACACTTTTGTCAAAAAAAATGGAATTGAGGTAGTAATTACCAAAAAAAAAAAAAAGTATTTTAAATATTTCATTTAAGGAATGTTGTGAAACTTGACAAACAAACTACTTGATAAATACTTTTTGGTCAGTTCTGAAACACTTCACAATTTGCTTCTAAATGAATCGGAATGTCTAAAAGTTTTCATTTCCTTGGAACTGACACTAACATCTCATGAGTCTCCTCAATCACGAAGACACAGGCTTTTCAGTTCATTTGGAGTTCAGGACTATGACGACCAAGAAATAAAACAGCCCCTTCACTATCCAACCATCAGTATGCAGAGTAATTACGGTGCAAGATGTTGGAGTCTCCTTACTAAAATACTTTGAGCAAAATTTAAAATTTATGTAGTAAATCAAAACAAATAAGATGATCTGTAAGTGTGCATTTGAGCTGTGTGTGTTTGGGAAGACTTCTGGCCTCTCTGGTCTGTTCTTGTACTATTGAAGACATGTCTGCTCAAAAACAAAAAGAGAAAGAAAGTAAACTCCAAACCAAACCACCCCTTTTAAATTCTAATCAGATACATGCAAAAGCAAAATTCCACAGAGAAGCTGCAATAAAATTAACAGGGAACAATCCTGTCCTCTCTCAAAATCCATTTAATAATAATATGACAGCATTTCTTACTATTATCCATAAACACTGCAATGATGTGATCCACTTTAAAATCTCTTAAGCATTGTTAAAAGGGACCCACAGCTCAAATACCATTTCTGAAATGAAAAGGCAGTGGCCTACCAACTGGCCTTGTGACCTCCTTCATTGTGGTAATTTTAGGTATAAAGATCAGTAAGAACATGCAATGGAACAGTTTGTTATTAGCCAGTTCTGATAAACACAATAATTGTATGCTATTCACCTACCTTTTCTAACTCAGGGTCTCCTTCTGCCACCATCAGAACTGAACTCCTGAGACAGCCAGTCCTTGGCATCAATCCCACAAATGCTACTCAGATACTCGATCTGCTCAGTGAGACAGATTTAGTGTTTGCTGGTTTCGTATCTTTACATTTCCTTGATTCATAAAGCCTAATCCCATTTCCACTGAGGTTTCACTGATCTGCAGAGATGGGCAGACTGAGAATTTAGACCCAGAATTTAGGACGGTTTAGAAGATGTATTAGATGAGATTTTAATCTGCTCGTTTTCCTTTCAGAAGTTTTTGAAAGTTTATCGATTCATGTACAAAATATGTACATTAAGCAAAGCTAAGATTTATACTGAGCTTCCCCTGTTCTCTGAGACTCCTCGTGGCATCATGATTTCAGCATAATGTATGTGAGCAGAGTGTTGCCTGGTTCACAGACAGCTTTGTGTGAAGGAGCTGACTGGTGGGAGGAGGGAATAAAGACAAAAGGAAAAAGAGAAGGGGCTACGCTGGGCTCTTATGTTTGCAACAACTCCTTGCTGGGAGCAGACTTTGGCCAGAGTGCTGTCAGGTGCACAGGAAACAAACTGGGTGAGAAAGGCTGGAGTATTAGTCATCTATATTGGAATATATAGCTCTCGCTGTTAAAAATGGGAAGGAAAGAAAAAGTTCATCCTTCACTCCCTGTTAGCTTCCTTGTTTTTTCCTGGAGCAGGTACAGGCTTTTCCCAGGACAATGAATTCCTCTACTACCAAGAAACTAGTTCATCTCAAAGCGGGGAAGATTCTTTCAGGAGTACTTGATCATCTCAGAAATGCCTGCAAGTCTAGAGTGCTCCTGGGCAAGAAGGGTCATCTCCTCACCACATGGGCAGACCAGGGGAAGAATGGAAAGGCAGCCACCCTGTTCAGAGATGAGAAAGTCTGCTATAAGGGGGTACAGCTGGGGAAAGAGTGAGTCACTTTACCTGACTATTCCGCCACGCCTCTGTCCCAGTGGGATTCTGATCGTAGCAACTACTGAAAGCAAGAAACAAAATTCTGCAAAGATGATGCCTCAGGCTACCTGCACCTATACTGAGGAGCTAATTTGTTGATATGATTAAAATCGACATTAAGGATACATCGGAAAGAAATTCGCATGACTAAGTGTCACAGTATGAAATTTGGTTTTGCAAGAAATGGAGTTAACAGTCTTTAGGAGGAAGGATGGTCTGGAGTTAAAAACACAGGCCCAGGATTATGTACAGATTCTGCTCTTGACCATGCTGCAACCAACCAGTATGACTTGTAGAAAGTCAATGAGAACCTAACTTCTACAAAGATTTTTGCATCTCATACCTGCCTGAACTGTGCTACCCATATAAGCAGCTGAAGAATAGACAGAAATCTTCAGCCCCAACTAAGTCAAACACTTGTGTCTTCAAGCACACCCTTTCTTTGAGAAAACGGAGATCAAACACTAGGTCTCTCTCACTCAGTTCTAGGCTTCTTATTTCATCTTCCTGTATTTCATGGTCGTACAGAGTAGGTCGACGACAGAATGGGCAGAGAGCTCTCTGAGGCAAGAAATCTTTGCCCTGAGGTTGCACAAGTCTTCTCAGGGCTTAACTATTGACTTTTTCAACAGGGGGCAAGGTCAGAGTAAAGCATGATCTGCCTAATCTTCACTTAGGAAAATACACCCTTACTAGATAATTGACATAAGTGCTGCTGTAAATTGTACCATGAACCAATAAATTTATGACCACATCCAGTAGAGATAGTGTGTGAAACTTATTTTAGAGCCAGGTTATATACAGTTGTCAGGACCATGAAGTTTAGGAAAGCAAAATTCCATCTGTTTAAGGAGTTAGTCAATAGAACTCCCTGGGAAACTGCCCTCAGGGACAAGGAAGTAGAACAGAACTGGCAGATCTTTAAGGACGCTTTCCACACAGTGCAAGAGCTCCTGATCACCAGGTGTAAGAAATCAGGAAAGTAGGGCAAAAGACCAGCATGGATGAGCTGAGACAGTCTCCCACAGCATCCTCATGGGTAAGCATGGAAGTGTGAATTAGATGAACGGACAGTGAGGAGGACCGAAAACTGGTTGAAAGACAGAAGTCAGAGGGTCGTGATCAGTGACACAGAATCTAGTTAGAGGTTCGTAACAAGTGGGGTCCCCCAGGCGTCAGTACTGGGTCCAGTCCTCTTCAATAATTTCCACAATGACCTGGAATGTACCCTCAGCATGTTTGCCGATGATACAAACTGGAAGGGGTTCCAGTTCCTCCTCGTGTTTAGATGGAGCTTCTTATCTTCAAGTTTGTACCCATTTCCTCTTGTCGTCTCACTGTGCCTGAGGCACAGGATGCCATCCAGAGAGACCTGGACAAGCTTGAGAAGTGGGCCCATGTGAACCTCATGAAGTTCAACACAGCCAAGTGCAGGGTCCTGCACCTGGGCCAGGGCAACCCCTGATATCAATACAGGCTGGGGGATGAAGGGATTAAGAGCGGCCTAGGCAAGACTTGGGGGTACTGGTTGACAAAAAGCTGAACAGAGGCAAACAACGTGCACTCACATCCCAGAAGGCCAACTGTATCCTGGTGCCTCGAAAGAAGTGTGACCAGCAAGTCAAGGGAGGTGATTCTGCCTCTCTGCTCTTGTAAGACCCCACCAGGAGTACTATGTCTGGCTCTGGAGCCCCCAGCACAGGAAAGACATGGACCTGCTGGAGTGGGTGCAGAGGAAGGCCAAAAAATTATCAGAGGGAAGGTGCATCTCTCTTATGAGGACAGGCTGAGAGAGTTGGGGTTATTCAGCCTGGAGAAGAGAAGGCTTCTAGGAGACCTTATTGAAGTCTTTCAGTAATTAAAGGGGGCTTATAAGAAAGATGAGGACAAACTATTTACCAGGACTTGTTGTGACAGGTCAAGGGGCAATGGTTTTAAACTAAAAGACGATACATTTAGATTAGATATAAGGAAGAAAGTTTTTACTGAGTGAGGGTTGTGAAACCCTGGAACAGGATGCCCAAAGAGGTGGTAGATGCTCCATCCCTGGAAAGGATGGGGCAGTGACCTAAAAGCAGGTTGCAAGGGGGTGTGAGGAACCTGCTCTAGTTGAAGATGGCCCTGCTCAATGCAGATTGCCTTCTATCCCAAACTGTTCTATGATTCTATGATCTTTTAATCTCAGATGTAAAATGAAGACTCTGCTTACATATTTGATGGAGAAACAAAGGATCAGCCTAAGGTTTGTAAATACTTTAAGATCCTCAAATTCTGAAAGAGCACTTAGAAATAAAAACTGTTTATGAGTTGTCACATTATAACTTTCTTCTGCACTGGGTGTTGGCAGTTATTTGATAAAAGGTTTGTCACAGATGCTCACTAATGGAATAATCTCTGATCCCCACTGGTCCAGGGGAAGCAAGATTCAACAAGCAGTGCATGAGAAACAGTGAATCTGATTTTTCTTCAGCTGTTTTTACTTCTGAATTTCTCTGGCCTCAAACAGTATCAGAGGGTCAGGCAGGCATCACACTGTCTACAGAGAGATAATGACTACTATAGTCATAGATTATGGTTTTATTAGTTTTACATTTCTAAACAATGTCAGAAGATATCAGACATCTCTGGAACCTTTGACCTAAACTCCGAGACACTGTTTATAGCATCGAATAGCATTTAAAAAAAAGAATAAAAGACTAATATCTTAATATCTTCTTAAAAGAATCACAAACACTTTTCAGTCATGTGGGTTAAAAGGCACTGTTTTGCTTCCCGTTTTCTGAATCAAATGGCTGAGCACAGATAAACTACAGTTCTTCAAACAGCTTAAGCTATCAGAAGGGGGCACTGATGCTGAAAGAAGCAATTCACCCTATCTCATCCCCTGCCACTCTGAGCCTCTCTTGCACCAGCCTACATATTCATGTGAACCAGACCAAGAATCCAGATTAAAACAATCCTCAAGCCTACAAACTGATTAATTTTAGCCTACCCAGTTTAATGAACCCAAGCATGAGAAATCAAAAGCGTGCTCATCAACTGTACTTACAAACCCCATAAAAGAAGACATAACACAGCTAAAGGAAAAAGCCCACCTTGTTACCATCTATGAAGTTTTATTTTCTTACTAATTCCCAGAGCGCATACTGTAGAGGACATGTTGTTTTCTGCAGGAGCTAGAAGGTGTTTCCTGATTGAGTCTTAAGTTAGACCATCAGGGGCTCGAAGTTTCCTCTGCTCAATGCATGGAGAGGCAGAATTTGCCAGTCAAATGCCAGGTTGTAACTCATATGCCACAGGAGGGATTTAGCTCACCCAGCTCTAAGCACCTATGCCTCAGCCTTCTTCACATACTCAGCCAACCAACAACAGCACTTTGGGGGCAAAAAGCACTTCAACCAGGTGACCTACATTCAGGTGACTACTTCAGGGTGAGATAGATCTTGCTGAAGAAGTGCTTTTTTTCCTCTCCATTAATGGAATTTCTGTGATGTAGATACGGACTTAGGAATGTTGGCATTTGTCAGGTGAAAATCTGCTGTTTGCCTCTCAGGCACCCGACTTCCCCACAATCATAGGTAGGCATCTCCTTTAGCAATTCATAAATAACATTTCCCACAGTGAAGCAACTTTTATGGGGGAACAAAGGAGGGGAGACACAACACATCATTGCCCTAAACCATCACTATTATCTATCAAAATGCTGTAACCCGCGTGAGTCACCTTTTAAAGGCATATAAACAGAATATCTACTGTGACACAAGTTTGCCAAAGAATTGTTCACTGCACCTTTTAAGCTGTCAGTCTAGCTGGTATCCATGAAAGTGTGTGGCTAACGTCACTGCCTTGGATGGAGAATTGAACAACTGTATACTGCATAGTTCTCTGCATATTATTCCTGAGTTAAAGCATCCCTGCTATTTCTAACAATGGTCTGCTCTGCTACATTTAGTAATCGCGGTAAGTTATGGAGTATTTAGTTTTCCAAATGCCTAGGTGTATGAGCTCCTGGTAAGCAGAGACAGGTAAGCTCTTTTTGACCTCCTGACTGATAAAACATTGGAAAAGAAGAAAAATACAACAGGCCTGATTTATCTCTGTGTTACTCCCAAGTTATGTATTATACCACTTGGATCATGGGAGTTAAATAGATGCAACCATGATGTGGCACAGACAGAATGGGGCCTTTTGTCATTTGGATCTCTCCCCTTTACTATTATATAAGTAACTTTGGCATACTCTTTTTAAAAAAAATAGGGAAAAGTCTGTATCTTAGGGAATAAGCAGTGAAACTTCAGGTATTGGAGAGACATGACAGATGTATGCAGACTGAATGCCTGGAGCTAGACATGGCATTATTTGTATTTGCCTGAAATATAGCACATGTGCCAAAAGCAGCACTTTGAAGAAAGTGAAACGATCTACTCTCCTGAATGAAATCTGCAAGCACCCAGTTTCAACATTTATCCCTAAAGCACCGCCCAATTCAATAAACAGCCCAGTAATTTCCAAAGGAATTCTGTGCCCCCAGTAGGTTTCTAGACGAGATGATGCCCCAACCAACAATAGTACTTTCTGCATTATGCTGCTGTTACTGCAGTATTACAAATATTTCATGCAGTACACTGACTGTTGCGATGAAGATTCATGGAATCGCTGTTTATTGTACTAGCATTTCCTGAATTTCAATGAAAAGAGAAGTGTAGATGTCAGAAAAGAAAAACACCCTAATGTTGCTTTCTCAGCCTTCTCTCCTACACACTCCTAGCCAAACAACACTATTACTGCAACATCGCTCCAAAAATATTTACAAAGTATTAGTGGGAAGGCAGTTAAGCAATGATACTTGTACATGCCTGAACATTTGGCTGAGGTAAAAAACAAATAAAGTTGGTAAATATCTTATGTTTCACTGAATTCTATTATCTATTCCAACTAGAACAAGTGACAAATCAGAACAAATGCTTGTGCTTTTGCAGAAACAGAAAATAGCAAACTTATTTTCTAAGGAAAGGAAAAAGCTGGTGGGAAGACAATTATGTTCCAGTTAGTAAGCAAGTGGAGCCCACCTTCAAATTTCCACTTCAATGAACAGGACTAGGCTCATTTAACGAAATGCAGAATTTGTGTGGCAGCACACAGATCATTCTTTGGTAGATGACCAATATGACAGTTTTAAAGATAGCTTTAATATAATAGATTTTGCTTTAATCAAAATTGCGTAGGTAACTTGAAATAAGCACCTCATCAGGAGAAATAGAAGTGCTGAGCTATTGACTTAGCGTGTAATTATTGCTAAAATCTACTGGCTTTGGGACCAGAGGAATGGAAGGTGGCATATGTGATGCCAATATTTGAAAACACCTCTGAAGCTACGTGCGGAAGAGATGCTAGTAGGACTGATACGCGTGACAGAAAATTGCCAGGAAGTATGCTTAAGAACAGAATAAACAGACAGATGGTAAACCAGGCTAACAGGGAAGTGTTAAGTATGGCTTTTGGAGGCCAAGTTCTTGGAATGATTATGCAGATATGGGTGATTTGGCTGATACAATGTACTTCCATTTTAAAAGTTTCTCAGGAAGTTAAGACTTTTAAATTATGGTGTCAACGAGGAAAATCAAAAAAGACTCCAAGAAATAAAAATGTCTTTTCATTCCTAACTAAAAGATCAAAAAAAAAAGAAATAATGTTAGGAATAATTGTTTGAGTTCTTTTACAGTGGATCCATATTACCAGGCAGTCTCACCTGGCAGTGTATGTTCAATATACTCATAAATGATCTGGAAAATGAAGGAATAATAAGGGACAGAGATTTATGATGATATTAAATGATATAGACTAATAAAACAAAAAACTGACCGCCAATTGATGCAAAAGGACCTCATGATGCTGAATGAGCATAAGATAAGCTGGCAGATAAAATTTAATATCAATAAATAGTCAGACATACTGAAAAAAATACCCAAACCCAAACAGTCTCAGGTATGCACTACTTCCTACAAGATTCTTAAGATTCAGTTTTTCACAGTACAAATATTACAGCCAAGCAAATAATCCAGTAGCAAATTTACAACATAAACTTTTTTTCTCAGACTCTACATTTAAACATTGGAATTGCTACAAGATGCTATTAATTACAATACTGCAATATAGTGTCTTTTTTCCAATGTGTCTACATGATAAATACCTCAAAGAAAGCTGAAATGGCATACTATCTGCTTAGCCTGTTCTTACGCTTCTTTCCTGAATATCCAAAATAGGCCATTGCTAAAGACAGGAAAACGGACAAGAAGTACCTTTGATACAATCCAATGCAGCCATTTTTACGTTGTGTGATGACCATGAACGCTGCTGGCACCCAAGTAATTTACAACCAAGAGGCAAAGCCATCTGCATTTTAGAACCAAGACACTGATCCTAAAATAACTTACTTGTACTTGCATAAATATTACAACATTTTATTTGGCTACTGAGGAAGTGAATCAAAGCCTTTTGGGGAAACCTCCTGATAGATTTTAACAGACTTTGATTGCAGACTACAACATCATCTTGTAACAAGAAAAAAAAAAAAAGAATATATACACATATATATTGCTACTATTGATTAGAAGTAGGGCTTAACGAAACCTCCAGAGCTGAACTCTTCTATTTACGGACAATGCAGGGTGAAATCTACCCTGAAGTGAGCCTAACCAACATCGAAATTAAAAATCCTAAGAGACTAATTCTAAAATAAGCAATGAAGAAAAAGATACAGTAGCTGACCTGATGCCTGGAGTCCAACACATCTAACACCCAGATTAAGTACTCTTTAGAAATGCCTGTTTCTTTCCACCGATTATTAAGGCAGTTCAAGTGACTTGTTCAAATGTAGGAGTCTTCACTAGATTTGTCTAAAATCAAATTAGATGAATGCCACAGCCCTGGAGCCTCACTAAAGACTGACTTAACTTTCATCATCTGTACCTCTTTTGCAAACCAAACTCCTCCGTGCAGTGCAATATTTGCAGAACAAGCTACTTTGAGGAAACGCAAGGACAATTTTAATGATAAATAGTAAATTTTGAGGTTACTGAACCTCAGAGAATGTTGTAAATGTGCTCTAGCTACTTACATCAGTTTTAGGTCGTGCTCCAGTTGACACTGGGTAAGGTAAATAGTCTAGATCCTGGTAGTCTGCTCTTCTGTTTTTCCAAGATCCCTTTCCTTGATGATCTCCATAAAAGCCTGTCTCCAGTTGAACAGGGCACTGTAAGAGAATTTTAAAACACCTGTAAATAAAGGCAAGTCATAAATATCTTTAATGTGAACTGCAAGATAAAAACATAGGAATTTTATCTTTTTAAAGCTTTTTTTCTGTACTGTAAAGTAAACACTTGGGCTCAATCTTTTCTCTTAAAACCACCCTCTGCATCATTTTCACATTTAGCTAAGTTAGACATCCAGATATTCTGTGGTTTCTTTAACAACATAAACAACTGGAAAATTAATAAGTAGTAGTACACACTTTCCTAAATATCAAGGAACTGAATCACCTCTACTTTAGAAAAATAAATGGTTTTATTCACATTATTTAAAACTATCTCTTAATTTTTTATGGTTTTTTTTTTTCTAACTTAAGCAGAGACCCAGCAAACTCTCATTTTGAAATCACAGACACTGAACTTTCCAAATACCCTTTTTGTGGTCCTCCAAACCTGGGGAGATCTCACTCCCACACCACTTTTAAAAAACGCATGTCGCAACTCTGTGCCTGCATATGCACAGCCACACTGAATTTAATGCCAGGAAGAGACCAACTGCACAACATTCTCCCACATATCCTGGTTTGCCTCAAAAGAACAATGAGGTGTGTGAGCAAGGAGCAAGCCGTTCTGCAACCCAGCAGGATCTATGCTGGGAACAACCAGGGAACCAGGATCATGGGCGCACTGCAGAGCAGTCCCAAGCTGCTGGGTACAATCAATCAAGATCAGCCCATTTTCTGGCTGGTCCCCCTCATAGGAGGACAAATCTGCTGCTGGTCTTTCTCAGCAACTGCCTAGTTCCCAGTTAGTATAATTTTAGGGCTATAAAATGAGGAGGGTGTGCAAAGTTGACAAAAGAATTGGTATGGGGCACAAAAGGATGTAGATAATATACTACTGCAAGACAATGAAGAGAATGTGTAAGTTAAAACCAAAACATTGTTCAGTGAAAGGCATATCTGTAACAAAGGACACGTTATTTATAATCAAGCAGGATTTCTGTGTCACTATCCATGCATGATAAAGGAATAAAAATGAAAAACGTGATTCTCATTCTTCAGATCTGCTTTTTTTTTTTCTGTAAGGAAACTGAATACTAGACACCACATGACAATAAAGCATACACATTACACAACCGTGAAACACAGTGTTTACAGCAAGAGCGTTTTATCTCTGCTATCTCATTTACGAAGTACCTCCCTCCTATATAGCTAAGAAAGTCCTTTTTTTCATAGGGAAGGTATAGGTTTTAGAGAAGCAGCACTATTAATTGCAGTTTTCTGAAGTTAGCAGTTTTACTGTTGGCACATTCAAATAGCTCAGCTTTTTTTACTGAGATCATGTATTTATAGCATTGTTGAGAGAACAGTTCAGAAAATAATTTGATGACATAATTATTTTTAATATCTTTTCTGGAACAGATACTGAGTCATCCAGCCAGTGCTACTGCCCAATAAAAAACTGACCAGCAGTAACTTGCAGTTTATACAGACATAAAGATGGATCACCTCTTTGCATTTGTCTGAAAGTTTTGTTTTAGAAAACACCTTAAATCTGTTCACCAAAATAATGCAAGACCCCCTACTCTCACCTACTAAGTCCCACAATGTTTATTCACCCAGTCTATTTTCATCAGCCAACATTTAGACTTCTTCCTGCAAATTTTTTGTTCGATTATTATTAACGGCAGGTACTTTTGCAAGAGGAAAATTTAAAGAATAATACTTCCACAAACAGATGAAAAATCCTCCAGTATAAAACTGATTGGCTCAACCTAGCAACTAAACTTGAAAATAAATCTGAGAGACAGCATCTGCTGTAAGAAATGAATACTCTTGTCATCTGTTAAAAATTGCCCACAGCCTCAAGAGATCAATTTTCAGAGGAGCCGCTCCACCAAACATGTTGCCATTCATACAGTAGTGACCTACTTCTGAGACCTCAGGTCTACAAGTTAGCCTTGCATCTGTGAACACTTCACCCAAAATCCTTTTAAATCATAGTTTCTTGTGTCGGTTCCCAGTTTATAGAATCAAAATAGGATAAAAACATATGAAGAGCCCATAAGTGGTTCATCATTTTATAGAAGCCAAACTTACACAGTTACGAGTAAATATGTATCTGAGATATATCTTCTTACTATTCAAGTTTCATTGTGAAAGACAAGGATAAAACATTTGATATATGTGAAACAAATAAAACTATAATAAGCTGTAATAAGGAATATGGACCAAATGGGATGAATCTACACAAAATAAGTTACTTATACAACTTGTATGGAATCAAGAGCTTGTTCATTTTTTCCGCTGCAACTGTCATTCTGAGATTTTAAAAATCTGTTTCTTCACAGTAAATTCACGGAGATATTTAGGAGGCTGTATTTTGCTTCTTTGGCTATATGGGAAGACTAAGGTCAACATGGCTTGAAGCAAATTATTAAATTAGGGCAGATTACTCCCTTGGTCAGAAAACTTTTGACTACAAATACCTTTGAGGAGACCGAAAAGGGCATCCCATCATCAGTTCCACAACATACTGTCCCTGACTCTTGCTCTGATCTTGCTGGTCTCATCAGGAAGAACTTTGTGTTAAACATCCTCTCCAACTCCCACAGTGAAATTGGCTCCTGGAGGTTTAAAGATCACTTCCAGTTTGCCAAATAACGCCACAATAAAAGTGGCGCTGATTCACATGATATTTGCCTGCCCATAAACAATCAAAGTGAAGCAAGCTCTCCTGCTTCAGAATGGAAGACATGACCTGAGAAGCACCTTTCCTGCGAAGGCAGGCTGAGAGAGCTGGGGTTGTTCTGCCACCTGAGGGTACTGAGGGAGCTGGTGGAAGTTCTCACTGAGCCACCTTC
>VXBJ01006930.1:567029-864261 GCA_013400055.1 Nycticryphes semicollaris
TATCTGAGATATATCTTCTTACTATTCAAGTTTCATTGTGAAAGACAAGGATAAAACATTTGATATATGTGAAACAAATAAAACTATAATAAGCTGTAATAAGGAATATGGACCAAATGGGATGAATCTACACAAAATAAGTTACTTATACAACTTGTATGGAATCAAGAGCTTGTTCATTTTTTCCGCTGCAACTGTCATTCTGAGATTTTAAAAATCTGTTTCTTCACAGTAAATTCACGGAGATATTTAGGAGGCTGTATTTTGCTTCTTTGGCTATATGGGAAGACTAAGGTCAACATGGCTTGAAGCAAATTATTAAATTAGGGCAGATTACTCCCTTGGTCAGAAAACTTTTGACTACAAATACCTTTGAGGAGACCGAAAAGGGCATCCCATCATCAGTTCCACAACATACTGTCCCTGACTCTTGCTCTGATCTTGCTGGTCTCATCAGGAAGAACTTTGTGTTAAACATCCTCTCCAACTCCCACAGTGAAATTGGCTCCTGGAGGTTTAAAGATCACTTCCAGTTTGCCAAATAACGCCACAATAAAAGTGGCGCTGATTCACATGATATTTGCCTGCCCATAAACAATCAAAGTGAAGCAAGCTCTCCTGCTTCAGAATGGAAGACATGACCTGAGAAGCACCTTTCCTGCGAAGGCAGGCTGAGAGAGCTGGGGTTGTTCTGCCACCTGAGGGTACTGAGGGAGCTGGTGGAAGTTCTCACTGAGCCACCTTCCATCATGTATCAGCAATCCTGGCTAACCAGGGAGGTCACACTTGACTGGCGTCTGGCAAATGTGATGCCCATCCACAAAAATGGCTGGTGGGATGATCCAGGAATCTACAGGCCTGTCAGTCTGATCTTGGTGCCTGGGAAGGTCATGGAACAGATCATCCTGAGTGCCATTATGCAGTACATGAAAGACACCCAGGTGATCAGGCCCAGCCAGCACCAATTCATGAAAGGCAGGTTCTGCCTGACAAACCCAATCACCTTCTATGACAAAGCGACCAGCTTGGTGGATGAGGGAAAGCCTGTGGATGTTGCTACCTGGACTAAGTAAGGCCTTTGACACGTTTTCCCACAGCATTCTCTTGGAGAAACTGACTGCCCATGGGTTGGATGGGAATATTCTCCACTGGGTTAAAAACTGGCTGGAGGGCTAGGCCCAGAGAGTGGTGGTAAAGAGAGTTAAATCCAGTTGGCTGCCAGTCATGAGTGGTGTCTCCCAGGGCTCAGTACTGGGGCTGGTTTTCTTTAACAACTTTATCAATGATGTGGACAACAGGATGCAGTGCACCCTCAGAAAGTTTGCAGACGACACCAGACTAGGTGGGAGTGTCGATCTGCCTGAGGGTAGGAAGACTCTACAGAGGGTCCTGGACAGGTTGGATCAGTTGGCTGAGATTAATTGTATGAGGTTCCATAAAGCCACGTCCTGGGTCCTGCATTTCAGTCACAACAACCCTAAGCAACGCTACAGGCTTGAGGAAGAGTGGCTGGACAGTTGCCCAGCAGAAAAGGACCTGGGGGTGCTGGTGGACAGTCAGCTTAACATGAGCCAGCAGTGTGCCCAGGTGCCCAAGAAGGCCAACGGCATCCTGGCTTGTGTCAGGAATAGCGTTGCCAGCAGAAGTAGGGAATTCATCGTGCCTCCGTGCTCAGCTCTGGTGAGGCCTCGCCTCAAGTACTGTGTTTAGTTCTGGCCCCCTTACTTCAAGAAGGACATTGAAGTGTGTCCAGAGGAGAGCTACCAAGCTGGTGAGGGGTCTAGGGAACACGCTCTATGAGGAGAGGTTGAGGGAACTGGGCATGTTTAGTTTGGAGGAGGCTGAGGGGAGACCTCATTGCCCTCTACAAAGGGCAGACCTCTACCTGAAAGGAGGCTGTAGCAAGGTGGGGGTCGGTCTCTTCTCCCAAGTAACAAGCGATAGGACAAGATAAACAGTCTCAAGTTGTGCCAGGGGAGGTATAGACTGGATCTTAGGAAAAAAATTGAAGCTGAAAGGGTTATATTATCCCTGGTGGTATTCAAAAGACAGGTAGACACAGTGCTTAGAGGTATGATTTAGCGATGCTTTTTGTCACTGTTAGGTTGATGGTTGGACCAGATGATCTGAAAAATCTCATTCCAAGCTAGGCAATTCTATGATTTTATGACATGCCCCAGGAAGGAGGCTGCGCTCTGTACTTAGAAGATGTCTTGCCACTAGGCTTCAGGGAAAGAAGTGCAAGCATCTGGAATGTTGGTTTCAGCATTCTCTAAGCAGCCACTTTTGATGTTGTTGTTCTTACATATCAAATGGCTTTTGAACACACTGCTTGTTTGGATTTGTTTTTCTGTCTACACACTACATGCCCTTCACTGAATGCTCCAACAATGGATCTGAAGTCCAGTGTCCTACGATGTTCAAGTCACCCTGGAAAAAGAATGATGCATAACCAAACTATGTTTTTTGCCTTAGAATAGGCACAACCATAAAATCACAGGTGCTTCAACCACTGAAGACCAAAATCAGACTGCCTTACATTGGGAAGCACTTAAACTCTGATGGCTTGGATTTCACTTTCAGGCAGAAAAGCAGAGTACACTGCAACTGTGTTTTGACAGAAGACATTGAGAAATCTCCTACAAGAAGATACAACCACTGTCCATTAATAGGCAAGTTAATGATGAAATTAATTCAGCTGGACAGAGCTGATTCTGACTTGCTGACATGTACAATAAGAAAGAAATGAGATAGTCATGGCCACTCTGTTACTAACACTCTCTCTGCAGAATAAGAAAATGCCTACTGCAAAGCGCAACACCAAGATGCAAGATGCTTGAGGGTCATGAACATTTACACTGAGATCCACACAGAAATTTCCTTGAAGAATTTACTTTTACAAAATAAAGCAGCACTGAAACAGCAGCAACGGCAAAAGCACTCAAACAAGCTCACCTTCCAGGAATTTCAAGCCAGCACTAACATTCACCACGCAAATCCAAACAACTCTATCTTAAGAACTGACTTTAATCATAGTCTAAAGCAGAGAACAAACACTCCTAGTTCTCATGCTGTTCACTCTCCAGTTACTTGCTCCTATAAAAAAACCCTTGCTTATTAAAAAATATCATTGCTTCTTAATCCCATTTGCTCTCAAAATAAAAGCTTGAGAAACTGTCATCAACTGATGACACCCGCCATTACAAAATATTTCAAACTAGAAGAATGCAGCTCTAAATCAAACATTCAGATGAAATAAAAAAAAAAAATATATATATATATAAAATAATTCAACTTTTAAAGCAGATACATAGTGTCTCCTTTGTTGTTATGTCTTTAAATAAATATAACAAGTGTAAATAGGCTAGCACTGGAACTTTAACAATATTCTATCCTGAAAAACTATCGAATTCAATCATTTGGATTCAAATTTCCCTCTAAAAAAAAGTATTTAAATGATTTTAAGCCATATTGACAGAAAAATTACAAGTTTCATCCTATGACACTTCTGTTTATTTGACCATTAGTTATCTAAGCAATTAACGAGATTTCATTATTATTGAGTGAAAACTTTAACTTACTTTATCCACGAACCTGAGCTCCTCACCTACCCAGAAACACAACCATATCTGAAAAACATGGCTTAATGAGCATCTGATTGCCAAATGTTAGAAAACGTATCATACAACACACACATTCTTACCATCTGCTTTTGCCTTTTGGTAGAAGGAGTACTGGAGGGAGAAGAGCCAGCACTCAGAGCTTCTTCAATATCTAAATTCAACTGTTCCAGTTTCTTCATAAGACATGACATAGAGTCTGACCATTCAGATCCTTGGGTCTACAAGAAATCAGACATACACGAAGTCTTAAAATATTCATGCTTTTTTTAACTTGAAGACTCTCATTTTTCTTCTAGCCCTCAAGGAAAAAGCTGACCAGCACTTTCCCTGTCCTTGGGTAACTTTCTCCATTCAGAAAGCTTCAATTATCACTCCAGTCTTGGTGACACATTCATAGCTGTTCTTCATACTCAAATGATCACACTCCACTTCTGTGTATCTGAATGGCTTTCTAACACTTCATCTCAGGTGAACCACTGCCAGCCCAAGCTAAGCAGAACTAAGACCAAAACCAAAGTTTAACTTCTCCCTAAGCCGCTTCTATTTCAACATCTCTCCACTGATTAGTGGTTGTCAATAAGAATCAGACCATCGAAGGTCATCACATGATCTGTATTTTGTTCCTTACTATAATTCCAGACTTTGTCAAGTCTTGCAGCTTTCTTCTGCCCATCCTTGGGAATACTTTATTGGTCTCAAACATTTTCTGTTTTCTTGGATGTCTCTTCCCCTTTTATCTGAAAGGCTTCAATGTATGAAAACATTAATCCATTGTAATGCAACTGCCAAAAATACTTTTCTTGTTCTATGGTTTCCTCAAAGTCTTTTCCAGTGACTCCCCTTAAGCATCTTTCCATGGCAGTCTCTGTGCATGCTGCTGTATTATGCTTCATTATCCTCATTCAAGGGAACACAGTCACACTGACCTCCCTGTCACCATGGGCAGCTACAGCTCCCCAGATTAGTCTCTGTCCTGAAGCTACATCAGTTCTTTCACCCGTCTCACTTTCACAAACAATACATGTCTTTGCAGAGAGGATAATTTCATAGCAAACAATTCTAACAGACTGAGCATACAAACATAATAGTGTGTTGCCATCCTGCTAAAAACCAACACGCCAAGACACCTAGGGGACCTAGATTAATATTGTTATTATTCTTACCTGATAAATCTTTATGGTGATTTTTTTTTTTCTTATGAGAGCTTCAGAAGTGCAACAGAGAGATAACTAATTTGCTCACTACAGTAGAAGAAAGATTTAGGAATAGAATCCAGGAGACTCACTCCAGTAGTAAGTACACGGACATATTTTTGCTAATAGAATTACTTATCTTCACCACAGTAAGAATAAGGCCCCAGATCGTCAGCTATCTGGTCCAGTATTACTAACAGAAGCACGTTCCCTTCAGAGGGGCAAGTATTATCTTTGTAGGGATTGTTTTGAAACACAGAAAATTTAATATCCAATCTATAGTTTTCCAAATATTTATTTGGAATTTCCCACATTTTTTACATCTCTGAGCATTTTTCCTGACACGCTGTTAGAACTGCAAAGCTGCATTTCTCCTCTGTAGCTACCATAATTATTTAAACAGACTCGTTGATTACTTCCCATTGGCTTCCCAAACATTTTAAAATTAAATATAAGAAATACAGGATGCTCCACAGAAAGTGAGTATCAAAAGACATTCCTCCTCTTGAGTCCTTTTTGAGCAAGATAATTTTACACAGGAAATGTGTGTTGGTAACTGTCTACAACATTCATTTCTAAACAAAGAAAAGATTCTACATTTTCCTGTAGTTAATCCTTCTTCACGTACTGACCTTTCTGAAAGTAAAGAATACTAAAAACACCCAACAACAAGGAAAAAAACCACATAACCCAACCCAAAGTCCCACAACAATTAATGTAGGAAGCCTGTCAATATCTAGGAAGAAGGTCCTATCTCTTAACACAGTTAAAATGTAATTAAGAAAAAGGATCCATAAGAATGTGCTTTCTTACCCATCAGTGGTAGACAATTCTGAGGCAAAAATTACATACAGAAATGAGTAAAGTGTGTTTGATTTTTCAGTGAGCCATGCAAAAATTGTACTTTCCAGGTGACAAACATTGAAGGTTACATCAGAAGTTATGATTTTTGAGTTGAAAAAAAACCCAAAACAGTAGGAGATTTACACAAGTGCAAACAGTTCATTTTCTGTTCCATGACAGAAAAAAAAAAATATATAAATATTTTCAGGGGCTGGAGGGATGTCTCTAATTTAGCATTTTCCAAATGCAAAGATGAAAATTCATGACGACTTTAAGAAAGGCTTCCAAATATTCCTGAAGACACTCCATATGCATGTAGTAACACAAATAAATGATATATTGTTACAGAAAAGAAATACAGCTACGTGCACTTTGCCTTTATCTTGACAAGTATTTCCCTATTTGCACAATATTTCCAGCATGCACTGACACACTGCAATACATTCATATTAGCCAACCCTGCCCCCCTTATTTTTATAAATTTGTTTTACTGTAACAGAACTCAAATCACAGTCATTCCTTGAAAATGTAAGTCCTGAAGAGTTTCCCCAAACTCTCCTAGTCTTCTCCATTCAGTTCTGTCTTTTTTTTAGTTCAGTAAGACTTTATATTGTGTTAATTACAGGGATGAGGAAAAAGATGGGTTTTCATTATCCTTCACGATAAAGCCAAATGGGCTTAGTTAACAAACGCCATTCACCAACTGGAAATTTGGCACAAAAGCACCATTTGGAACAAATGCTGATTGGCTATGTATTTCAAAGGCTTCCTGAAATTTCCTGCTCAACAGTAACAACATGATGCTACTTACATTCAAAAATACACTGCCTGCACAGTAGGACTCCTGACCAGTGAATAAATTCTGCCTAATCCATTCACGAGGAACACAGCTCTCCAGTGTTCAGCCCTAGGAACTAGAGTGGGCACCATCAAATTGCTCAGAAGAGCCGAGTATGAGTGTATCCTGCCCATAGCAACTGAGGAGGCAGCAGAGTCAGAGCATCTTTGCAAGCTTTTTTGTCCTGCCCTTCAGGAGGAAAAAACACCTCACTCTAATTGATCTAAGAATTGTGGCCTGCTTTATTCATTGTTTTTCCCCCAAAAAAGGCGTACAGGGAGACCACTCCATTCTGTATACTCTCAAGGTCTCCCTTCTTTGTTGGAGCTGCAGCCATTCAGCAATGCATAGGGATGCTGCTATTCTTTTGAAGAATCTGAACAGCTTAGAGACACAAGTGCATTACAGGAACACTTTTTGTATGTTACCTCAGAACACATAATCATTTATGTTGGAAAAGACCCCTAAGATCACAGAGTCCAACCGTTACCCTAACACTACCAAGTCTACCATTAAACCATGTACCTCAGCACCACAGCTTCACATCCTTCAGATACCTCAGGGATGGTGACTCTCCCTGTCCCTTGGGCAGCCTGTTCTAATGCTTAACAACCCTTTTGGTGAAGAAATTTTTCCCAATATCCAATCTAAACCTTCCCTGGTTTCACCTTGAGGCCATTTCTTCTTGTCCTATCCTAGACAGATGAGCAGGAGCAGAAAGCGAGACCAAAGAATCCCTTGTCAAACAAATCTTCCAAGGTGGTGCAACCTTAGCTATGAAGATCACATCATAAATTAGCCTGAGAATGACATATTGCCCTTGAGAGTGAACTCCTTTCCCATATGGATATCTCAAGTTCCATATACTCAGTGTAGACAAAAAAAGAATACAAATAATAAAACAGAAGTATCATCCCCTGTGCTAAATTTAAAATTAAGTGGTATGTACTTCCTTAAACTTAACAGTTTACAGTTACAAATGCAGCTATTATGCTTCAGATAGTTATTGTATATGAAGGCCCAACCCAACTGTTTAATTACTAAGACAAATTTAGCAAACACAGAATTTAGTTGCAGGTTGCTATTTCCTACAGCAACCACAGCTTGTTTTGGAACATTGAGCTTGATGTTTTTGTGCTACATGTACACATTCATATACCCAGATTGCGTGTTCACTTACATAGCTAAAATTTCATTACTACCAATAACAAATTACAGAGGTAAAACAGGGCGCAAGATCAGAGCCCATCACCTAAACAATTCCTTGCTCTTTCCCTGGATTGAGAAGTAAATACATTCCAGACATTCAACTATTTGTGCCTTTTGGACCAAAGGCATCTGCACCCTGCTTTTCAGCTTCCAAGTGTTCTTCACTAATCTTATTCAGCAAAAACATCTGTGATAAAAGGCTTATTTGTTTCAGTGTTTTGCCCATGGAGCTTATTGCAATAGGCATAATAGCTGCCAGCAAATCTAAATTTAAACTGAAAGAATGTGGCAGAAATGAACGAGTCCATATAGAACACCCCGAGGTCAGGGTTAAACTCGCTGCCAGACCTCATCCTATACTGGAAGCAAAAAGGCTTCCAAGTGAAGGGTTATGAGAAAGTTACACAACTCTAAATTTATCTGATAACTTGTGGCTTTCACTTAAGAAACATTCAATAGGTCCAATTGTTCTGATAATTAATGTATTCTACAAATTTGAGTGATAAATTACTAATCTCCAAATAAAAAAAAAAAGATACCAACGCTATTTAACCCTCCTCCCTAATACTAAATTGGTTTAGATAAAGTTCTCTCTGATATACTGCCTAGATCCACAAAGAATGATTTTGTGGAAGTATTTCAGAGGCCAAATACTGCATTTTGCTCTAGCTGCACTGATGGTCCTCCTGCATTCTCAAAAGAAGGTCTCTCAGCCACTGGCAGCTTTGCCTAAAAGGGCTTGTGGAGGAAGCCCAACTGGTTCCTCACACAAAATCCTTCTGAAAACAAGTATTTAGAATACAAAGGAGACTCTTATTCTCAAAATAGATTTGTGTGTGCCTTCCATATTGAAGATAAAATATTTCAAAGGGAATTTTCCATCATATCACACCATAGTGTTGCTTAAATATTTACAGAGCTTTTAGATGGACAACTACACTACAGCACCTTTGTCCTGGAAAGCAGGTAAACTCGGCAGTTAGCAACCTCTCCATTTCTAAGAACTGTCCTGATATCCATCTGAAATGATCAAGGAAAGTCTCTTCAATCTAGCACAGCTGGGTTACTGTGAGGGAAAGCTCTTCAGAAACAGCGCATAAAATTCAGAGCAATCTGAATCCTTCTGGTCCCCAAATCATGGACTACTAGGATCTCAGCAGTCTCCCCAAAGAAAAGGTACAGAAATAATAATATGAAGATAGCATTAATTTAATCAGCTTTAAAGGAAATACCTTGTCCAGGATGAACCCTTGTTCCCCAAATATATGAAATTACACTTCTTTAATACGTCTCTGGAGATATTAAAAACCCACCCGGATGCGTTCTTGTGTGACCTGATCTAGGTGTTCCTGCTCCAGCAGGGGGATTGGACTGGATGATCAAGGTCCCTTCCAATTCCCTGATATTCTGGGATTCTGTTAACCTTAATTTTCCCTTCCTGTCCACTTTCTCCTCTGCTCTTTCCTGCCTGAGGCTGTCCTACCCCAAATTACTGATTTCTTCCAACTGGTTTTCAGAAATTACAAAAGCTGTAACTGTATGAAATTGGTGAAAACTTCTAAGTGTTTGATGCCCTAGAGCAAATGAAATTGATTTTTAAAGACATTTAAGGCTGGTTTTGGCTTTTCTCCCTTTCCCCTTCTAGTGCCACCACATACTGACTGACTTCTCTCACCAAGGTTAACCGTACCTGTTCATAACCTCCTTGTTTGCGTTTTAGTAAAGCACTAGCTACGTCTTTGAGGGTGAATACAGTACAATATACAAAAATATTGTGGAAATGCTAATTTCAAGATATAAAAGAATATGCGCGTGGGTTATTTTTTTTTAATGATTAAAAGGTGCACAACGAGAGAGAAAAGGGAACCCAAAGAGGGGGTACCATAAGAAAATAACATAACACAACCCTTACCTCATTTCATATATTTGACTATTTGTCTCAAAGGCAAACACATACCAGCTCAGAAATAGACTCAATTACTTTTTATAACAGCTTTTCATCTCTCAGTGAATTAGTATATTTGGCTTTTAACTTGTAATCACCACATTTATTTTGCATAGTGATAATGTCCATCGTATAAAAGAAAATAAAATCCTGAAGTCCCATCTATCTTTTATGGATTCCTGCATCAATTCTTAGGGACTATTGCTGTAATCTAGGCAGGACAGGAGCTCTGGTACAACTGGAGTCTTCCAAATCCTAGTTTATGGAAACACTTCCCAGATGAAGAAACCTGAGGTGATTTCTGGGACTGAAAGCCATAAGCTGTATCAGCATGGCACTTCACCCAAAAACAAGAGATAAAGATTGGAAGGAGAAAAGAATTTAATTGAAGGAAAGGTGCAGAGCAAAACACTTTGGAAAAGCACTGCACACTACTGCAGAGGTTTTCAAGTGCAGTAGCCAATTGTCTCCGACAGCCTAGTGTGAAAATTCTGTGGCAGGTTTGGTTTATTTCTAGTAAAAGTAACTAGTTTCGAATTTGACTTTTCATTTTAAAAATGACAATTTAAAATGGCACATAGTTGGATTTAACATCAGATTGTAATTTGGGTTTGCTCTAATAATTACTTTTTTTTTAATCCCTCCCCCACCCCCCCCAAGTTCACAATGCCTACAACAATTCTCCACCTTCTCACAAATTATGATGTCAAGAACTGCTGAATTTCAAAAAAATGGTCTGTCTTGTCTGACAGGCCTGTACTGCTGGGACACACTACAGAACTGGCACCTGAATGGCCAGACAAGCTGTCTTAATTGACATCTGCTCCTGTTTCAGCACACAAATTATCCTCTTGGGTTATCCAGCTGCTTCAGAGTGGATGCCAGCTCATCACTTATCTATTCTGCCACATCCTCCACCTTGTGAGGTGCAGGAAGTAAACTGTGCCTCTTGTACCTCTTGTATCCCATTTATCTGCTTCAAGAAGTCAAATTTCTAGCACTACTCATTTGCATTTCGCTTGGAACCATCTGCAACAATTGTACCTGCACATCACAATTAGCAACTACAAAAGTCAAGAGTTTGCACACATAGGTATTAAGACACACTTAATTTCTTCACCACGATTACTAATTTTAGAATACAGTAACTTTTACCATGACTGCCTTGGAAAATGTAACCAGCCTGCGTCTGCTTCCAGAAGGGGGTACCTTGCCACAGCCCCTGCTGACTAAGCAGAGGTGTGTTTCAGACAAGGTTTCACAAAAGCTGAAGGGCCTCACTGCCACTAAATCCACAAAAAGTTACAAGCTGCAAGAAGTAACTTATCCTCAGTGTGTCTAGTTGTACCCATAGGCTGCCTTTTGAGAGTGGATAGGGCTTAATTGGTTTTCTAGAAAAGGTTTCTCTTTATGAAACACTGTGCTTGGAACCATCCAGGATGTAGAAGAGTTGGGCTCAGTTTCATCTTTGTCCTAATGCACTGCTGAACGAAGAAAGCAGCCAGTCTGGCCCAATCCATTAACAATCAGTTCTCTCATCACTTAAAAAAAATCAGCAGGAGAATGAAAAATGGTATCACTTTAGCACTGGGTAGGAGCAGATACACAGGAAGTTCCTCTTCTTCCTCTTGCCAAAGACAAATCAAGCGTGAAAATCCACTCTACCAGTTATGGCACCTGCCTCGAAGGGAACAGATCAGAAGAGTTTTGCAAGTTTAAGCCAGCAACTATACTCTATAAAATATATAAGCACTTTGCTATGACAAATGTATTGGTCTCCCTAGTCCTACAAACAGGACTTCGTGCCCAGGCTACATGTTTGAGTTGCTTCCATCACACGTAGTTTCTCTTATTTGTCCAATAAATCTTGAATTATTTTTGCACAGGCAAAGCTACAAAAGGAGATCCCACACCCATAAAAACTTACCATCAGGCATTCTGTAAGGTAGAAAATGTAGGCTAATGTCTTTCAAGCAGTTGAGAAAGCTGAATCCTTCTGTTTTAAGGCAGATAAACTACTGAATTATGGAAATGGTAGCACAGCATCTCTTCCTTCCAGAAAAAATCAGCAGCCCCTCCTGCTGTGTTTGTGGAAACTTGCCTCCCCAGGATAAACTCATAGCCTGTGTCCAAAGTGATTCAGAGTAACCAGTCCCACCTATGTGCTGCCTCCCAACCAAGGTTAGCCTCAAGACAGAAGCATCACGCTCTTGGTCTTAGAATTAACTGTATGATTTTGACACATGCAGGGAAAGAAAACCCAAAACAACCAAACCTCCCCAAAAAATCAGGAGATCTTAAACTGAAAAAACAGCCCAGGATGTAACAAAAAATACCCCAACCAACCCTACTTTATCAGTCTATGATAGCGGTGAGCAGCTGACACCTAAAGAAAAGGTGTAAGAACCAGGCACTAGTATTTCACACAGGATGCCCTCCCAGTTTTCAGTACCATAAGCTGTGAGCTGTGTCACAACAGCGGCCAGTGAGCAGCAAACTGAACAGGACTTTTGTGTCAGGCAACCAAATTTGGCCCGTGTCCTAGATTATTCTTTATTAGATCCAAATATTAAAAATCCCCTGCAGTTCTGGATGAGTTCTCAGGTCACAGCCAAGAGAAGCATGACGAGGGCAGCTCTTCAGTTACGACATTGTAGTGTGCGCATCCTAGTCAAACTGCTGCAAGGCCCACTGCTCCTTCTGAAACTTAGAATTGTCTCGGTTGGAAGGGACCTTGCAGATCATCTAGTCCAACCATCAACCTAACTCCGATAAAACCGTCACTAAACCATGTCTCTAAGCACTATGTCAACTCGNTCTTTCATTAATCATGAGCACAGCCTGATGGAGGTCCAATAGAAGTAATGCATTACTCTGAATTCTTCTGTGAGCGTTTTCAAGGTCTTTGGTAAAGAAATGGCCTAGTCTAAATGCTAAACCATTATAGTAAATAAATACTTTGTTCTGATCTAGGTCTTTCAAGACAAATGCAAACCAGGTCATGTTGCTTCTTAATACGAGTCAAGGAAAAAGAAACCCAACCACCAAAACCCCTTTTATTTTCCAAAACGTAGAGGACTGCTACCTTAGTAGTTCTAAAAATTGAGTAAGATTTAAAGTTGTACTACTGTGCCTGCATGCTACATATAGCCCTCCTTACGCTACGTTAGTAAAACAGGAAAATCTTTAAGCTTACTTCCTTCTTCCTCATCAGGTCCTTGCTCTTTTTCTGCTTTATGTGGAAACGAGAACATGTTTTTCCTGTACTGAAAGTGATTCTCATTTGTAAGAAGGTAGGGAGGACAAATAGCCATGTGGAACCCAGAAAGGCCTCTCCTCGTGTTGGTCACAAATGTGGGAACACTGAACTTCCCCATTACTGGCTGCAAAATAGGAAAATGAGTGTGACTGGTGAAACTGCGTAGCCTTCTGGGGAGCAGTGGTGAAAATTAACATGAAGAAATAGTCAGAGCAGATAAAAGGGATAAAAATTTATTTTGTGACCCGTGTAACACCCAGGAGGTCCCAAACACAAACCCTGTGGAGTAAAGCAAACTCTGGGGAAAAGGCCTTCACGTGCCCTTGAAGAAAAGCCACCAGTAGGGCTTATCTGCAGCGTAAAGCACTGGATCCTCATGAGAGGAAGCACTAGTGCCTTCCTCGTGCTGCTGGCCACAGGACAAAGCAAGCTGGGTGGCGTGTCCCAGTTTGGAGCAGCAGAAGCACCACCACACCCTGAGCAACACCAGCCCACAGGGGTGCCCTCGGGGTGTCGCAGTGGACGCCACATAACTATCAACCAGCTGTCGGTGCGCACTGCGTTTCACCTGCTAATTCAGCAGCTGAAGGAGGGTCATATTTACTATTAATAAAAAAGCAACTAATATCAGTAGAGCAACCCCCTTATTTGCTATGGTAGTGGAATTAAGCAAGGATTTGTCTGCTGCCTTGGCACATCAGCACCCAAACGGGGTATCAAGACAGTAAAGGATAAAGACAGGTCTAGCAATATCTGGCTAATTTCTAAATGTAAATACAGCACCTGCCTTGAAGCACTAAGTGCCAGAACGTTTTTTAAAAATAAAAATTAAAAAAAATCTCTGTGTAGGCAACTATAACCTTAACACTTTTTTCTTTTAATATCAAGATTTTTATGTAAGAACCTTAGCTAATTTTCAGTTATTCTAATGTACATGCAGTGAAAGAATTACCAAGAAAACTGGTAACAGAGATTGTCTCCATTCATTATGGAACTTCAGCTCTTCCCTGTTTTCTGAGTAAGTCAGATGGTGCTTCTTTCACGCTTGTATTACACACAAAAACATAACTCACAAAACCATTACCAACAAATGTGAAACTCGTGACTGCAATAGCATCATTATATTAATGACAAACAAAAAATAAACCCCCAACAACACAAACCCCATTGCACAGGATAAAAAGTACACTCTTTCCAAGATCCACAAGCATTCATGGAGCTTTCATATTCAACATTGTTTCCTGCCCAGAATTTTTCCGTAATCTATTATTAAGAAAAAAAATATTAACGTTAGCAATGCACTTCTAAACAGAAATCAGAAATTAAAAGGAAATAAAGAGTGAAAGGCAGCTTCTGAAATTAGAGTATCCAAGGACATAGAAGAGAAAGCTTGGCAGAAAGGAAGATATTTTGGCATCTAAGAATAGGTGGTGATAGGGAAAAGGATGGAACGTGAATTATTAGAGTGCAAGAGAACAGCAGAAAATTGAAATAATGTAAACCACCTAAATTATATCCTGAACTGATTTTCATCAAGTTAACAATAAAGAGAAGGCATTAATCCCAGGCCAAGAACATTAGGCATGATTCCCAGATCTTTGCTGAAAGTTTGACACCCAACTACCCAGGTTTAACTACCAGGCTTCAGTATTATTCGAAAGTAAGTTAAATGCAACCTACAGATTTGCTGTGAGTTAAGTTTTACTGATGTATTTGAATGCATTTTTAAAAATCCATTACTCTATTAACCACTCTTGGAACTTTTAGAGCAACAAAAGGAACGGGACTCAAATAGCTCATAGTGCTAACATTTAACACCCCCCAACTTATTAAATATAAAAATTACCTATCTTTTCCTTAAATGAATGCAACTTTAACTGTTAAAACATCCCTGTTATTATGTCACACTACTTCGCTTAATGCCACATTGAGCTTATCTGTTAAACTAGAACAAAGAACATTTCTGGAAAGTTAAGTGTATAAAAGAGCCTGGTTCCCCCATATCATACTAACCTAATTCCGCAAAAGTTCTTATGGTTGTCCCAATATAACAAAGACCTGCAGGTCTTAGAACACTAGCATGTAACCACAAACTAAAGGTGACATACGCTTTAATTTAAATTTATTTTATGACAGACACACTCATTAGACTACATCCAAGAGAAACCTAATTTTGAAACAGCAGCTCCCACAGCAGCAGAGAACCTCCCACCGACTTTGGACACACAGCAGAATTATCCAGTTAAAGATACACAAAGGCATTTTCCTCCAAAGAGAAAGAACAAAGAACAGTTCTTTCCACTGCCGTCTAAAAGGCAATTTGTTAACATGATGATCTCCAGGCCAGCAGTTGTCACCCAGATCCAACCAGCACTTGGCTTCAAATAATTTCTTTGGCAATGACATACTTAAAATGTATCGCTTTTCCCCATTCTTCGCTTGAGAAAGCTTTATTTCGGCCAACAGTCACAAACCAGGTCATGCTGGTTCCACACCATCCTACTCAACACCACCCCCACCCAAGCCGTGGTGGCACCGCTGGGGAACACGAAGGCCAGGCCGGTCCCCACACGGCCTACTGCGCGGTGCGGCGCGGCCCGGCCCCGCTCCCCGGGCCGAAACGGAGGTCAGCACGTCCCACCCATAGCGGCTGACGGGGAGGCGCCGGATGAGCCCGCTTTCCCCGGCCAGAGAGGGCGGGTTTAGCGGACGTTGTGAGGCCGACGCGCCCCTTTCCCGCCGCAGCCGCCATTTGCCACGGGCGGCTGTGAGGCAGCCGGAGACCGTCCAGCACCCCGCCTCCGCCCCGCCGCCATTGCTCGGGAGCGGCGCTGCTGCCCAGCCGCGGGGAGAAAGGCGGAGCAGCCCTGTCTGAGCGAGAAGGAGCGGCCAGGAAGGCCTCAGGCCTCCCTAAGAGACTTCCCGCCCTCCGCGCCAACAATGGCCGCCGGCGCGCGCGCCCAACAGCCCGCCCTTTCCAGAACTGGCGCGCGCGCTGGGGGAGAGGGGAAAAAGAAGGCGGGGCCTCCGCCGCGGCCAGCGCCCCGAGGTGCGCGCGCAGCCCCGCCGCCTTCCTCTTGTCTCCCCGTCTCATGCTGTGACGTCACCGGTGGGCGGAGCCGGGGGCGGGTGGAGAAGGCCGGCTCGCGGGGCGGCAGCGCCACCTGGCGGCGGGGCCCGGCACGACGGCGCCCTTAGCTTTACAGTCGGCTCCGAAGTCCCTGGAGGGGGAGAGGGCTCCCGCCGGCAGCGGGGAAGGGGCTCGCCCCAGCTGCGGCTGGGGGTGCGCGGGATGAGGGCGGTGGGAGTCAGCCCTTGCCTTGCCCGTTGCCCCCTCGGTGCCCCGCCTTGGTAACCGTTGGGCAGGGGCGGTCTTCACAAGCTCTCTGAGGAGAACCGCCGGGCGGGCTGCGCCGAATCAACGAGGGAGCCGTTCCTCCAGAGGGCGAGGCTGAGCTTTAGAGCCGCCTCCCGCCAGCCTTGCTGGAGCGTAGGGGCTGTTCCCATTTGCCTTCAGGGCCGCCCAGAGCCCTGGTGCTAAGGCCGACAGGAGTGGCTGTGAGGGGTCGGAGGGGTCCCTGGGCCGTGAGGGGGAGGCTGGGCTCCGCCCCGCCCGGCCTCCCGCCTCGGTCCTTTCCCAGTAAGCTTTACCGTGCTGTGTCTCGGTATAAAATCTGCCACAGCTAGAGGTCGGCTTTGCTTCTTCATAAAACGCTTCTTCCGTAGGGCTGTGCCTCAGTTTCCCCAGCATGAAGGATCACTTGAGCTAGGAAGACTTACTTCATGCAGGGATGAGCATACGGAGCCTACTACTTATGTCTGCACATCTAAGAGGTGGACAAGGCTTAAAATTATTCTAAAGACATTTGGGTTTTCATAAATGTTTCTGCAGTTGCACACACTGGTGGGAAGTTACTGTTGAGTATGTTCAAACCTACAAAGAATCACAGAATTATATGGGGTTGGAAGGGACCTCTGGAGATATCTAGTGCAACCCCCCTGCCAAAACAGGTCCTCCTAGAGCAGGTTGCACAGTAATGTGTTCAGGCAGGTTTTGAACATCTCCAGAGATGGAGACTCCACCACCTCCCTGGGCAGCCTGTTGCAGTGCTCTGCCACCCTCAAAGTGAAGAAGAAGTTCCTCCTCATGTTTAGATGCAACTTCGGATGTTCAAGTTTGTGCCCATTTCCTCTTGTCCTCCCACTTGGGCACCGCTGAAAAGAGACTGGGCCCTTCCTCTTGACACCCATCCTTTAATTATTTATAGGTATTAACACTTAAAAATGGCTTACTGCATGTCTAAATAGATTACTGAAAAAATCGTAATGTTCTACCTGGACCATCTGTTGTACCTGACAAATGTCAGAATAAATCATGCTGTCTCAGTTGAGCCCGATTCTGTTCAATCTCAGGAAAATTATTGTGTCAAATCAGATCTGCTATGATTGCCTTGATTTCAATAGTTTTATGAGTAATAGGAACTGCATGGATAAAGTCGGACAATTATAAATGTAAAATTTACCCAAATTCTCAAAGCTCGGCAACACTGGCTGTCAGAGGCACATTGTTCTGAAATCATAGTATCATAGAATGGTTAGAGCTGGAAGGGACCATAAAGAGTTCCAACCCCCCTGCCATGGGCAGAGACACCTCCACTAGAGCAGGTTGCTCAAAGCCCCAAATCATAATTGTGCTTGAACCATTTGATAGTACCAGTTTGCCTTGGGACAGCTGCTGACTTTTGTTAGTAGTGAGGGAGTCTGAGCTCCGCTCTGATGCTTGAACCCAAAAGGAGACTTCAGGTGACAGTGAAAATTCTTCAGACTCCTAGATTTCAGCACAGGTCAAGAAAAGAATGTCTAAAACGATGCATTTCTAAAAGCATTTAGATTTGCTTTTTTTTTTTGACATTTTAAAAGGAGTCTGAGTGGGCAGATTTGAACAGTCTTATTTTTTGAGCTTTCTGGTGATATGAAAAGGGTTTTGGGGCATGAAAGGGAAAGATACAGGGAGGGAGGGGGGGAGGGAAAGAGGGAGAAAGAATAGAAGTCCTGGATGCTGGAAGCCAAAGTCAGGCTTAATCACAGTTCCTTTAATTACCACAAATGAAGTCTGGCAAAGCATCAGATCCATATTTGGAGCATCAGCCTCCTGTCTTGACATCAGGACACTCAGGAGAAACTGGTAGAACAGAGAATCAAGGCTTTGAAGCCTGAACTTGAATCATGTTACAGTACAGCTCCTAGTGCCAGGGGGACTTAATTTTAATTGTGGTCCTTTGTCATTTGGCTCAATATAAATGATAATAAATAAAACTCCAATTTATATTCTTCCTTAATAAATAAAACTCCAACATATTGGGCCACATCAATCAAAATATTTTTAAATACCTTTTAAAAATCAGTTCTTTTAATTTTTCCTTCAGGCTGGTCTAGTTTTCTAGTTTCATTTACTTTTTCTTTTTGTAATAGACCTTTCCTAAGTGCTCATTATTGGAATTTATAGTTTTAATTAAAATGCTAAATATATTTTTTCTTCTGAGTTTCTTCCATTATATTTTAATGGCACTTATAGGTAAAGTAATTATACTTTAAGTAATTATTTCATATTTTCTTTTTTTTTTTTTATTTCTTGGAAAGAAATATCAGAGAGATACAACTTCAAAGTTTAAATGTTTTGGCTGGATAGACACAAGAGACTCAAATGACTGTCCACTCTAAACTGAGATTAAGGATAAGCCCATCTTGCTTCTGGGCAGGTGTGGAGAAAATAGTGGGAAGTGGAAAGAATGCTGAGAGAGCGGTGACCATGAGCCAGCAGTGTGCCCTTATGGCCAAGAAGGCCAATGGCATCCTGGGGTGCGTCAGGAAGAGTGTCACCAGTAGGTTGAGGGAGGTTATCCTGCCCCTCTTACTGTACCCTGGCAAGGCCCCATCTGGAGCAATGGGTCCAGTTCAGGACTCCCCAGTTCAAGAAGGGTGGGGAACTGCTGGAAAGGATACAGCAGAGGACCACCAAGAGGATTAGGGGCCTGGAGCATCTTAGGAGGAAAGGCTGAGGAACTTGGGTCTTTTTAGTCTGGAGAAGCGAAGACTGGGGGGGAGGGGGGGGGGAAGGGATCTGATCAACCCCTATAAATACTTAAAGGGTGGGTAATAAGAGGAAGGGGCCAGTCTTTTTTCAGTGGTACCCAGTGGGAGGACAAGAGGAAATGAGCACAAACTTGAACATCCGAAGTTGCATCTAACCATGAGGAGGAACAACTTCTTCACTTTGAGGGTGGCAGAGCACTGCAACAGGCTGCCCAGGGAGGTGGTGGAGTCTCCATCTCTGGAGATGTTCAAAACCTGCCTGAACACATTACCGTGCAACCTGCTCTGGGAGGACCTGTTTTGGCAGGGGGGTTGCACTAGATATCTCCAGAGGTCCCTTCCAACCCTATATAATTCTGTGATTCTGTAAGAGGACTGGAGTGTGGTGGAAAAACAATGAGAGGATGGGAATGGATCGGGAAGCAGGAGGTGCTGGAAGGGGTGAGGCAGGAGGCCAGAGGAAAGCAGGATGCATTAGTTCTGCAGAATGTTGCTGTGGTCATTTTAAATCTGGAAAACACTTTGAAACAATTATTTTCTGAGATAATCATTGTGGAGTGACTAGGGGAATTCTAATAGAAACAGCAGGACAATAAATTTTCACTTCCTACCCTGAGACACTTGATTTTATAAATGGTATTTTTTCTATCATGAAGGGCAGTTGGTCCCTGATCAAGAAATTGAAGAAAAATACATTGTGAGGGAGGTGTTAAACAATAATTTAAAAAGTTTTTTTGATGTTTTAAATTGGCCAAAGCGAAAGGGAAGTGGGAGTAAGTTTGAGTGTGGTGTTGAAATCAGAAATATCATTCTGCTTGGTGACTAGATAAAACTGCCTCCTATTTTTTACAGTACATGAACATTGTGCAGTTTTTATGTTTTGTATCCCTTGTTTTGCGAGGGCTTATGAGTTACAGCATTTCAATTATAAGAAGCTTGTCAAAATGACGTGAGGGCACTGATCATAGCCACAAATAAATCTCCTTGTGTAAATTTTTGGAAGTGAGGGAGATGAGTGAAGAGGCACATTTTTCTTTTCATTGTCTACGTCTCTTAAATGCCTGCAGTTAATCAGATGGGATCTCCCTCTGGAGCTCTTCAAAGACACCAACGTCTTTTCCTCTGACTGTATAAGGAATTTATGTGCTTCATTTGACAGATTACTTTCTCTATAATGTGGAAACTGGATACCTTCCCTAACACCCAGATCCAGATAATATTCTGCTGATGTCTTAACTCCGCGTTAAGACAGGACCTGGTGTGCACCCTCTCCACTCCCACTCCCTCTTGTCTTCCTCCCACATCCCTACTTTCTCTGGGAAGAAAATTAAACTCTCAGAGCAGTGAGCCTGCTCCACCAGGCCCAGTGGACGATCAGGTACCACAGATATTTAAATATCTACATTTTAGATGAAAATTAAATGCCTAAATTACAGAGATCAAATTTCACTCCTCCCTCCCTGATAAAACCAGCTTCATAGTATGAAAGGCTTTCATACTGGACAAGGATATAGTCTTATATATGAAGTTTTGAATGGGACACAGGCTCCAACAAGTCATTTCTATGGGTGTCTGTTGGGTTTTTTTCACCACTCTTTGGTAAACTGAGTTGCATGTTCCTGTGCTACCTGTGATACCTATGCTAAAAGCCACAGTATCACCTGTGCTGCTATAATACTCACTGTAGTTTATGCTCTTTTTTTTCTTAACAGTAAGAATACTAATGGCAAATGCAGAAACTAAGAAGCTGAAGGAATTAGAGTTTAAATTCTGAGTTTAAGATCATCAGCTCATGCAGAAGAACAGTCATCTGTCTGTGCACGTACACATTCCTTAATTCTTTAATAATTTGTTCTATGTATTTTGTCTTATATTTTTAATTGATAATGTTAGTTATTTGCTTAAAGCTTTCACAATTTTAAGTGTGTTTCTTCTTTCAGAAGTCAGAAATAGATATAAAAACCACATGAGTGATAAAAACAACTTTCAGAAATGTAACTGTTCATGGTATTTGTAATGACTAATGGTGTTCGTAAACAGCTGAAGCCCTGTCTTGCTAGAATAAAAATTAAAAAAAAAAAACAAAAACATAATGGTGAAGTATGTGAAAATGTTATATTACTGCATAATAATGACTTGCATATTTTGCTCACCTCAGACATCTTACTTTATGCAGACTCTTTCATGGATTTTATAATCATAAACTGAGAAACACAATAGTGATTACAGGTTTTAGCATGTCCTTTTTGTCTTGGGATAAAGGTAACTCCATTAAAGACCATAAAACATTCTGTTAAATAAATTGGTTTGTCTCAATTTTGAAGAAAAGATGCCTTGATAGAGTAGCCTTAGGCATCATTCTTGGAGGAAAAGAATAATTTCTGTGTCCCCAGAGCATGTAAACATACTGCCTGTACCATATAAATATTCTTGTATAACAGAAAGTTTGGAGATTTTGGCTTAGAACTCAAAAAATGTCTTATTTTAAAAGTATGATGGTTACTAATCAACAACTACTGTGACCAGAACCTTAAGGCTCAGACAAATTCCCTGCACCCTTGCTTCAGACATCTCTGGCTGGAATGAGAGGGGTTGAGAGAGAGGAGTGATCTGAAACCTACAGGAGTTTTGCAAAATCTTCAAGACCTAAATGAGCTACAGATGTTCTGAGCCACCTGAAGGTCTAAGAATGAGCCTGTCCCAGGGTTTGCACTGTCAAGCTGAGGTTTAGCCTAAACATTGACTTCCAGTTGTAATACACATTATATTTTGAATACTGTAGTGTTATATACGCTTCCATGGCTCTTTGTGAAGTACCATAACTGAAAGCATTCGAAAATTCTCTGTATCTATGTTACAGTATTTGGAAAGAGTTATTTATATTTAGAAAAGTAGTGGTTATTAGAAAGAGCAGGAAAACATTATTTGGAATTACTCAGGGAATTAGAAGAAAAGAAAAACCTGCTGTGGGATGATTATCAGCGAGGATATTTTCACAAATATTTCAGTTCCATGTGCTATGAAGTATATTAGCAAAGCCCCATCAACCACAATAACCGAATAAAAGGTTCTGTTGACATAATTCCAGCAAATAACTGATACCAAACAATTCCTAGCCTAAGTCAAGGTGGCTAGGATTTGAGTTACTTCCTCCAGTTATGTACCTCAAACAAGGTTTAAAAAGTGCATTTTGAAATGTAAGAGACTCACCAAAAGCAATAATAAGCAAAATCTTCCTAGCCAAATGCAATATAAGGTAGAATTGCAAAATTGACAGGTTTAAGAGGCATATCTAGGTACCTCCATGTGGAGAAGGCTTTCTGTGCTGCTGCATTACTGCTTGTGCTATATCCAGATGTTCTGGGAGGAAAAAGTTGGAAGGATCCAACTTTTATATATTTAGTTTGTGGTTTATTTTATTTTTATTTCTATTGCATGTATATATATACACACACATGCATGTATATAGCTTGTATTTTAATAGTTTGTCTTAATGCATCACTTGAGGAACTTAAAAAAGTGAGAAGCTCTCCCACTTGCTCCGCAGTCCTGCTCACCTCTGTAGAGCCCTGCTGTGGTACCATCATTTTATTTAAAAAAAACCAACCTGAGGATAAGGGAATGGGCCAGAGCACACTTAGAGTGAGAATGTGCGTAAACTGATCAATACATATTTTAGTCCTGCTGGAAAAAATCCTGGATACACAATGTAGAAACCAGCCTAGTTGCAACCCATCCAATAGATGTTTAAATTTAAAATGCCAAAGATATAGCAATTGCCATTGGAATCCAAGTGCTTTATTTATTTATTTTTAAATTTAATTTATATTTGTCAATTCATCAAACTTGAATTACTTTTCAAAGACAGCTTCATTTTGAGAACCTTCCTCTGGGGAAAATACCTTTACCTGCCAGTTAAGCTGTACAAGCTCCTCAGTAGCCCACCTAGCAAGCTGCTGGAGGCTCCTGATGTATCACGCCCAGGCTGAGGAATCAGTTACTCTCATGGAGAATTTTTAATCTTTTGGGAGTTTTTTTTCTGAACTGGAGTAACCCTAAATTTAAAAATAATTACTTTCTTTACAAAATAGTATGCTTTTATTTGCCATGCTATACCGAGAAGGGTTCTTGAGGTATGTACCGCCGACTTTAAATTGGCTGCATAAACTATGTTTTCCTTCCTTGTTTTGTCCAGTTTTCAACCTCATACTTGTTGCCCTTACACACTCATTTTAATTTGCACTAGAATTAAATGCTGAGTGTCCTGAGCTGCATGTGCAACCACTGCTTAGCACTTGTAACAGCTTGAATGCAATTTCCAAATAGTAAAAGCTTAGGTATCTGCATTGCACTTAATGCAGTTGAAACTCATCTTCTTAAGAGCTTCATACAAAACTGGAAACATTGCACACAAGAGAAGGTGATCTGAGATAAAACCTGCAAATGTATTCATTCCAAATTACAGCGATTCACACTATTTTAGAGTTTGCTGTTATTTGTTGTTCATATTCGCGGTAAATTATTTTCTTTTAAAAAGTTTTATATGAGAAGATCGAAGCGGCAATTTTAGAGTTTTCTATCTGTCATTCACATGCAAAATGCAGGCTTTGTCATGTCTGAAAAGTTTGGTTTCAAAAGCATTTTCTCAGCCTGTGTAGTGCACTTTTGCCTTCATTTCAGAAGGAACTGAGTTTGTCCTTGCTTGCTTGGAATACTGGGGGTTTCCCACTAAAGGTTTTTAAACCCGTTTCTGTCTTTTAATATGCCTTTTCTTTTTTTTATTTATTTACTGTAGTGGCATTATATGTCCCGCAAGATAAGACTAAAGCTGTTAAGTCCTTACAAGGCTTGGACAATCCGAGACAGCATGTACAGAAAACACAAAATGGAGGGCGATCTTGATAGCTCTCTTGCATAAAAGAGAAAAGATAGTATTGCAACTTCTGCTTAAAAAACCTCATGGTCTGTGGAATATTTTTGTTTTCCACGGGTATTTTTTTTTAATTTCATCATCTTTCATCTCCCAAATATAATCTTTTTTCCATATATCTATATCTAAAGTTATTTGTAATATCTTAGTAAACTCTGATGACACAGTAGATAAAAATACAGCTTGAGGTGAACTCTCAGAGTCTAGATCCTTAGTTGCACAAATACTTGGTACTCTCTTTTGTCTCAGTGCAGGCACTGATCTTGGTCAGGCCTGTTCATAAAAAGCAGCTTATTGCTGACTGCTACCTTTATGGGGCGAGGGAGGTAATTTTTCACCTCTGCTCCGCTTTCATGAGACCTCACCTGGAGTACTGCATCCAGCTCTGGAGCCCCCAAACATAAGAAGGACAAGGACCTGTTAGAGCAGGTCCAGAGGAGGCCACAAAGATGATCAGAAGGTTGGAGCACCTCTCTTGAGGAAAGGCTGAGAGAATTGGGAATGGAATCCCATATCTGGGATATCCCATATGATTCTATGATTCTATGTTTTTATTAACTGGGCATATGTTACCTAAGAAGAATTTTCAAAAGCACCTAAATGCCTTCTAGAAAGTGCCACAAGCTTTCAGTGGGACTTTCATGTGCCTGAGGAAATTTGTAGCTCCTTGTTCTTATTCCTGCTCAAGGACTTTGCCGTATTATGAAATATACTTTGCAGGTTTGTTAAATCAGTAACACTGTTACTTTTTCAGTTCTTTTGCTGGACTTGAAAAACATACCAAATCCCCACCTATCAGCCAAAGAAGCTTGAAAATGCAACCCAACCTGGTCCCCTCATCTTTTGCCCAAGTTCCCAGTCTCACAACTTGTTCAGCTTACTGCCCATCCCACAGTTTATCCAGAATCTCCATCTGCACCTTGAAGGAATATCTTAATTTCAGCAGTAAGCAGATTAGCAGATTTCTACATGTTTCTTCTGGTTCTCCCCACCTAAGACCCAGTCTGTAATTCTCTCAGGTGCCTGTTCCTCTGACAGAGGAATGTAGTTCAGCAGAGCCTTGACTTAGACAGGGCTTAATTTCTGTTGACTTTTGCTCTATTTCTGCAGAGATATGTGAAACATTTGAATGGTCTCACAATGCACAGGTTTCAGATATCTTCAAATATTTGTAAAGGAGAATCATGATACACCTCTTCTATTTTCTGGGCTTAGTGTGACCATAAATACATCATGTATTTTATGTTTTCTGTCAAGAGCAATAGTAATACTGCTGGTTCCTGAGGTGGCCATTTGATTCTTAAGTATTCAAAAACATGACAAATAAACTAGTCTGTGTCTGAAAAAAATGTAACCCAAGTAACATACAATGAATATCCTCCCATTTTAGTATAATTCGCCAATTATGTTAACTACTCTCCTGAAGCTTTTAAAGATAAATATAAACCTATAAATATAAATATGCACTAATGCTTATGAATAGGGTAAAGCAGGAGTTCCCAAAATTTTGTTCCTGGGCACTCTTAATGTGCACATGGGAGCATGATGGGTCTGTGCAATGAAGTTTGTCAGCAGCACAGTATCTTCCCATTAGGACAGCTACAGCTCGGATGGGAATCATAAAGACTTTGACAGACAGTAATGGCACATAGTTACACTTTGGAAACTGGAAGGGTAAAGACCTTTCATCATGTTTTGAAAACTACTTAAGGGCCAAAGTTTCACACATTAACTTGAACAGCCTGAAGGTTTCACACTGTGCAATGTAACTCAATAATCTCCCTTTCTGTAATTTCGTGTTACCTAATTCAGCATCAGCCTTAAATGTACTTTGTAAATTTTCTGAAGGACTTTGGAAGACAAGGTGAGTTGTCTTTTTGACCAATGATTTGATTTTCTTTATTATTTTATCTTGGAATTTTAATTTTCTTAGAACCTCACTATATAGGTTAATATCTACCATATACTATACATTTTTGGAGAGTGATGGTATTCTGCAGCACAAATTATTTCAAACTCCTTGAAGGGTCAACTGCAAAAAAGCCCTCTGAATTTTTTGAGCACTATTTCACCCATTACATGGAGGTTTGTTTATCAGCTTTGCTTTTGAAAAAGGACAGATTTTTTGCCCTCATATTACGACTTTTCTTCAGGAGACTTTTGTCTGAGCCCAAGCAGGGATTGCTGAATATAGCTTATAGGATATTTTTACAAAAACAGGGTATATGTATTTTCTCCAATCTCAGCCCAGCAGCCACTGATGCTCACTAAAGACAACCTTGTGATTTGAAAGACAGGCATCTGCAGATGTCTTGAAAGGGCATCTTTTGGGGGGCATGTACAAGTTAATTTTTTAAATTTTGTAGTAACAAACTATGAATCATGCACGTTTATTAAAACACACAAGCATCATGGAAGTAAACTGAAGAGATAAAAGATAGTAATTTTGATGTTATAATTTTGTCCTATATGATTCCAATATAGCTTTGATATGATCTTCCAGCATATACTGTATATGTACTGTCATTTTCCAAAGTTCCTGTATTTTTGGAATAGAAATAGCTAATTATTAAGCCATACAGCCATACAGCTAATTTCTACTTAAGTAAGATGCAAATTTGAAGTTACTGTTCCCCTATATCAGAATAAGAAGTAGCACACAAGAAATGACATAACCTTGTGGAAAATCTTTACATTACTAAGAATAGTGGGATTAGAAAAAAATGTTCTCTGAACAAAGTACTATGATCATCATTAGTCCCTCAAATTTGTGAAATTAATAAAAGATTCTTTGCTTCAAATTAATAATCCCTAAACCAGCATTTATCTGATTTTATTATTAAGAGCTGATTGTTGTTTTTTATTGACTGATAATAACACGTTGTTACTAAAGTAATCAACAAATCTCCAACTCCTTTCCCAAGCAGAAAACACCCATAAATGCTAGAAGCTTTCCAAAGTTCAACTCCCTGTGCTTCCACCTATCAGTTTGAGACAATGTAGAACTGAAGTACAGAAAGTGCCAATGTAAGACACACAAAGGAAATAACAAATTACAAAGCTCAGTGCATTGCTCCTGTCTTAGACAAGTCCTTTCCCATTTTCCTCCCCTTAACTTCCTACTCTGTTCTCCCAGGTAATTATTTCAGCACTTAGCTCTCCTACCTGGGTAGACGTCCCATGGCTGCAGAAGAGGAACAAAAATGAGATAATGATAACTGTATTATTTCTTGTCATCACAACTTTGCAACTGTTCTCCTCCTCTAGTTTTTGAGTTTCGATTTGATGGGTAAAGAGAAGAACAAACTTCCAAAGTATGGGAGGAATGGGAGAAGGAATTTGTCCTTCACTGTGTTACGTTCTGTACTAGTTTTTGCTTTTGTACAACTGCATTAAAGAAAAAAGTATTGTGGGGAAATTTTTAGATGGCTTAAATTCCACCTAAGTTCCAGTGCCTCATTAATGAAAACAGCGAAGTGCCTCTCAGAAAAGTGCTTCACAGTGGCTAAGCAAGGACCTGAGCAGGAATACCAGAGGTACAAGAGCTCGATATAATTTGAATCAAGCAAATTCATTGTCAAAGACTTAAAACTTTCTCATTTGTTTCTTATTGGATATTATTACTTGATTACAACATTTACAAGCCACACAGAAGAATGCATATCTTTTAAGGAATCACAGCTAACTTCAAAGGCTATGGCTTTGAATATTTTTTGTGGATTTATAACCTCTGACTTGTCTATTTATCTTGTCTTGCTCCTTTGGTGACTTCTGGCATTGGTGAAAAGAAGAAAGAAAACACAAGCCAGAAGCAGAAAAAATGTAGGACAGATGCTTTGGAGACTTCCATATTATGTCTCAGCAAATTATTCCAGCTTGAATCTGAACTCTCATGGTCTAAGCTTATACAATGATTATCAAACTTGTCACCCAGTAATAATTGTGTAATAAGGATAAAAACTACCTAATTCTAGTACAAGGATAGAACAAGGAAATAAATGAAAATAAGTGAATAATCAAGGAAAGAGGGTGTGGAAAGCCAGGTCACCCATCCTTCTGCCAGTAAAGGACTGATTTCTGTAACCATTTCCAGCATTCAGCTGGCTTAGCTTTAGATGTCAAAAGCAATGGAGTTTTCATGAATCTCTCTTAGAACACTACAGTTTTACTTAAAGATTTGCTCAGGGTGAAAGGTGATGGCACAACTGTCCCACTGACACCACCCAGTGCTGTACAGAGACTGGGTCTCCTTGCACTGCACTGGCCACTCCCATGACTGTGCAGCCTCCTCCAAAAGTCTTTGAGTTTATAGACTGAAAACCAAATCCTGGCAAAGATATGCATTGTGAGTGCTACCTTAATTACCTAAATTATCTGTTTGGGTCATCTTGTCTCCGTTACTCTGAAGGAGTGGTATCTCTTTGTTTGACCCATCTCAACATGGTAATATTCAATGCAAATATTAGACCATCACCATCCAGCTTTAAACCACCCTGCAGGTTTGGTTTAGATCTTGCTAAATGTGTTGAAAGAGGCCTGATGTAAAAACTGGGTCCCCAAAAGGTCTCTTAGGTGGTTCCTGTGTAAGGGCTGGCAGATTTGATGCTCTGGGCATGACGTACTACTCGCCAGCTTGCACAGCAGAAATAGCAGGGGCAGGGGGTCCCTTAATGGATTCCTCCCAAATTAATTAATTATAATGGCCTTCCAGTACCTGAAGGGAACCTACAGGAGAGATGGGGAACCCTTTATGAAGGAGTGTAGTGATACGGTGAGGGGTAATGGTTTTAAACTGAAAGAGGAGAGATTTAGATTAGATATGAGGAAAGTATTCTTCTCTGTGAGAGTGGTGAGACACAGGAACATGTGGAACCTGCCCAGAGAAGTTGTGGATGTCCCATCCCTGGAAGTGTTCAAAGCCAGGATGGATGGGGCTTTGAGCAACCTGGTCTAGTGGGATGTGTCCCTGCCAATGGCAGGGAGGTTGGAACTCAGTGATCTTCCAGATCTGTTCCAACCCAAACTATTCTATGATTCTATCTCTTTAAGAATTTTGCTGGGATTCTCCTGGGAGTTTCACCGGTATGCAACACTTGCCAACAGTCAATTCTTAAACTTTCAAGATGTATTTGAGAAAGAGGTGGCTGTGTTCAATCAAGCAGAAGGCCTGAAAAGAGTCTTTTGGAGAACCCAGTGGGTTCTGCAGTGGGGAAAGTTGCCCAGTATGTGGTCCTGGCACAGGTGCTGGGAGGCTGCATTGGGGCTTTTGGAGCACCGAGCACGTCCTGATGGTTAGCTTTAGGTGGTTCCTTTCCAGCATGTGAGCTTCCTGGCTTGCCTCTGGTACAACAGGGGAAGCTGTGACAACTCACTTAGATTCCTTTGGTAATGTCAAGAGCAACAGAAACCTCTTTGGCTGTTCTAATAGCTAAGATGGGCTCCCCAAAGAAATGCTTTGAAACTGTCCCAGGGAGGATTTCCAGTTTGCCACTCTGTTGGTAACATCATGCTTGCCTCCCTGCCTTCCCTGCAGCAGCCAACAACATTAGCACGATTTCTATACAATCTCTGAGGTGAGAGAAAATCCATGACAATTCACTTTGTCAAGGGTATGATTTCATTCTTCTTTTTACCTAATATCTGTCAAATATCTTCAGTTTTTTATGTGACTGACATGCTACTCCTGGGAGTAACAGGTTGTTTTGAGACTATGAAAGGATAAGATAAGATTACACATGTGAGGTTGCATAGCAGTTCCTGCTTATATATGGTTCAGGGCTGGATCCTGCTCAGTACAGTTTGAAGAAAAATGTAGAAAAATATTATGTATCAGAAGCTATTCTCGATAATTTATGGTCACTGCATACTGAGCTGGCTGCGTGCCCGAAGAGAGCAAGGAGTTTAATGTGAAGACCTGAAGTAAAACAAGCAAGGAAGAATGGCTCAAGAAACCACTTCAGAGTTGCCAAGAAAACCTCTGGACAGAACAAAACAATCGATCACAAATAATATTAGAAGGATATGAATGATGTTAAAAAAATTCCCATTCAAGATAGAAGGGGAGTTTTGCAAGGAAGTTGGGCAGAAAAGACAAATCTATAATGAGGGCACGGAAACTCACTGGTGTGCTTAAAGATGTGCTCTCTTAATGATGATGTTACCAAGATCACTGTCCAAAAATGAGAAATAATATGAACAGTATTTCAGACATATACATAGACTTGTTTCTAAATATGCAAAATTTTGCTTCCTCTTTTTAATTTAAGAATTCTATTTGGGCATTAAACGTGCCACTGATTACAGTCTCCTTACATGGAAAAAAAAAAAGGTTGCCAAATTTAGATGTGACCAGTCTAAGGGTGTGGAAACTCAGTAACCATACTAAATTCATAAACTGAACAGTTATCGTGTACCACTCAGAACAGGCAGATGCTGTTTATCTTTGGAGAAGAAGAAAGCTTTTATTTTTTTAATGGGCACCATTGTATGAATTGTTTTCAGCAGAGTTTCTTCTGCTTCTAACAGAGTTGGCAGCATACACAAATTGTGTTTTTTTCTTCCCTCTACTTGTTTACTGTTCAGTGTACTTGGAGATTGTCTCTGCTTTAAATTAGAATGAAACAAGAAGCTCAACAATTATCACTTAAACGCGTGTAACAACTATTTAAGAGGAGAACTGGGCACTGGCTTTGCTCTGCAAAGGCCCGTGCTCCACAGCCTGGTGAAGGTGACAGCCTTTCCTCCTTTTTGTACATAAAATAGGAGATTTGCAGTCAGTAAGTACATTTACTTAGGAATGCCCCTGCAGGGTAGATCTTAATCACTATTTCACTTCGAAGTCTCCTAGCAAGGACTTAGCCAGAGTCTGTCAGGGTGTTATGTGCGATAGCCTCTATCTGTGTGGCTGATGTTATTTGTTATACTATTTTTAAGTCTAGGGCTTAGCAGTAATCATTGCTTTTGACAACATTTTTATGCCCCGCTGTCTTTATTTAGTTAATGTCTTTCCACTTGAAAGACATTTTTCCACAGCCCTATTTCTAAATAATAGAAATAAGTAACTTGACAAGGACATAGATTTGTTTCAACCAGAGTCATAGGGGGAGTTTTTAAACTGAATAGAAAAGCATGACTGCTGCTAAAATTTGAGAGACAAGATAATACTTTTTTTTTTTTTTTTTTTAATTCTTGGAGGCTTTCCTGGAATGATACATACTTATTTACATAGAGAAAAAAAAAAAATCAAAACCAGGACTGCATCAGTGCATCTGTACAGTTTTTGAAATGTTTTGACACGTTTGCTAAGATTTACTAGGTAATTTCACATGCTTGCCTAGCAATTTATAATCCATTATTTTGCACTACAAGTTGCATCCTTGAGTTTATTTTACAGCATAGACATAAAATAGACTAAATGACAACAGCCCTTGGCTTCTCCGTTTTATCTATGGGAATGACCTTCAGTAAACAGAATCCAAGGGATGTTTTTGCATGCATTTTGCTATATACTTATATTAATGAGAATGTTTCTGAATAAATGAGGAAGGAAGACTTGGCTTAGAGTGGAGTAACAATGCAATTATTTAATAAGCCATACATCAAAAGAATCTCTCAGGGCCAGTATTGCATCAAAAAGGTGTGCTCTTTTTGGAAACATCCCTGGGCCTTGGTTTTCTAATATTAGCTGCCGAGAAAAAAAATTGTAAAAAATTGGCTTATTTCTCTATGAGCTGATGGGTTTCCACAATAAAGTTGGGATATATTAAAAATACAGCACAAAACTCCCATTCAGTTAAGGGCAGAATTGGTCCCCCCAAATTGAAGACAGATTAGTATTAAAGGACAGACGTAATTAAGTACTGTATACCATAATCTTGATGTTACATGGTTAATCTTGATGTTACAATCTCTATGGACATTATAGGAAAAATTCTACTTTCTTTTGTTTCAGCAGAAATCAGTGAAGCAATTCTGTGTTATAAGCACCAAAAGTAAAAGTAGAACTTCAAATAGAGAAAAATAAAACAGACTGGGTAAAAGACTAGGGCTTCACCCTGACTTTCAAGGCATAGGGCAGATGTACACGGAAAAAAAGCTTTTGAAAGCTTGAGGAGGAGGAGAAGAGAGAGGAAGGAAAGGTATGCCTGACCTGCAGTTTAAGATTAATTTGTGCTGCAAGGTCAGGAATTTTAAGGGTTTGTTTTGTCCACTATTTGGAGTCACTTCATATTTTTCTACTGGAGCTGCAACTTCTCCAATGTTAAACATGTTTAGCTCCAGGCATTTGGTTTTTCACCAGCTGGGAGCAGGAGGAAAGCCTTGCTAATTCTCCCGACTAGTGAGAAGTCACTTGGAGAGCTGCTGTTCCTCCAGTTTCAAAAACTACAGCTAATTTACTTAACCATTTTTTTCTGGAAAAGTTATAATTGGATTATTCCTATTATAGAGTGTTTTTCATTTTGTCCTAAATCTTCTTGTGTTTTCATTTTGGACATTGGTCAACAGAGCATCATAATGTGTACCAGTACAGATACAAAAAAAAAAAAAATAATCTATTTTCTTTTATTATACACCAGATTGTAACCTGTCCTCTATATTATTTTAATGAAATAAGAACACAGAAAACACTGTTATTTATCAGAAGCAGTGCTGTTGGTTAGGTGGTGCACTGCTACAGTGCCAGAACACTAAAAAAGGCCATTTCTCAGCACAATGAAATATACTCTGCTCTCAGAGTAAACCTGAGCTCTGTCCTTTTGGAACAGTTCATAGATGCAGGGGATATATGTTTTATGTGGCAAGATGTATGGTCTTGTAGGAGCAGGGGAAGCTGAGCCAATGTTCCCATTTTAAAAAGCAAAGGAAAACAGAAAACCAATTTGAAGTTCAGGCTAATAGAAGTGTGGCTAATCTGAAGTACTAGATTTGTTTTATGTAAAACCTAGTATACTTTTATTGTAGGCTTATAGTCCTAATTATGAAATTCACATTAATTATCACCGTGTAACAATTTGTGCAACTCCTTTTCCTCCTCTAACCATCCTTGAATGACACCGCTTTTTTAAAACACACTTGGAACAAAAGAGTAGCTTGTATTACCTCCAGCTCCATGTGTTTTTCTTGCTTATCATGGTCCTTCAGTTCCTTTTCAGAATGATCATTGCAGTCTTCTAAATGACAGATGTGTTGATATTTAGTAAGTTCATGTTTAGCTTGCTTTCTTTGGGAAACATTCCTTCTACGAAGACCATTGAAAAATGCCTCATACAGTGGCAGTTCTGTAAACACATCATCATCATCTCTACCATCTGCTTTTTCCTCTTCAGAGGAAAAATCTTCCGCTTCTCCTGCCTCGCAAATATGGAGTTTAATATTAGCTTCATGTGATAACAGTTCAAAATCAGAAAATGTGATAGCACTTTGTTTGTGTTTTATGACTCTGACCTCATGACTCCTTCCTGGTTTTTTGTCTGATTTTGTTCCTGTAAGGACTGGCCATTCAGTGTGCAAGGGAAGGTTTAAAAGATCTTCCCTTGGCTTGTACCTTGTGGAACAGAGTAATTCTTCACAAAGGTGCTTTGTCTCAGGCTGATCAGTGGCATTGATGCACCCTGCAGCCACGCCAGGCTGCAAGGATGTCTCATTGTGGTCTAACAAAGATGATGCAGCCAGCAAATGCAACTCAGCTTCCAGTAAAACATTCTGAAATTCCGATGTACTTGCCTGTTTTTCTGTCTTTCTTTGGTATTCTTCATACTTTGCTTCCTTTGGAGTCCCTAGGCTCTTGGCAGATGTAAGATAAGGGGAGCCCTGTTCTTCTTCATAGGTGTTAGTTTCCATTCCAATGAGTTTCATCCATCAGACATCAAAATGACTTCATTCCTGGTTTTCTTAAGAAACATAACTCTGCATATGTAGCCCAGATATACCTTCTTATTTTTCCAAAACCATGATCACACAATCATTACTAATGCCTGGATTCTCATACAAAACATCTGAATCCTCTCTGCTCCTGAAAAAAAAGATAAAAATTATCAATGGCAACATGTTTGCATTGGAGTGCATCAGCAAAAGTAGTCCTGAAACATGAAATTCACATATCAAATGTACTTTTAGGTCACCTAAAAATATTTGATTTATGCTGATTAAATTAACTTAAGACATGAGAACCTTGTTTACCTTAGAGACTCGGAAAGAACTGGGAAATGTAGAAATGGCTTTGAAATATTGACTTTATGTTGATTATTGACACAATGGTTCAGAGTCATTCAAAGTGATATTGTCTGTTAAATCATTGAGAACTTATACAGTGTTCTGATAAAGCTGCTAAAATATCTTGGGGGAAAGCAAGGAGGCAAAATAATTGACAGCAAAGGAAGAAGATTTCAGTATAGGTAGAATTTTCTGTGAATTGGCAATGCAGTGCAGCACCTGTCCACTTCCAGTAAATTTGCAGAGCAAGCCGAGGAGGGTAAAAATAACAGAGAGCTTCAGCACTACATGAGAGTTGGCCACATCTGGTTTAAATCAGCCTTAACGTCTGTGCTCACATCCAGACTGTGCACCCCTAATGCATGGGAAGAAGGGAGCAGCTGAAGAACTGATCCTTCACCACCGAATAGCTTACATTGACCCATATATGTCATTTACTTCTCGTGACAGATTGAATATTGATAGTATTTATTTTAATGATTGTTTCAGTACTCCATCTGTGAGAGAGCAAAGCAGAACAGAAGCTTTTCAAAATAAAAAGGGAAGCTTAAGCCTTTGATGTGTGTGGCAAACCTGTCAGTGCTGAGGAAGACATGTCAGAAGGCAGCGCTGTGATTGTCAAAGTGGGAAGCAAGCGGAGTCAGATGCTGGCATGTGACATGCCTCTCACTGCATGTGCCATAAACTGAGCAATGCATACCAGATAGGAAGATTTTCATGCTGGTTAGTCTATATTTCAAGTGTTACAGATGCACATTGGGTAATAGAAAGAATACTCATACACACACAGAAAATTTGTATTTATTATATTAACTTTGGCATTTCAACTGCAGCTGCAAAAGGTGTGAGCATGCAGGTACAGACTGTTTAGGTAGAGTTCCTCTCAGCTATTGCTAGCTGTTTAAAAATCAGACATTATTGTAAGCTGTCTAGCCTCCTGCTGGAGTCAGTGGAGAGAGAAAAATGCTTCCAGAAGGTAAATGCTCTCACTTATCTTGGATACCTATGTTGACACGGGATGAGTCTCCCTCCTGGCATGACTCTCTTATCCAAAAACATGGAGTATGTCTAGACAAAAAGCTTACACCAGTCATCCAGCTTGTAGAGGGACAAATAAAGGCAAGGACAATCTCAGCCCATATCTTTGTTACACAATAATAATAGATTGCATTGTCTACCTGTGAATGAGAAACCTACTTTTGAAGCCTTCATTTTCTCAGAAGGTTTGAGTTAGCCATAACCACTACATAGAAGTGACTTCACTTTCAGAACTGCTGGACACCTTTGCTTCTCCCTAACATTATGTGAACTAATTAAGCACAATGTCTTTGAAAAAGAAAATATATTTCCACATTTGTAGGGAATGATGTGACTTGTGAGGACAGTGAAAAAGCCTCCTAACATTTCAGGTGAATATTATTATCTGCGTTTCACTGTGAGCCACTGCCTTTGTTTCTCAGTCCCTGGCATCCAGTACCCTGCAAGAAGGGATGCTGCTAGCACCCATTCTCCCACCATGCAAAGCCAGGTATAAGTGAAAAAGGTTTGGCTGTTCTAGAAGATTCCCTAAAAGGCAGCCAAAATAGCTTTGGTCTGGCTGCCCACACCATCCTGCTCCCATCAGGTGAGAGGGGGGTTGTGTTCACCAACCTTTGATGCTGGTGGCTGCCCTGTTCCTCACCTACTGGTAGTTCCAGCAGTAGTAGTAGTGCTCAGGTCTCCAGGTCTTCCTCCCAGAGTCTCTCTCCCAGCCTTATCCCATCCTATTGTCACTCTTCCTTCGCTGGCAGAAATTACCCATCCTTAACATTGTCCCTGGGCCTTCTTTATTTCTGGCAAACCTGCCAAGCAGGCTCTGCTATGATGACATCTGCAGGAACACACCTTTGTGTTTGTAGGAACATCTTTGCTATCAAACACAAAATACAGCAAAAAGAAATGCTCCAGAACAAGTTACAGAAATTCTGCAGTAGGGAAGCATGGGATAAGTGAATGACATAATTTTTATTTCTAGTAATTTAAGATGATGCTTTAGACTCCAAAGCATGAATTATCATCCGTGCAAACATTTGCATTTTTTGTTATCTCTGGGTATTTTTAACATCTAAAATGAATGCCAAAATCAATGTCCAGCTTCTTTTGAAGTTTTGCTAAGTTCTTTCTCTCAAATTAGTTTTGGTTTTTACAGGATGTGGTGTAAAGCTGCAATTTTTACAGTTGAATTACAAAAGGCATGAAAGAGTTTTTCTATTTATTAGATTTGCTTACTCCATCTGATTCTTTTTTTGTTTTTCCTGGGATGAGACTGGAACAAAGAAAGTATGCAAAAGCAGGCTGATTTTGTGCAAGTATGGCAAGAAATCTCTGAAGAACAAGTGGTAAGAAAATAGAGTGTGAGTTTACTCCTATTCATCCCGTGGAGCATATCTCTTTACTCAATCTAGCAATTGCTGGAAAAAAAACCCCACACTCTTGTACAAAATATCAAATTCCATATTTTATAAAGCATTACACATAGACATTTATAGCTCCTAAAAATGGAGCATTTTTGGCAGAGCTGTGGATTTGGAAATCCTGCGCATAGCAAAATGTGTAACTCAGAGAGGCCTGAACACTCAGAGCTAAATCTGTACGTGTCATAAAAGGCGCTGCAAAATAATACAATTCTCAACACAATTCTGAATGTTTGCACTTACGAGTTCTGAAAAATAATGATCTTTCTGGAAAAGGTTTTCGAGGCTTTATAAACAGGGAAATGACTTTCATATGCATATGTAATCCTACATGTAGAATGCAGCATTAACTCTACTGGTAGGTGTTAGGGTAGGTAAAGGTGTTGAAAAATAAAAGTCTCTTGGGCGTGTATGTGTTTTTTCCAACTGAAAAGGGAAATGTAGATCTACCACAGCTAACTGACCAACCAAAACAGACTCCAAAACAGCTTATGGAAGAGCATAAAAAAAGCAAAACAGGATTTTTTAAAGCTAAAATGTGAAATGCGTACCTGAGTGTAGCAACTTCAGCTTTTTACACACGAGTTTAAAACTCACAACATAAATTTTATTTATTTAGAAGAGCTCCTTACAAATCAGCAATGAAGTAATACAGGTTTGTGATACAGCTAGTGAAATGCTATGTAAGGGAAGTTCTTGTGTGGTCTGACACAAGCAAATGTATATGTGCAGACTCACAGACTCTATTGTCTTCATTTCCCTTTGCCCAGACAACCAAAATTTATATTAAAACTCACTAGGTTTTGCATAAAAATTACACAAAAGCCACACATTAGGCTTAATCATTAAATCTGAGGATTTTACAGAGACTTTAATATTTATAAACTTCCATGTTTTTTAATCAATATAGGGAGAATTGCTTTCTGGGGCAAATGATTATGCTTTATTTCATAGGGTTACTGTAACAGTAAGTCACCTAAACAAACTTTCAAAACATTTCTTAAATAAGTGCATTTCAATAGCCATTAGGTATTTTTAGCATTACAGAGCATATGAATGTGTGGAATTTTCTTACTTTAAAATCAGTTTAAACTCGAACTGACGTAGTAAACCATCAAATCAAGTCCTGATCCTGGCTGGAACAGTACACAACTCATGTAAAATAGCAGGTTAATGCCCCTCAGCCCCTAATGCATTTGTTTCCCTTTCACAATGTCTTTGCTTAATATTTCGCATTGACTTAAACAATCTTCCCCTGAAAAATTAAGCAAACAAGTCAAGAGAATGTGAGACACATAGACTAAGAGCAAATTAGGAGATTAGGATTATTTTTTTTCCTGATGATAATTTTACCTGATTTTGCAAGGTAACCCCATATTTTTCAATTCAGTTAATTTCCGTAAGCGTAACAACAGGAACTCAGTTAGTAGCCAAAAGATCCTCCAAGCGTTGGGGCAGAACAGAAAAAGAAGTGAGCAGATCCTCAACAAAAGGCATTTCAGCTTGCTTGCTGCACAAGAACTCTGTCAACAGAAGTATGTGTGAGAATCCCTGGGGCGAAAACAGCCTTCTGCAAGCACTGGCCAAATTATTCACAGAAAAAGACAGAAAAAAAAAAAAAAAAGAGGGAGAACATGCTTCACAAGAACACCAGGCACTTCTAAAAATACTGTGTGACCTCATTCTTCACGTTATGCCAGACCTTAACATTGTGCTTTGCTTTATCACCTGGAGCACCTGGAGTCAGGTTCCCAGTGCACACACTCGAGTTTGGATGCTGTCAGGTTTTGAAAAGGTGGGCTGTGAAATGCCTTTTGATGTAGCATAAAGCCAGTATAAAGGAATAACAACATTAGTTTCCCACGTCACTTGCAAATTTTAATTATTGTTTGCCTGTGTTTCTTCAAGACCTACATTTGCTGCCAAAGCTTCATGAGTCTTCCCTTTCAGATATATTAATAGGATCATAGCTTGCAGACAGAGTTCTGCATACACTGCAAAGGGTAGCTATAGTGTAGGTTACTGGGCTTTTGAGTTTCTGAGCACAATTCTAAATCAGTTATTTGAAACTCTAGCCTGAAAGGGAACAGGATCAGTTATCAATGGAAACACAAGGTGAGAAGACTCTGAGTTATAGTTTAATTTTGGAAGTGCTTTCCTGTATTGCTTTTGATTAGAGTAAACAGCAAAAATGGAAAAGCCGCAATACCCTTCTACTCATATAATGGATCCTGCTTGCTAGTAGTAGTAGATTGCATTTTTCACCTTGAGATATCCAGGCACAGATATCTGGCACAGATGCTGCCAAATCTATGTCCCTCCTGACTCATTTCAGTGAGGGAGGGAGGTGGCACTTAGATGCTGATTTCTCTTGCACCTCATGCACCTGATTGCCTTCACTGAATTTAAACAGTATTTTAGTCAGCAATGAATCTGGCATGTTTATGAATGACTCACTCAGCAAATGAAGCCACATCTCAAGGCAACCATTTTACAGGAATTACTTTATATGACAGTTTAGTGAGGCTTGTCTCAACTGAAAAGTGTTTATTATCCCAGGACAGCTGTACTACCAAGCCTGTCCTTTACTTTTGTCTTTTTTGTCCCCACCTCCATCGTAGCAGAAGCTCATTTTACGTTGCCAAGGAAAGTGAAATGTCTTCTCAAATGCAATAAACTACAATGATAAAGAGACAGTTTGCTAATTTAACTGCGCATAGATTCATTCTATCTGAGGTGCAACTGTTGGTCACAGATGTACTGTTTTCTAGCCACCATCTTAACTAACGCAGCTGTGTCAGCAATTTATTTACAGGTGGACCTACCTGTAATATATAGGAGGGAAAGACTCTGCTCCAGGAGGAATTATTGACATATTTTGTGCTGTTAGCTAAGCCTGAGGTTGAGTTTAATCCATCTGAGGCTCTAACGCCCTGCCAGTGTGCTGACTCAATTCTGTTCGAGTCCGAAACAGCATTCTCAATGGCACTGACACTGTCACCTTACCACCACGTGGGAACAGTGGTTTAATTGCAAATAAGGTGAGAAAATGTCCTCTGTAATACAGCTGTGGCCATTTCTAGGAACTTAGATCCATGGGCAATGTTTAGTCCTAGTTAGTTTGCATAAAGTGGGCCCTGACTCTGCAAATCATTCTGCTCTGTGCAGCCCATGAATAGTGTGGTTATCATCCTGAGCAAAGTCAAACAGCAGAAATGTGTGAGCACCAGTAAAGCAAAGGACTAGACATGGCTCTTCACACTTGAAAAGTCTCATACTTGCTGCATACCTGCTTACATCCTCTCAAAAGAAGATATCGAAAAGGAGTCGGGTATGAATTGAGGGCATCTTTCAGCATGTCTCTGAGAACAAGACTGAAGTATGTTTAAAGAGTAAGATCTGGCTTTCCTCCTGCCATTAGGCTTCTTTTAGCATTACATTCAATGTATTGCTTTTGTATTCCCTGTTCTGCCTCATGTATTTTCACTTGCACCTATGAAATGGAGCATCAAGCTCCTGATGAGTTATTGGCGGAGGTTGTTTGACTACATGCTCCTAGAAGGCAATTTTGAGTGATTTAAGATTACACTCTGAGCTACTTGAGAAATTAAATCTGATGTGCAGTTGCTGAAAATCCTAATACTTACAGGAAAGGAGTAGTGAAAGGGGTGTGTGTCTGCATATGCATTTATCTAAAATCTGTGGTATTAAATTAAAACCAGAACTTTTTTATAGATTTCCCTAGAATACTTTCGCTTTGTTTTTATATGAATGGTGCAATGAACATGAAACAGGAAGAGCAGCCAGTCATTCACAGACACTGTTCCTAAACACTGAGGCCCCCAGAAGAACCAACACCTAATAAATACTTTAAAAATAACATTGGATAAACCACATGGGAAAAACAAAAAAGAGAAGTCTCTCTTTAGGTTGAGGATCTTGGCATTGGTAAGATTGCAGATCTTCATCTAGGCAGCCAGTCCAAACTAAAGTCAGGAAACAGGCTTTCTGTAAGCAGAGACGCACAGGTATGAGCTTCTCCCTCCAGTTTAAATGCTTCCACTGTTTCTTCAGCCTGGAAAGTGAATTCCATTACATATGCTTTTCAAGGGATGCTCAATGTACTGGTTGGAAATTAATCTTTATTTTGCACAAGAGGAAAGAGGCTGGAAGAAACAATTTTCTCATATGGGAAGATACCTATATTAAGATGGATGGCTTAAGGGTCATATTCACACCTTTGCTTTTTTTTTTTTCAAGCCCATGAAGCCTACTTTGGGTGGCTTCCAAACTTGCATGCATCCCTCAGAAATCTCTGCTAAACCTATGACAGTCACCAGCAGCCAAAGACACTGGAAAAAGGCAGTTGTTCTGATACTTCACAAGGGAAGAGACTGGTATGGACCCGTGTTTATTGTATGAATCATAATTCCTTAAAAATGAAAGAAACTAAATTCTTTAAAGTTATTTCCTTCTTTGAAAAAAGAAAATGTGTCACTGCCTTGGGTGCCCTTATGAGAAGGTATCAATACATATTCATTTAACTTATTATTATCTACTGTCTGCATATAAGGAATCGGACCCTTGTGTCTACTGTAGCCACACAGCCAGTGTAAGACATGTAAATAGGAATCGAAGTTTCTTTATCACACAAAACCATGTCTTAATCACATCTCATCTTCTATCAATAAAAATTGTTTTGCTTAATTTACTAATTGTCATAAAGAACATAAGAGATAGAGGCTTCAACAAGCATCAAACCTGAAGATCAGCACTTGTTTTAATAGGCTAAATTCTTCTTGCTAATTCTGTTCATAGAGAAGAGTTGTATTTCATTAGAAATGTCCATCCTCCCCCCTCCCCCCCCGAACTGAGTTCTCTTAAACAGAGATAAAACAATGATCTTAATCAAACCACTACACCCCCCAAGCTCTTGATTTTCCCAGAATCTATTAAATTCCCCTAAGAGCTCCAACAACACGCAGTAATTCTGTAGTGCCCTGCTTCTGCTTCAAGCTTCCCTCACACCAGCAACATGAACTTTAAGTCCTGATACTATTCTTCAAATTTGTTTCAGTGCCTTTGACTCTTCCTTCTGCTCCCTCTGTTCTTGCAATCCATGGCTGTGCCCACCCCAGGGGTGAAAGCCCAGCACCACAGAGGCTTCCCAGCAGCTGCCAAGTTCTACTGCGCTCAGCTCATGAGAAACCATAATAAAGATAAATCTCTCCTGCTGTTTTCTGAGCAATGTATAAACAGAAAAATAACTCACAGAACACTGGTGTTTGGGATAAGAACGGGCTCAGGCATCTGCAGAAATTCAGTTAGTCTGAAGCCAGCCAGCCTGGAGAGCTGGAAGCAGCCGGACCGTGGTAGCTACTGAACCCTGCACAAGTTTATTAATCCTGCTTACAGGACTCAGCTCTTTCTGATACCTAAACCAGCTTACTGAGTATCTGGAGGAAATATAGGAAAAAATTCAGTTGGTTAAACATGGGCTTCTAGTGCCCTGTGAGGCATCCTGGACTACCCCCAGCTCAGAGAGGTGCAAATCTCCTCCAAGTCCTTTGGCATATCTCCTCTGTGGGTATTGTAGGTTGGCAGGGTATCTCAAAGGACACAGGTTGGCACTTGTTCAGGCTAAAGAATTGTACCTTCAGTTTACTTAGTAGGCTATTCAAGGAATTTAACTTCAGGCACCTAACTTTGGTGACTAATTTAGGATTCTTAGGTAATAGCCTTAACCTCTCCTTTGCCTATATAAAATGCCTACATTCTTAATGTAAGCACTTAAATTCAGCTGTCATAAGTACTGTATTACTTCCAAAAAAAAAAAAAAAAGCAAAAAAAGTCTGTATCAGGCTCCTGGTTAAGAAAAGACGCTCCTGTAGGAAGCCAAATTGAACAAAATCGCCAGTAGCTCTCTGGGGTGTAAGGACCTGTATGTGTGTCGCAGTACGTTATTATGGAAGGTTGCAAAGCTAAATCAGAACATACTCAGAAAACAAGCAAGAACAAGCACTTTAGTGCCATGTGTATTAAATCAGTTTGTGGCATTTCGGCTCCCCAGGTTTGTGCTCCTACCAGTCTTTCAAAGTTTCTGCAGTGTTTTGGCAACACACTACATTTCTCAGTTGAAATACGCTGCTTAATGTGAGACTGGTAAACAGCTTGAATAGGCAGGGCTTTGATTTATGAACTACATCAATATGGTAATGAGGATGTTGGCTGGGCAATTAGTTTTAAATTGTATAAGCTCACACTAGCTCATGTTATTATGAGTACAAAGGTTTGTCAGAACACCTCTGAGTTCAGTATTTCAGAATCCTCCAGTGCCTTCGTACCTATTAGACCAGAACTGACGCAAATTAAAACCTCTGCTATGCCTTCTGAATCTAATATCACTAAACCACTTGTATGAAAATATCAGCAGTAAATAGATGCATCCATTAAAATGCTACTTTGCATGCAGTTTTTTTGTGGTGGGTTTTTTTGGTTTTTGGTTTTTTTTCAGTCCAAGATGGGCTTCAGACTCCAGCAATGTCTTTATCATCCTCTCTAATCAGTATTTGTAATGAATGCTAAAGAAATGGTGACCCTTGCAATAAGTGCCTATTACTACAAAGGCCGTGCTGGAGGGCAGACTCCCCCTCTCAAGACTTGCTGGGTGCATGAGATATAAATGGCAGCAGGGGAGGACTGTGTCAGTCTCAGTGAAGATAAGTTATTTCAGAGGGAGCAAAAGTTACTTTGGAGGAACCTCCCATGATTCCTGTCCGTATGTGTGATAAAGCCAAGGCGAGTCCTGCTCAATCAGTTTTGGTCAAGAAATATTTTTTTGGGTAAAAGAACTCCTCTATCAAAACCAACATATTTTTGGTGGATAACCCAACGCATTTTTGCTTAATCTGGAAAAAAATAAATCTATGTTGGGGGATTTTTACTACTTTTGATGAATCTATTTAATTTGTCAGAGCTTTCAGAGGAAAGAAATGTTCAGATATGAACTGTTCAGATGAGAACTTCAGTATATTCAACCTTTCTATCTCTTGCTTCCCCATGTGATTTTTTTTTCTTTTGTATTATCAAGTATTCAGTTAATCAGACAGAAATTCACAGTTCTTTTCAATTAAATTTATGGGGCTTTTGTCCAGTTATACCAGGCAAATTCAAAACACTCAGCAATAATTTAGTGACAGCTGCTTTAGAGATGTCCAAAGTTTTATTTATGCATAGAAGGAAGTGTTTCATAGGCCAAGGTGCATATTTGAGGCCTGAATAGCTATTTTGAATACATTCCCTGTTTGCCTTTCTGCTTTTTGGTAATTTTTCCTTCCTCTTGAGATCTTCCAATAATTAGTTACACGTATCTGTTTTCCAGTTTCAGTTCTTAAATTCCAGATTTCTACTTAATGACATTTCTTCTGTTTACTAAACTAGAGAGACTTATGGTATCAGATGATCTTTTCCCTTAGACGGGGTCTTTCTAGACCTTTTATCAGAAAGCAGCTCTCCCTTTTGGATAAACCTAAACAACTAAATATTTCAAATGGTCTAACAAATGTAGTCTAAAAATATCTAAACCAGCTTTAAGCTTACTATGCTCAGCCTGGCACATAATAAAGCAGTGGAGCTGAGGCTGTGATGCACCTTGGTTGTGGTATCCAAAGAGTTAACTCAGAGACCTTTACATGGCACCCGCAATAAATGTATGCCAAGTTCAGAGGTCATATCTGAAGCTCTTCTCTGGACCCTCCACAAGTTTGGTTTCTTATAGTATAGATTTCTCCTGTGAGATTTCCTCAGATTTTCTCTACCCGTGATGTTTTTCCTCTACGCAGAATAAAAATGCATTTCCATTTGACTTCGTGGAATCAAGCAGCAAATAACCAATCTGTCAAGAAAAACTGTTCAATCCCCTAGTTGATGCTGCTAGAAATTGTAAAGGATCTACTACATTTGAAGCATACTCCAAAAATAAAGAATGAGCTGGATATTTTTTCCAGAAATAAATTCAGAGTAGAGAAAAATATCTGAAACACTCACTTTGTGCAATCTAAAAGGCATACGGAGCAGAAATGCAGGAAATTTATTTCTTAACTTTTTCTAGCTTTCCTTTCTTCATAGGCCATTCCTTTCCAGCCTTTAATTAATAAAACCAAAAGATAAGTATAAATCATTACCAAAGGGGGTGTCCGTTGCCTGGCAGGATGAAGCTCACACAGAACATGAAATTCAATTAATCTGATTCCCATGGAAACACAGTATTGATGCAAACTCAGTTATAGAGCCTTTTAAACAAGCAGAATGGTTATTTCCAGGTTCTACAAGCATTCAATCAAATGGTCAACACGCTCCTCCCTCTAGACAAGGGCCTCTGCAACTTTATGCAAATATATTAACCTCTGAGGTAGATGGTGTCTTTCATCCTCTCTTTTACAAGTACGAAGTGTGTTGTGTTAATGTAAGAGATTTTCTTTACTTCAGAGGGCTGCAGATGCGTCATTAATTCAGATAACAGAGAAGCAAAATTAGCCATTTTTTCCCCTTGAGACAAGAAAAAAGCCAACAACAAACAGTTGCCTTGAATAAATTTCAGATGTGCCAGAGTTTCAGTTTCAGTCTTCATTCATTAAAATTTCCAGCGTGCTCATTTGTGCATATTACACATTCTTTTAGGTACTCTTTTATGGGTCAGGATGTCTGTAGCACCACAGGATGAGTTAGAGATCTGTCAGCATATCAGTTTTTTGTGAGCATAAAACTCAGTCAATGCAAATCATACCAGGCTGAAATGTTGGTGTATATTTGTCATGATAGATATAGGATCTTTTTGAACAATGAGGAATAATTACCACATTGGTAATTTTTAGTTAAAAAGCAGAAAAAAAGCAGAAAAAAAGCAGGTAAATATGTCTATTTGACAAGTTTAATTATCTTTCTGGTCAAACAAATGGTAGAATAAGTGCTCTCTGTTTATTCTCTCAGTGCCTTCCTATCCTAATGCTCCATATAGTTTAAGTTTTTGATATTTTCATCATAAAATATCTTAAGAGGGCTTGACCTTCAAAAAGCCATGGGCCTCTCCTTCTGAAAAACATCACCCACTTCTAAGACGTGCCTCGCAAAAGGGATCATTTATGCAATGATAAACATTCAGATTTCAAAACACCAGCTTCTCTTTGGCTGGTATTTTTGTTGTTGTTTTTAACCTGTTTTACTCCCTGTTTCTCTTAAGAGAAGCTTAAAAATTGTAAGAGACTATAACTAATGCGACTGTGGCACCCTGAGCCAAAGTGATGACAGGGTGAAGCGGTTGTATGAAATACGGACGTCCCTGTACACCTCAGCCAGGCATAAATCACAAACCACCCACGCCGGGAAGAGTGGCAGGGACAAGAAAGGAGCAACGTCACCCGCACCAGGGCACTTACTGCTGACAGCTTTCTCGCTGCCACCTCTCTCTTTCTTTAAACTCCAGCAAATGAACGTCGTCTGTGCTTTTTGGTGGTGGAGGAACACGGTGTTGGTCTTGTTCATCTTTCGTCACCGCAAGTTGAGCGTAGACGTGGCAGTGCCTGCAGCCACAACAGCACTGTCTATTATTAGCCCTAGAGCTGCGCTGCTTTCATCAAGCCTTGCTTCGCAAGGTGATGCCCAAAAGCAATGAAAAGTGGAGCGAGTCTCAGGCTTTCTCACTAAGTGGGAAACTAGCTGTGCCACTTCCCAAAAACTTACATCCTCAGGGCTCAAACAAGCCCTGGAACAGCTGTGCTCTAAGCTCAGGAAATAGGTTGCATGATAAGAAATAAATGGGAAAATGAGGAATTGTATTTATTGAAAGTACCTGTTGGTCCAGCAGATGAAAATTAACTACCTTGGTCAGAGTCAGATTGCATACAGATGAACAGAAAATTTTAATGCTTCCCTTAAACTGTGTATATTAACAAATTAACATACTTATTAGCCTTTTCCTATCTCTTTTTTTTTAAAAATGTTCTAAAAACCAAAAATCCCATATACTAACAGAATATTGGCATATATGCTCACACAAGAACTGTGTTTCTTAGAGAGTCTGGGATGTACTCCACGTTTATTATAGTGCACTACTAGCAACAGCCCTGTAATTCATTGGGAGGGCTATGCTAGGAATCAGAATTTCTAGGAGTTCCCATTGCAGTGAGAGATTGACAAACACGAGACCGACAGTTGCCTACACACCTTCATCTTGTTCCCCTTGAAAATGTATATGATGATATTGTTTTCAATTACGTGATCCTACAGTTTTGTAGCCTGTGGTTTCCTGCTTCACAGTGCGCATGGGACAGCTGACCAGTGAGTGGCAATGTAGGAAGGGCAATGGTAAAACAAAGCTTGCTAATTTTTGACTATGTGCTGTGGTAAGTGATTACTGTTCTTTTAGCATGCTTCTGTGTGAGTTAGTTATAGCCATTTGTGTAATTGTGCAAGAGGCTACATTTCCCTTTAATTTCAATACAATACCTACCTGGCAGCATCACATTTTTAGTGAATTCTTGTCATACGTAACCTTCAGTTAAGCAAAGAAATATTAACTTACATAAACAATTCCAGAGATATTTGAAAGTATCCTAAACAAACACCATACCAGTGAGGGTACAGGCAAGTAGAAGGTATTTATGAGATTCTACCTGAGATATTGCTGAGTTTCCTGTTCTCAGAGCAAGATGCAGAGTGCCAGTGAGTTCACCTGCTATGGGCTTTCTACTACAAAGTTCCCTCACCACTCTCCATTTATCTATACAACACAGAAACACAGGAAGAAGCAATGTCCACCATCTATTTGCACCAACCAGCCTCCAGGCTGAAGATGGTATCAGTGTCTGGGTGCCCACAATAACTTTTCTAGTTGTGAACCTCCACTTAAGCAATGAAGTTAACATGCTGGCCTACTAACTTTCAAGATTTGCTCTGGGAGAGTTTTTATATAGTGGCATCAGTCAAATATTGCATATGGAAGCAATACTTCAAAGTTGGTTTCAATGCTACTGTAGAAATGGCCACCACACTGAGTCAGCTGTATTTTAAAGGGTTTCCAGTATTGAAAAGATGACTGGGAAGATTCCCTGAAATGTATGTAGAGCGTTCATACCTGGCAGTGGCAACTAGTTATATACTGTTCTTTATCAAACACCACGTTATCTCAAATTAACATTTGTGTGGCAATATTTCTGTTTACTCTGATGCATACTTGACCAGGTAATTAAAGAAATAAAAATATGTTAATTCCAAGATTTTCAAAATTCTCCTTTTCCATTTGCTTCTAGAAGACTTTATAGCTTTATTTTGTGCAACATCTTCTGTATGCTCCATTAGCACATACTTGAGGCTCTTATGTTACACCAAAGTAAGACAACTGAGGATAAGCAGTCACATATTTGCAGGCCTGTTCTTACAAATTCAGCCAAGCCTCTTACTCTGTAACAGCTAGTAAGACTCTAAAGAATTTCTAAACACAAGGTACTTCTACATTTAACCAGTCACAGTGGCTGAGGCTGAATTAAGTTGCATTCATTTTTTTTTTCCTCTCCCAAAAGATAGGTGACACATCACTCCCTGCAGAACCTCAGAAGAACTTAAAAATCCTTGGCAGGGGCACCTGACAGACAGAAGTGTCTCTGGCCTGGGGACCCAGCTGGGACAGAAGAGATAAACTAATCAATAGTGATGAAGGGAGAGAAGGCAAGCACCTTCAGAAGCTGAATTATGGGTGAAAGATGGGCATTTTATACTAGGTGTGCTGTAAAACTGAGTGTTTTTTGGAGTTAACACTGGAGATTTTCCAATGTGCTAATTTTTAAGCCACGCTTCTTTGGCTCCTATGCGTCTACCTCAATGTTCTTTACCCTCTCACTCAGGCTAAACACATTTCAAATTGAAAATGTTGCCTCTAGAAATTCATCAAGTCTAAAAATATCAATCTTGCAGACTAAGTTCAAATAGCCTGCTACATTGAAATGAACATCTGGTTTTAGAGCTTAATTTATGCTGTCGCTTCTTCTGATATTTGCTAAACATTAGATTTTCCTCTCATGCAATGTTGTTTTTCTACAAGCTAGAGCATTGTAGACATGTCAGGTAGGCATGTACTGAATACTGGAAGGGACTGAGACCTACAAACATTACCGGGGTGAAGGTGTCACAGCTTAGTACCTAGCAAAGTTAACTGAAGCGGGACTTGCAACTGTCTTCCTGCTATCAAAGTAATTTCACATCTTGAGAATAAAAGACACTTTAAAAAGGACTATTTGCAGCCATTATTCAGTAACATGCCAGTCAAGTTACCAAAAGCTTCTGTTTCACAGGCTAGTAGAAGATGCTGAGCTATAGATTTGTATACCTTTTCTATCAGTCATTTGCAGCCTCACCATTACACACTATATACTTTTATACCCTATTTCTTCCTAACAGGTAGCAATAATGGTCTCTGCTCAAAGGAAGGGTAAAGGCCAGAAAGGTGAATGGCAGAACAGGTTATGGCAGTAAGAGAGGTGACCAGGTGCCTGTCTGCTACAGGGGAATGAAAATTCAGGAAATTGGAAAAAAAAAGAGAGACAGACAGAGGTTGAAATGCAAAAAGAACTAATTCCAACCTCTTCCTAACTCACTCCCATTAATATTTAGTTGTTCAGCTCCATCTGCCCAAGGATTGTCCTCTGCCAGAGGCTGCTCTGGCAGTCCTTAGCACCCCATTCCCACTTATGTCCCCCTTTATGTTCCCCGCATGCCAATTTGTCCTACCTGTGTCAAACACCTTGACACTCCTGATGCTCCCCTTCTCTTGATGGATGCTCTGCAGTGAATGAGACCTTGCAAGCAGGAACACGACTGTCCTCATAGCCTTGGCACGGCAAGCAAGGACAGAGTTGACCTCCCTTTCTTGGGGCAGCCTGCAGGCAGGGAGGAGGCAGCCCGGTCAGCTCTGCCTTCTGGCAAGCCCAGGCAGCTCTGCCTTTTGGCAAGCCGAGTTGTCTGACTCTGGTGGTGCCTCCAGCATGCACGTGTAAGCTTATTGTACATGAACAATGCATCTGGTATTAGGACTTTTGTGTCTCCATCTTGACTTGTAATGTGAGGACAAAGATTAAAGGAAAAGAGTTTCCATACCAGGCAAGCCAACACATCCATTTTAGACTTAAACTGCAATGGAAGCCAACATATAGGCAGTGCTGGTAAACCTGGGGGGTCAAAAGGGAGGATATATAGCAGCTGAGTTTATCAGTGTGGGTACAAGCACAATCAAAAGATAATGCATCTAGCAAGGAAGAAACTGCAGAAAAAGATCAAGAGAGTAACAGTAAAATACTGGTAGCGTGTATCTCCACAACCTAGTTAAATCGATGAATTTCAATACTAACAGCTAAAATGCATTGAGATAAAAATGGAAAAATAAAAAGTCATCTAAAGCAAAAATTCAGAAATGGAGACATGATGGAAAGATGACTCACTGGCAGCACTTTGGATTTAGCTGGCGTGCATAGGGAGCTCCCTTATTAAAGGGAGCTAAAAATTCGTCAGTTCCAGAGGACTATTAAAACAAAAGGGTTGCTTAAGCCCCAAAATGGTATTTTTTAACAAAGCGCTACCTCCTGATAAGGGAACACCAAAGCTGACTCAGAGAACTCTGAGCTGGGACTCTGCCCAGAGGAATAATATGAATCATCTAAACCACTCTTACGGCTCACTCTGTCAATTTACTAAAAGCATCATATCTGCAGTTGGATCTGTGGTTTAGAAAATGTGGCCTAAGGCAGGATTTTTTTTTGCCACTATGTCAATACCTTACAAGATCCAGAATGTATTTAATAGCAAGTTGATGGGGATTAAAAAATATCACTAGAATTCTTGAAATGTAATTTTTGCTTTCTCTGGATAACGTCTCACAGAAAGACAGGCTTCAAAAACATGATTTTAAAGTGATGAAATCTCTGCTTCTTCACTGCCTCTTTCCATGGCTCCTCCTTTAACTCAAAGGAGTTGTGCAAATATAAAAAAAATGTTATTTATATTGTGGTAGGGCCAGGGTGCCATAAAAAGAATCGCTTCTTTACTGTGCGAGGTGCAGTAAATTCACAGGAACAAGTCCCTGCTCAAGGAACTTGCAGCCTGAGCCTCTGAACATGACACAACACAAATAACTATGGAAAGCACAAACAACTGTACAGAAACTGGATCGTGATGAGCATATAGAAACGCAAATACTGGCCAGTCAGCCCCCAGAGGCTCATGAAGCTGTTCAAAGGCTGTAGAAATACCCATGCATCACAGATTGCTAATTTTACAGTCACATCAGGGCTCATTTGAAAACAGCATTAAGAAACATTTTTAAAAAACATAAAAGACTTACTGAGTAGTGCCTCAGTACAAAAATGACATTAGGTTGTTGTGGGGGTTTTGGCCACCCTAAATTCAGGTAGAATCAAAAAGCAAAGGATAATTAAAAGATACAAGTGAAAATATTTTCTTGTTGGGATACCACTTAGGGAGTTGCTGGTTTTAAACCCTATATAAAAGTTTGACTTAGGGGAGATTTGAATTGTTCAAATCATCCAAACTACTTCAGCCATCTAAAGTAAGCATTTCTAACGCATTGATAGGTCAGTGCAACCCCATGGTTTTCTGTTGTGTATTTAGTATCATTCTTTCTTCTAAATGGATTTTCAGTTTATTTTGAAGATCAATCAACCATCTATTCTCAGGCAGAAATTAATTAAAACCCATTCATTCAAATTACAGTAATTCCAGCTACTCAAGGCCATTTTCCATGTTTGTCCCTCTTTTCTAAGATTCCATAAAGTAGTAAAAAAAAGAACTATCTATCACAATTATGGGGGGAAAGCATGTAGGAAACAAGAGAAGACAGATGTGTATATAATTTGTAGAACATTTTGCACCTTAGAACTTCTTGAATTAAATTTTACATCAAATTTAAAGACAAAAGCATCCATATTTTATCCTTCATCTTAAGTAATGTGTTACTAGAAACAAGATTGATTTTTACCTGCAGAGCATTTTATGAAGTAATTCTTAGTCTCTCACCATATTTACTCTTAAAAAAAATAATCCTGGAAAACTGCTCTCCAGAGAGATACAACTTGTTTCAGCAAAAATAAATCCTCAACAAACTTATTTTCCTAGCATAATATAAAGCAATTTCCTGAATGGAATAAGCTATACGGGGAAAGGGAACTGTTTGCTGTGATAACTGAATCTAAAATTTCTTCCCTGTGAAATGTCTTGGTCAGAGAGGTGATTCTCCTCCATTAGCTACTCTGTGCTTATTCAGTGTAGTTATTAAAGACAGTTCTTCAGATGATACCACACCAAAGAGCAAGAACAACAACAGAGGATTAAACTCAGTTGGTGATTCGCTCCCAATGACTGTCTGAATCAAAGCAAAACAGATTGCTGATGGGTGTCTGAGGCTCACACAGTCTTGGTTTGGCATGTTTACGGCTGTGTCATCTAGTTGTATTTTGTTAAAGTTATTAATATAACTAGATCGTATAGATATATGATCTAATAAGGCAATCCAAAGCAGTGCTCTGAACTTTTTGTAAAAAATGTCATTGCTGCATTATTCATTTTATTGAATAATGCATCCAAGCAATTAATCAATCTGAACTGCAAAATAAAATTAAGAGTGTTAGTTTTTTGGTATAGCTAGAAGACGCATCTGCGGCAAGATGCAAGGAGATGGGATGGAAGAAAAACTGAAGTTCCTGAAAGACATTTTATTTAAAAAATGGCTCATTTCATTAAACTGTGCACAAAATGATTTCCCACTAAAAACAACAACAAAAAAAATCACCTATTTTGTAGTAGGAGAAATGTAGAAGTGGTAAAAGAAAGTTTATGCTTAGTTTATGCTTGTGCACTACTACTCTGGCATGCTGTAGTATGACATCATAATAGGTCAAATACTCTAGTAGTTCTTTTATTTCTGAATTCATTTAGGGAAGCATTTTACCAGCATTAATAAAATGCTTTTTTTCTGAAATAACAGAAAATATCTTGAAACTATGGAAAAAATAGTTTTTTATACGAATTCTTTCAGGATCCCTGTTTTGAAGAAATTAACAGAGCTGTTTTCACCCTGAGCTGCAGTGAAATATATTTTAAAATGCTAAAAATTCTTTCAGGATATAAACTATGATTTCTTCTCTGCAGCAGTCTAAACCCTAGAGAAAATAGTCTCTGCTCTAGAGAAGTCACATAAATTGACAAAATTGATTGAGAAAGATTATTAACCTTATTTTAAAGATCATTACTGCTGTAATAGATACTGGTCTGGAGATATATAGAGAAAACAGCCTTAGTTTTACTTACTGAAGTTGCCTTGGATTAGAAGTTGCAAGGAAAGCCCCAGAGAAGAAAAAACTGTTGAGTTTGGGTGGGTATAATTCTGACAACTGGGATAAATCTTTCATAAATTTGTAACCATAACTTGTGGAAGGGCCCCGGAAGCCAAACCAGTCACCCAAGATTTACTCCATAATGCAAGTTTAGGAACAAGGCCTGTTAAGCACAGTCTGCATGACCAGTTTTCAATGTTTTCCTCAAAGTGAGCTGCATGTTGGAAGAGTGTGTCACTCTCCAGGGACAGCAGAAGGAGCACAGGATGACATAACGTACATTATCTTTGCTGCCCAGGTGAATCTCACCAGGACTATCCAGGACAAAACCCACAGGTTCTTCCAGCAGGTACCCAAAGCTGTCTTCTGTAAGAGTTCAGTTTAGTGCAGAGCACCTCCATTGCTAGAGGGGACCAGCACAGCACTCTGATGTGCTATGGGAAGCAATCAAAATCTCAGTACTTCAACAGGGACCTTTGAAGGATGCAGCAATTCTAGGCATGTTCCATCCCCAATTAATCTACAGGTGCTATAGATGTGGGATTAGTCTGTCTAATTTGTTAATAAGAAGTTTAATAGAATTACAGAATAGTAGGGGTTGGAAGTGACCTCTGGAAATCATCTAGTGCAACCTTCCTGCCAAAGTCGGTTCAACTAGAGCAGGTTGGACAGGAATGCATCAGGCAGGTTTTGAATATCTCCAGAGAAGAGACTCTACAATCTCTTCGGGTGGCCTGTTCCAGTGCTCTGTCAACCTCAAAAAAGTAAAGAAGCTTTTCTTTGTGTTCCAGTTTGTGCCTGTTGCTCCTTGTCCTGTTGTTGGGCATCACTGCAAAGGGTCTGGCCACATTCTCTTGATGCCTGCCCTTCCATTAAAAACAAATTAGAAAAAATGTGCAAAGCGTACACAGAGACTTTAGCAGAAAGAACTGCTGCCTCACTCATTATTTTCTTGTAGTTCTGGTGGAGTAAATAAATCAACTCTGAACATTGTTTAGAAAACATGCAGCATGACTGTAGACAATCTAAAATAACAACCTGCTTATTGACGCCTTGTAAGTCCAACTTATATCTCACATTAACCTTTTCTCTGAGTAGCTTCTTCATTAGTAGGTGATTAAGTGATTGGAAACAGTTGAAAACAAAGCTGTTCAGCTTGCAAAGGGGCAAAACACTGTTGCACTTACCTTCACCTGTTCTGACATTTTTGAGTCAGAAGCAGCAGTTGAAGCTGGGCCACCTCCTGCACAAATGGATTTGAAAACATAAACCCAAGCTATTGTATATTAGTGGAGAGACACATCTTTCTTTTAAGGGAGCCTAACTTCATGCTTTGCCTGCTGCAAATTAGATCTTTTATTTTTCCCTCCTACAAAAACATGAAATAGGTGAATGAGGTGGAATGCCCATTTATTCCAGTACTATACTACTATTTTTAACATCACAGAAACCTTACTTTTCACCTGACAGAAGTTCATCAGAACTGTGCAGTGTGTTCTTCTGCAGCACCAGACCATAGAGGGAGTCATGCCATTTTGCAAGACCTGCAATACTATGCACATAAACCTTTAAAACATTTAATAATAATAAAAAAAAGTTACATATTTCTTACTGTTAGCCTTTAATATTATCTCTATTTTTAACACCTGGAAGCTTAGCTTTGAAGACACTCCATCCCTCACCCCATCGTCCCCTCCCCAAAAAACAGCACAGTAGATTGATACACCAAACAACACAGAAAAAGAGTAATTTGTGACTGACAGGAACCATCAACTGGACATTCTGATCACACCACAACAGTTATAAATAGCTTATTACATCTAATACCAGTTCCCACAGCCTTGTTTGCCAGGTGATTACATAGACAGAGTAGTCATCTGCTGAGAGAAACACACTTCACTTTCAGCCCATGACCTTATATTTTACCTTTTTACTATAGATTCAGACCTAGTTCTGTGTTCGCCCCCTAGGTACTTGTACACTGTAATTAAATCCTATCTCACCTGCTCCTTTTTCACGGCCCAACATGTCAAGGTCTTGGAGCCATTTCTTCAGAAGACGTATTCTACATTAGCCTTGTTCCCTGGACCCTTTCCAAAGCTTCCTTAGGGAATGCACCAAATTACAAACCTCTTGAAAGATTTAGAGGTCCAGTGGGGCTGCACGTGGAGCAGTAATTGGAGGAGGCCGGCTTTAAAGCATATGGCTGGGCCGGTTAAAGTCAATGGAAGTTCAACCGGTGGAGAGATTAGAGGATCAAGGCTTAACAGTCTGAATACAATATGTAAGCTAAAGACATTTGCAGGCATTCAAGCAGCATCTGTTCAAATCCTAAAGCGAGGGCTGACTTTCATTTCTGTATCTGCACCTTAATACCTTGTGTAAATAGCTATGGCTGTGAGGAAGACCATGGAATAATTACACTTTGCTCTATGTGGTGTGTATCTGGAGGAAGACATCTGACTATGTATAAGATACTGCAGGGAAGGAGAACAGCAATTGTCCCTGCCCTGGTGGCTGAGGGGAGGCAGGGAGGGAGGAACATCTCTGAAAGCTGCTGGATTCCCATCCTGCCTAAAGCCAGGGCCAGAGGCTGTCTTGAGGCCTCCAGACGCTGTCCTCCACAACTGCTGGTAGGGGAGTGAGGGAAGACCAGAGCTGGAGTACCAGCACCCTCATCCCATAGGGATGCACGGAGGGCTCTATTTCCCGGCTGGCTTGGCCAGCTGGAGGAGGCTGGACTGCTGCCCATCCCACCTGGCAGGCACAGTGCATGGGGGAACGTCTAAATGCAATGAATACATCACATAAATAAACCATAAGTGTAATTTGTCCTGAAAGTGAAAGAAATGTTCTGTTTAGCTATGTCTGGTTGTTTGGTGATTGCAGCGAGCTCACTGACAGTCACTATGTTGCACTGTGTTCTGCTGAATAGTCTCTTAATAATAGCTGTGTGACAACTCATAAATGACATTTCTCATATACAACACCCGATAATGTCAGCTTCACTACACTAATACACCCATTTCTTTAATATCTAAGTCTTCAGATATCTGGAGAGTGATGTCTGCCTAAAAAGTGAAGTAATTTTTGTGCTATTTGTCAGAAGACTTTCCACTCTGTTTTCCACGGAAAATGGTGATGTCCTTTTTCTGCAATAGGATAGCCCTATTCTCAGTAGATATATGCAACATTAAATAAAAGGGTAGGAAAACAGATCTCAATATTTGCCCATTTATCCCATGCAAATGGGTCTAATAAAGATATTTTTAAAAAGGAGTACTGAAAATCTTTCAGGGACTGGGTTAGTTCTGAGACACGCTATTCAAAGGCCTTTCCTGTAAGAGGTGGACTCCTAGGGCTAGACAGCACATTCCCCCAAATTGTGGAGCTCCGTGAATGTTACATATCAAGAACAGGACTGTTCCTTAAAGCCGTCCAGTGTATATTCTGCTAGGGATCCCTATAAAATGGGTGTGAAATCTAGTATTTTGTATATCAATCATGCCCCCTTTATAAAAGACCCTGGCCAGGGATCAGCCAGCCTTGTTTCATCTTTATCTGATGAGTATATACTCAAACTCCTAGATCAAACCAAACTCACTTCTTCCTTTTACCTAGTATTCTACTTTCTGTAATTTTTATTCAGTCTCCTTCCTTTATATTACAGGTGGGATGAAGAATATAGTGTAAGTCAATACCAGGAGAGTATTTCCTTCCTTCCATGTTGTTAGCTGGTTGTGCTTGGCAACCAGCTAACAACATGATTTTAACAATGTTAAGGGCAAAAAGTTCAGGTAATAAAACAAAGTCCAGTTAGTGGGACTAGTGTCAAAGGGCTAATGAATTTGCAAAGGATTAAAATGTGCACAATATCAGAACTGGCTGTATTTACGTGTTTTAGACAAAGTGGAGAGAATACTGAAACCTCCAGCATGTGTGGCAGCCATCGCCGATTGTTTGTCTTGCAGCATGGCCACAAACGATAGACCCTACAAATGTCTTGTGAGGAATGGACTTGTCTGAAAGAGCGTGCAATTTAAACATGCAAAACAAGAGGCTGGAGGAAAAAAATCAGTCAGAAAACTCAAAGTCAGGCAGCAGGTGTGTGGCAAAGCCTGCAATTGCACAGGTCTAGATTCTGTTCCTGTTTAGTTTCATTCAAGGACTGCAATTCTTAGGTTATTCTCACAAGAGTACAAGCAGAGAAGTGGTGAGTGAAGGCAGCCAAAGTCATTATCACTATATCTAAAAGGTGCTAAAATCCAATTGAAGATTATTTTTCGTTATTTAAATGGGTTTTCAACAGGCCTTGGATAGGTTCTGCAAGGCTAGCTAGCAAGCTGGTGGCAAATCCAGGAATACAATTTAGGAAGACCAGGCTCTGTTACAGCCCACGCTGGTGGTGAATTGGTGTCACTGCCACCTTCTTAACTTAGGCCTTCACTGCTCCCTCTAACTGAAATGCGGGATTCGAAAGCAGAGTACAATGATGCACGCTACATTGCTGTAAAGCTTTCTCCTCTGATTTTCTAAAACTGCATTTTCATTTTTGTTTGTTAAAAGACTTAATGTTTAAATCATGCTTTAACAGCCAAGAAAATGTGTTTTGTTAAAAGATTCCTACAGTGTATGTATGGCCTGTTTAAATAACCTTTTTCCCATCTTCTCTTTAATCAGAGGATTTGAATTCTAATGCAAGACGTTCATGCTAGAACCTGATTATATCCCAGAGCTACAATTCTGAGTGGCATCAGTCCACGGTATCTGATGGTATTTGCCAAAAACATGTCAGGACTCCCCTAGAGTTCAAATCACCCCATAAATTCTACACTTACACAACATCGGTGACCTCACACTCAAAGCATGTCTTAATGATCAAGCAAGTGGAAACGTTCAGTAAATACATTGAATGTTTGACATTGTTATCAGTGGGTGTTCCCTGGGTCTCTTTTGAAACAATCCCAAGATTAATGCAAGGCCAAGAAGTGTCAGCCAAGTGAAACCCTTAAAAGTTACTTAAGAAATTTAAATAGGCGACAGGTTTTTTCTGTGCTAAAATTCAGCAAAGTATTTCCCAGAGAAGCACTGGCAAAATAAAAAAATGTATTTTTTCAACTGTGAATTATCTTCACTGCTTTGACTGTTTTTCTTTTATGTCATTGCTACTGACATGAAGCTGTAGGAAGTATACCAGCCTTCAGAGGAGTTCTGAGAAATTAAAGATTTAGAAGTCAACAAAATCTTTGATAAAGTCCATTATAAAAATGAGGTTCAATATAGACAACTATTTCAACCTTTCAACCTCTCTAAATCTGGCTTTGGAAATACTCCTAATAAGTAAAAAAGGTTGATTCCAAAAAGCAGAGCGCAGTGCCCCCTCTACAGTGCGTGAAGGACATGGCTACTTCTGCTGATTTCCACGTCAGCAGAAGACATTGACATGCTACAGCAACGTAAGACAGGGAGAAAGGAATAGAATCAGGAAGAAAGCGAGGTGGGATTTTTTTTGCTATTTTCCATTTATCTGTCTTTCACTTAAGAAACTGTATTGACTTTATGTATACATGGTTGCTTTCCCAAGCTGAATATCAAGTGACATCATATGGGGCAGCCTCTCAGTCCCATGCAGACAGTGAGCAGCACATAAAAGCAGTACATAAAAGAATAAATCTTTAATAATTTCGTATCATGACCACGATGCTTAACATTGCCCTTCTTTTGTAGTCTTGTTAGGAATTAAACCCTGACCCCGTAAGTAATATACATACCTGATTATGTACCTGATTAGCCTGCTGAAGTGAATGAGTCAACTCAAATGCTTTAACTATGTATACAAAGAGTATGCAGGGCAGGGGTTGAGTTTGGAAACTTCATGTTAATGTATCTTATACCAATACAGAGACATAAAAAAGACATGAAAAAAGAAAAAGTCCCATTGCTAACCTATCAATAGCAAGACGTGCAAAACTGATTTCCTGACCTGCTGGCTGGCATTCAGTCAAAAGCATTGCCTGGTTACCTTTGCACTGAAACGATTTCCATCGAATAATTCACATTCATAAGCTAAAGAACATAAAGGGAACACCACAAATGACAGATTTGTGATGGCCTGAGCTGAAAGGAACTCTCTGCCTTGGATTACAGATGCCCGTATGACCCTACAAGTTGGCTATAATCCTGTTCAAGGTGGTGGTAAAAATGATGGATTACAATCACATGTATGTGCGCTATGTTACTAAGTAATGAGCTGCACTGTACTACATGTTTTGCCTCCAGTAACATCTACTTCTGTCATTCTTTTAGTCGTCTTTTTGCAGCAGAGCATCGCAGTTTGATAGCCAACATCTTTGGATTCAGGAATGTAGCATCGTACTGAACCTTTAATCTCAATTAATGTGTGTAAAATGAAATATTTACAACATAATAGTCCAAGGAGATTCTACAGAAAAAAAAAAAAAATCAGGCTTGAACATTCATTAGCAGAGTTTCCCACTTTCCCTTCTTACCTCTGAATTCAAAATCTGCTGCGTCAGTGAGCAAATTCACAAGTGAACACGTGAGAGGAAAAGCAGTGAACACCCCTCTCAAAAGCATCTGTGCTCTCTGCTCTGTCTTACCTTTTGTATGGCCTTAAACTAACCTGATGGACTGGCTTTCAACAGTATCCAAATGCCTAAAGAAACAGAAAATAATTTAGAGGAATGTACCAAGCATTCCTCTAAATGGTTGTAAGATAAATTAAGATCACCCCATTTGCTTGTATACTTCAGGAATGAACTTGCAAACTGTAGTGGTGAGGGAAAAATTTAAGGGTTTCCTTAGGAAAAGAACTGAGCCTGGACTGACAAATGAGTGGGCTGACATTTGTTCCTGCCCTGGACCCCATGACACTGAAGAGGCATCATGAGCATCCTGGTGCAGTTCTCTGGTCTAAGGTAGTGTCTTTATTCCTTGTCAAAGATAAAGCTTATTTTCATATTAATAACTTTTTTTTTTTTTTAACTTAGGAACTTCATGCGGGTAGAACTTTACTGGAATAAGTGATATCCACCGTTATGTGATAGATAATGGCTCAGTAATGATTTTTAAAGGCTATATTAGAATAAACAGCAAATATGTTTATCCTATTACAGCTAATGCCAAGGATAAAATCCTCTGCGACTCCTCTGTGTGCACACAAACCAGATGCTGACAGCCCCAGCTGCAGGCCCCATTTTACCAGTTTATCCAATTCGTCCTCAGTGAGTAATTGCATCTTGTCTTGTTTCTAATCTAATTCCATCCATTATCCAAGATGGATAATTTCCAGGGATGCAGTAGAGGGGCGGGAATGTCTGCAAAGAATAAAAACTGTGCGAATCTATTTTGTGATATATGCAGTCCACGACTCTTCTGCCTACATTTCTTCCATCTGAGTAGGCCTGATTGTGCGGAGAAGAGGAGAACGAGAGGCACAAGCCACTGTCTGAATATCCAATGTTTATGCATTCCATGTGGTAAAAATGAGCATACAGCCTGCCGTTTGTGGTGGCATGCTAGGACCACTGCCTAAAGCATGAACCCATATATTTACCTGCACTCTTTGCCTCCCCATACCTCTGTTTCTGGCCTCCTGTAAGCTTATTTAGGCAGCCATCACCTTTTTGCTGTGTGCCTGTACGGCAGCCAGAGCAGGGGAATCGCACTTCAGAACGGGTGTCCCACGCCAAAAGGTAGCACAAAATTAAGATGCCTCTGTGTAAAAAGAGCACATATTAGGTCATTGTCTACATGACCTGAAAGCAGCCTAGCAGGATGGAATGGTCCACTTCTGGACTTCTGGAGGTCTTCTCTTTTCAGCACTCTTGTCTCCCCATTTTTGTCCCTTCATAGTAATCTGGGGACAGCAGGATCTCATAGCAGCTTCTCAGTAAGTGCCTCCCATCACAATGTCTAAGGACTCAAAATTCAAGCCAGTTCTCTGACTGGGTAGTGACTTCATTTGGAAGAAGGGGCAAAAGGTAAGATAATTCCTTATTTCTAGGAAAAGGAGTGCAAAATGAAAAAGCATGGAGTTTTCTTTAACAAAGGCATAAATCAGCTTTCTAAACTCATAGCCCCAAGGGAACTGCATATGCTATCCATAAAATCAGATTGTTTATGAAATTAGATGTTTGTTTAATTCATCTATGTTTATGTGTCTGGCTCATCATAAATCTCAATATGCAAATCACCCAACTACATAGATTTCAGCACGTTCAGAGTTCACACTGATTTCCATACAGAAGACGTTCTAGAATTCCAAGTTTAGTCATTAGCACTGTTTTAAAGGGTATTTACAGAGTTAGAAATGTGTCTCCCACTCCCAGTCCTCCACGAGTGGCCTCAAACCCTGCAAGCTGAAAGTGGGTTTAGGGCCCTGGTCTGCACTCCAGCTGCATGCCTGGGTGCCAGTATGAACCCTGATCATAGAGTCATAGAATCATATAACAGTTTGCATTGGAAGGGACCTTAAGGATCATCGAGTTCCAACTCAAATGCCATGGGCAGGGACACCTCCCACTAGACCAGGTGTCGTCTGCCCAGCTCAGGGTAGGACAGAGCTCTAAACCATGCTCGTGTCGTCTTGAGCCCACATTATAGTTTCGGTCCGTCAAGAGACTCATTTGGGCTCTTGGGTCCCTCCATGCTGATTTCTGAACCACAGAGGGGCTCCACAGGCCAGTGGCACCAAGGGCATCAAGCAGATGCATGTCTTAGTGCTGCAACGAGGATCACATGGAGATGGGGAAACTGAAGATATCACAGGCTCAGCTGAACTGGTCTCTGTAAGTTTGCAGCTCATGTCCAGCCCCCAAACCCACATCAGGTACTGAAGCAGACAGCAGAGTGCATATTTAACACAGTTTATCATGCCAGTTTATGTGTTTTAAGGCTGTCAAAGGCAGGATTCTGTTGAGGTCGTTTATCTCGCAGAAGGCAGCAGCATGATGGAGCGTGAAAACACACCACTGACACAACAGCAGACTGAAGTTAATTTAAAAGCAAAGCTAAACATCTGCTCCAAGAACCAGCTTTCTAAGGCATAGATGGAAGCACTAAAGTTTGAAACATTACAGAGCATTTAACCAGTACCACACCAGCTGTTAGACATTTTTGGCAATGGTGCAGATATTATCTGGCAAGTTCTCATGAGCAGCTGACAAGAATGAAGAGTGACAGATATAAGAAACAGAAAATGCCAACCATATGGCATGGATATTATGCTAATGTTTCAGGTGTCAAGCAGTAGTCGCTTGTGTTTAATTTGAGTGCGCGCAATGTATATGGATTTTAATGATTACACAGTGTTATACACAATTACATTTACACCTCCATATTGTTACAACTGTAATTTTGCCATTTAACAGTAATAGACACTGCTCTAAATTTGTCCACTTAGGAGCAATGTTGTTATCTTTATGGCTTTAATAACACATTTCCACCTCACAGGTGTAATATCTATTTCTGCAACGAGTGCGGCAGCAGTCAATGGATGTGCCTGTGATCCAGTCTGCAAGACGTGGCTGGCTGACACAGTAGCGTTGGGTTGTTTGGTAAATGGTAACAACCCATGAGAACTCCAGCAGCCAAGCTGGGTATGGGTGTCTCCACAAATGTCCGTGATCCTGATTTGAGCCCCAAACCTCTTTGCACTGCTGCTGGTCTTGTATTTACTGTGGGTTTTCAACGAAGGGCCAGCTCCTGCCCTGACCAGGAGGGCGTCCTTGTGGCAAATCAGGGATCTGAGCTCCAAGAACTAAAGAGGAGCCCCACAGGCAGCTCAGCTCCCCCAGGTTGTCTGAAGGGTCCTGCTGCTAAGCTTTTTTACAGATCACGTGGTGTGCCAGAAATGGATTTTTCTCCCTGAGAAGTGGGAGTAGCAAAGGCTGGTCCATAAAGTTGGGTGCCCTCCTTGTGCTGTGTCTCGCACTGCAAGAAGCTTAGATCATCCTCATATTTCTGATGACAAAGGGAAAGGAAAACCAGTCCCCAGTGCTGGGATTGTCAAGGGCTAGATCATATGGACAAGGAATAAAAGTGTCTGGTTGGAGAGAGCAAACTTGCTTGATGGTTCATTTTGGGCTGAGGATGCCTCTCTATCAGTCTGTAAAGCAGTGCGTTAACACGTGTGACATCTGTGCCAAGGCATGGTGTACTGGTTTGACTGACTGCAAAGGGGGCCAGCACTACACCTTGTGTCTATTTTACAGAAGGAATTAAAAAAAAAAANTGGTAATAAACACCAGCTCAGGAACAAGTCATTTTCCAAGAAGCTGGAGCAAACAAGAACTACCACTTTACTCAGACTATGGCAGAAAAATTCAAATTCAGGAGTGGATGAATGGCATCAGGGAATGAATGGAAAATTCTGAATCAAGCAAAGCAAAGCTGCAACTGCAGAACCAGGCGCTGATACTTTTCCAGGAGAACGGGCTTGATGCAGAGATTGCTTACTGTGAGGCTATTTGCATCCATGTAAAAGAATTAAGTGGTATAAACAAACTCTTTTAAACACATTTGTGGGGAGAGTCTCCGCTCCTTGTGGCATTATACAGTGAGACTATCGTGTGGGTATAATACACATCAGCTGAACTGTGTTGTGAAGAGAGAAGAGTCCGATAAACAGGCAGAACAACCGGTGGAGCACGCCTGGGAAAGAGACAGGTGGGGCTGGGATGTCTGGACACTCCCCGGCTCCCAGTGGCAAAGAGGAATTCCTATGTTTTGCAAACACTCTTAGATGTATTTGTGATTCAGCTCTTTGCTGTTCTCTTGAACTACACTGAAGACTGAAGATCGGGTAGATGATAGAAAATGTCTCCCTGGGCCCACAAGCCGCAGTTGCAGTGTTAATAGTAAGCTAATGGAGGATATATTGGAGTAAACACTTTCTGTCATGAAAGCACCAAAAACCAGCCCAGATGTTGCAAGATTAAGCCTGCATATTTGCCTGGAGATAAAAGTCATGCCATTCTCCATTACTGAAGCTTGCCCCCCACCCCCGGCATGGTTCCAGCACTGGCCTTGACGGGCTGACAGTGTTTCCATTGCCCTTAGATGCAGCTCACAGGTTCCAGGCTCTTTGGGAGCAGCACCTTCTGCTTCTTCTAGCAGGCCTTGGAGTGTAACCTGAATCAGAGAGTCTCCTGGAAGCCCTCACAGCTCACTGGGGTTCCTCAATTTACTACCTTCCTGTCACCCTGTCTCAGCATGTCTGCCTGCTCTTGACTGCTGTACTGGTACTTCTGTCAGCAGCGAGAGGCAAAGCTGCTCTCAGTATTTTTATTTCCCTGCTTTCCTAAAGGGCATAACCAATTATTTTCGTAAGTGCAGTCTGGTTTTTCACTCTGAAAATCTTTAGGCCAAGTCTGCATCTCATTTTTCTTTCTTGTATAGAATCAGCTCACAATATTTTCAAAGAAATGTTCAATGTATAATTCATATTAACACAGACTGATGCTAGTCCACACACCAGGCTTGCAGGTTAAGCTCTGGAAACAGCATTTAATGCGTAAAGAACAGCTCTGGTTGTAAAGCAAAGAGCAGTAACAATTACAAAAGGAGGACAAACATTGCCCTCCAGTTATCCCCTAACCACGGCAAAGGCAAAGCACGGGTAGTGTTTAAGCATAGCCAAAACTGAGATCCAAGCCCCATTAAATGGAGGTAGGATGCAGGCATCCCATAGTATGTCTCTGTGCTTGCAGTTTAGTACATTCTTGGTCTTGCTGTTGCACCAAAGATCTCTTGCATCTGTATCTGACTTAGTAGTTGCTTTAAGTTACCTGTTTTATTTTGCTCTGAAAAGGCATGAAGCTCTCTGGTCTCAGTTTGGAGGTGATAACCAACAAATCTGCTGGTAGCAATGATGGTCAGCTCAGAGGCAAACAAATAATGGAGAGGAAATAATTTCGAAAGTGTGGCGGAAGCAGTGACCTGCCTGGGCACCAGTACACGTGTAGCACCCGTGGAGGAGGCAGAGATATGCTTCCTGGCATGCTGTGCCTGATTTTGGGCGACGGGCAAAGGCATGGTGAGGCAGGAATGTGCTATCCCCTGCACAGCCCCCAGCGAGGAGGACGTGGAGGAGCAGCAGACAGGAGCACAGGCAGAAACCGAGGGATGCGAGTGCGGCTGCTCCTTGCTTTAGTACTTATCCTTGGACTGCCTTGGGGAATGCATTTCACATCTCTGGGCTTCTGTTCCTCCTCCCACCTTTTGTTTGTGATCTTTTCAGAGCAGGACCATCTCCTAATACATGTTTATACAGTGACTAGTATGATGAGGCCCTCATCTTGCTTGAGGCCTCTAGGCATGACTGTAATACAAACGATAAATCATCATCATAAAACAGAACTGCACAGATCCATAACTTCTGTCATAACTCATGGCTGAAGTGTCAGCAACTCACAGACACATGGCAAGGTCAGGGAGACCATGAATGGCCAGAAGAAGTGAATCCACACAGAAGAGAAGAGATGGTGTATGGCTTTGAAATATTTTTAAGATCTGTCAGCGTTATGCCTGTGTCAGTTCACGGCCAATTTCCTTTACTGATGCTGTGTCCTGACAGCAGCAATGTGGCTGGGAAAATGATTGAGCCACAAATCACAGCAGAAGGCGATGGCAGTCACCAGGGTGCAGCCTGCAAGAAAACGTGCATTTGTGGTCGGCAGGTGCTTCCCATTCATGGCTTCTGTGCTCTGTCCTGAAACCTGCACTGAGTGCACCAAGCAGGCAACCAAGCTTCAGCTAAAGCTTCTCTTTGTCCTTTTATGGAGATCTACAGACCTTTATTTGTATCTCTTCTCTTTTCCCTACTCTGTCCCATGGAAGAAAGCTGTGTGGGTATCTCACGCATGGGATTTCAGCAGCTCTAGAGACTCTCCCTCCCACCTGTGGGTCAGCTTAGACCTACTCAAGGCAGTGCTGGCCAGGGAACTGCTTCTCCAGCAGGTATTCCCAGGTAGCCTCCAGGAACATGGATAAATTCCCCGAAGGACCCATCATTGCTCAGATCAATGACATGCTTTGCAAAAGCTGTCATCACACTCTAGGATTACACATGTTTTCAGTGTCCCCTAACCTGTAGAGGCAAGGAGTTTGGGAAACCCTGAGCATAACAGGAAGGAATTCACTGCAGGAATGTAAGGATCTGATGGTACAAAACCCAGCAGTTATGTCCATTCAAAGCAATTCAAGTAAGCATACAAATACCTTTAAATCATTATATCTGGCAGGAAGCCATGCTATGTCTTCAGCCAAAGTGTGATGCTTTGAGAAAAAGTAGCTTTGGTGAGCTGAATATCAGATGAAAAAGAAGGATGAGGGAAGGTTCAAGCTCCACTTAATGGAAAAATATTTTGGTTTTGATGACCTAAAGGATTTACACTATTCCTCTCTGTAGCTTTGCGTCTTCTGGGTAACAGCTAGCAGTCTCCTCCTTCTTCCTGAGATTAGAAGTTTAAAAATATTTTTAAATGTTTCAAAAGAAATTTAGTCTTTAAAGTCTTCCCTGATGTAGGCTGCTGAAACCTGTCTGTCATGTTGGTTTGATGGCTTACACAACAGGCAATCCCATTTTATTCCCAGTTATGACTAGAAGCTTTTTTAGTGACTCCTATTTGCCAGATGACATCGTTTGTTACGCAGAAAATTACAAAAAGAAGGGTTTTTTTTTTCAGAATTTATCTAAAAAAATTAAACTCAGTATTGAGTACTCTAAATGAAAGCATGTTATTATCCAATTATATTGCCAAAATCATACAGGCTATTGAAAGAAAGAAATCAGTCCTGGATTCAGATCCTGGTGTATCAGCAATAGCAGAATAACTCCTCTTACTCCATCTTTGAGGGGTAAATCTCCATAATTAGGATAAGAATTGGTCCAAATAGCTTTGGCAGAGCTGGCAGTGTAAATCAGATGAGCACAGAGAGTTAAAATAACAGAGCAGGAAGGAGAAGAGTGGGAAGGGCTGAGAACTGACATCAAATAAAGGAGATGTGAAACAGATGTGCTCAAACCTGGGCAAGGATGTGCTTTGGGATAAACAAAACAGACAACAGTGCGAGAGGCAGTTTTCCCTGGAGATCTACCTGGTAGTAAAGTGCTTTAAAGAAGAATTTAAATTAAGAGATTGTGCCAGAGTCAGTATGGTAGCACATGCATTAGGCACCAGGAAAGGCCAGCACAGAAAAAGATCCAGAGGAAGAAAAGTCAAAAAAATGTTCAAGCAACTGGAAGGCTGGATAGGTAGCAGAAGTTTTCAGAATGCCCACATGACAACAGCCCACAAAGCATCACCAAAAGGGTCTTCTCTCTGGCCTGACTATGCTTGTATCTTGCTCTGTGAAGCTCAGATCCTTGTAATGTCAGGCCAGCATCCCATCCTTATTGCAATATTCAGACGCCCTCTGAACTACCTCATTTGAATCCATACAAAACAAACCCCTTTGTATCTTTGTTTCAGAAGAACAACTTGTCATCCTCTCCCATCCTCCCAACATGCACAGCCTTCTGGTGCTCCCTGTAAGCTCCCCTGTAAGGTCCTCTTTGAGCTCACCTTTTGTATTAAATCTTACAGCTTATGAGGCTGACTATTCCTCACTTTGCCCAGCTAACAGAGGCAGATTCAACTTCCAGTCTATTTCCTCTCTCTCTTGCTTTCCATCCATTCATGTGTAAAATTAAATCAATTAGTAAACTTTAAACATAGGTTTTGATATACTTAAAAGCTTTAAATGTAGTTAAAGTGTAAATTTTAACATAGCTAACATAGTAAACTCATTTTCAAAATTTCTTCTTGAGCTATTTCTGTTGTGGTGCTTTGCAGGTCACGCTCGTCTGACACTGGTTAAGTGGATGTGGACTTCTGTGTCTACTTCTTTCTACTCTCCTACTTCTACTTCTACTTCTACTTCTACTTCTACTTCTACTTCTACTTCTACTTCTACTTCTACTTCTACCTGTTGTTTTTTCTTACCATCTCATCACCTTAACCCTCACTGCAGGCAAGTTTGGAGCAAGGTGGGGCTGTGAAGCCATCTGACAGTCAAGAAAGTCAGTATACAACACCAAAGAGTCCTCCTAGCATAGAAAATCTTCACTCTGGGCAGGGATAGGGACTATTCTCTCTCATTACCATCATCTCTAGGAAGGCTAGGAGGCATCTGTTGAATCAGTGTAATAGCCCTGACCTCCATTTGCCCTTTGTCTTTCCAGATGTAGAGTCCCACCCTGATCTCACATTAACCACATAAAAATAAAATCACTGTTTTGTTTTCCCACCTCCAGGCAGCTGCAGAACCTCCCCTGACCAGCCTTCAGCCAAATCTCTTGTCCCTGGAGTCCTAACGCTTGGGAAACCCACTAAGTGGTTTTGGTTTGCAGTCAGTGAAAAGCAGCATTTTCTCTTGTACTCCGTGTCTTTTGGCTGGCTACATCTGGGATCAAGAAAGGAGGGGGGATGATACAGGCTGAACTCATGGCAAAGGAATGCAAGCGAGAGAATGGCAGTGGCAAAGGAACAGACTAGATACTAGGTCATTTAATTTCCCTGCTGCATAATTTGCTATTTTAAATGAAGACAGGAGGATGGAGCCAGGCTCTTCTCAGTGATGGCCAATGATAGGACAAGGGGCAATGGGTGCAAGCTGGAACACAGGAGGTTACACTTAAATATGAGGCAAATCTTCTTCACAGTGAGGGTGATGGAACACTGCCCAGAGAAGTTGTGGAGTCTCCTTCTCTGGAGATATTCAAAACCCTCCTGGATGCATTCCTGTGTGACCTGCTCTAGGTGTTTCTGCTCTGGCAGGGGGATTGGACTAGATGATCCTTCAAGGTTCCTTCCAATCCTTGATATTCTGAGATTCTGTGACTCTGTGGAGACCAGCATTATTTACTCTCCCTGTTCTGTGTCTCAGTGTTTCTCTTTCTTTACCTCACTAGCCTACAAGGGCTGGGCTCAGAAGACTCTTCTTGGCTGCCTTGGCTTTACCAGCTGTTAACACTGACTCAGCCCTTGAGCTGTTAGCCAAATGACATAGCAAAGGCTGGCCTCCTTGACTGACTTGGCCAGAGACACCTCCTGTGCAGAAGAGATGTGGGATTTATGGGTGTAGCTCTACCAGGAGAATCGGGCACATGATATCTAACATTTTTGCATGCTTTCTAAGCCCTGCTAAACTTCTGGGGACTTTCCCTTTGCAGTTCTGTCCCCATAGTGTCTCCTGGAGGAAAGATGTGGAGATGGCCAGAGCATGGAGAATAACATTTGCCCAGGTCACAGTCACATTGCCTGAGGCTCCTTCTAGCAGGCAATCTCATGGAGAAAGGTGGGGAGGGACTTGGAGTCAGTCATTGCCATTTACAGCAGAGCTGCATCCCCACTGACAGGTGTGGCCTAATTTCCATCATTTTCTTGTCAGTTTGGAAGCTCATCATCAGATATGGTTGCTGGCCAGATCACGCATGGGTGCTGCAGCTCTGCAATGCACTTGAAAGCACAGCACCAGGAGTTCCTACTGAGGTCAGGTAGGGGCCCCATCAAGCTGTCACACATGCAAGGACATAACCTTAAATCTCAACTTTTAAAAACATTTTGGAGGATACAGACTGCTGACAGAGACTTTTGAGGTAATCTAAATCTTAGGTCAGGATGAAAACTCTCTGCAGCTAGCTTCAAAGAAAGATTTAGTTCGGCCATATCTGTAATCTGGGGATTGATTAAAAGAAGAAAAGTTTCAGTGACTAATTTCTACAGGGTCTGAAATAAAACAGGTTATTAAATACACAACCTAACAGCTGCAGAATCTGACAGAGATATTGTTCTCCCTGAGCATTTGTTAATAGAGTATTTCAGATAACTAAATAGCTAATAAAGTCAGAGTCTTTACTAAGTAGATGGATGCCAGCAATACTGCAAAGGTAATTATAGATTTATATAAAAAAATTCTTGACTCAAAATATTTATACTCAGACTGAAGCTAATATGCTGGTCTCAGTTAAAGAGAAAATATTTTAGCCACTATTAAAAGGGTTCCAATTTGCGCTAGCGTAGTGGCTTTCAATTTCAACCAGTTTCAAGGTGTATCTTTTCAGACTGGATATTTTTTCAAGGTAAATTCTCAGCAGTTGTCACATCAAACTATTTTTCCATTAATCATGAACCTAGGAGTTTTTGGCAGCATAGGGATCATAGAATCATAGAATGGTTTATGTTTGAAGGGACCTTAAAGATCATTGAGTTCCAACCCCCCTCCCACTAGACCAGGTTACTCAAAGACCCATCCAGGCTGGTCTTAAACACTCCCAGGGATGGGGCATTCACAGCTTCTCTGAGCAACCTGTTCCTGTGTCTTGACACCCTCACACTAAAGAATTTCTTTCTAGTATCTAATCTAATCTAAATCTCAGTTAAAAATTCAGTTTGACACCATTACTCCTTGGCCCATCACTATGCTCCCTGATAAGAATCCCTCCCCATCCCTGCTATAGGCCCCCTTTAGGTACTGGAAAGCCATTATAAGGTCTCCCTGTTGTCTTCTTTCCAGGCAGAACAACTGCAACTCTCTCAGCCTGTCCTCATAGGCTCTCCAGAGCTGGACACAATACTCCAGATGAGGTCTCATGAGAGCAGCGCAGAGGGGCAGAATCACCTCCCTCGACCTTCTGGCCACACTTCTTTTGATGCAGCCCAGGATGCAGTTGGCTTTCTGGGCTTTGAGCACACACTGTCGGCTCATGTTGAGCTTCTCATCAATCAACATCCCCAAGATCTGCATCTTGGAGCTGTGTTTTAACTTTGCTCCTTCACAGGCATTAGACAGTTGTAATATCTGTAACTCTTTAAAGTTGCAGAGTGGTAAGAAAGGGTCAAAGAAACAGAAAACTGTTAAGGAAGCTTGCAAAAAAAAAATACGGAAGAATCCTGCATGCACAAAATCATTCATTTGCTTCTTTGTTGCTATTTCAGCCTGCCTTTTTCTCCTGCTGATCTTTTAGATCCTTTACTCCTTCCCTGTGAGGGCCATTAGAAAACCAGTTTATTTTTTTCTATCTTGCATACACTTCTATGTTAGCTAATTTACAGTCTGCAGAAAAAAAGTTCTTTACATCAATAAATTATCATACTACCACAGAGGAGCATGCTGCAGACCTTGTATTTATGCTGAAACTGGTTTATCTCTCGCTATGATTATTTTTGCCTGGTTTATTAAAATGTAATAGATACTCATTTCCATTTAGTTGACCCAACACACATTATACAGCAATGCCCATGTCTGCTTTGCTTTGCATTTTTTGATGTCATCTCTTTTGTCTGCTTTACTAACACACACACACACACTCCCGCCTCAACACACTGTTTTTCCTGTTTGAAGGCCTCTCTTGAGGACTCATTCCTACTATAAAATCAGTTGAGAAATTAGAGAGCAATGACTCAACTGTAGAGCAATAAAAGATATTTTAAGTATATACAAAGAAAACCTGTTTTTTCATTCCTCTCCTACCTGCATTTCTCAAAGCATTTCTAAGAATCAGAGAGTTTCTTGGGTATGTGCGTATGGCACCTGGACTGGAGGAAGAGGGCTGAAGACCAGCATGATCCTGCTGCAGATGTGGCTATCTGTACCACCTGCAGCTCCAGGACCACCATTCACGGGGTAAAGGACAGCCCATGCTCACCACACCTATAAATTACAGCATGGAGGTGGCTGTGACTACAGCTGCGTGGGCAGCTTAACCTGCTCTGATACTGTTAAGGAATGCCCTCACCGATTTCATGTCCACACATAATATCCCTTGGTAAATCACCCAAAAAGTATGGCTGCCAGACCCTGAGAGCCAGCCCTCCAGGAAGATCATGCCATGGGTCAAGAGAGGGTTGCTGGTTTACTCGATCATGCGGATCGATTGTAAAAATAGGTGTACCAAAGCCACGAACAGGATTGTCCCTTACTTATCTTTTATTCCCAGGAAGACCAGTCCTACAGGCAAACAGTAAATAAAGGATTTCAGCAGCATGTGAGTGGGATGAATGTCTGCAGGGTCAGAGGGGGTCGTTGCACCATGGATGCAAGCACCACAGAGCGCCTTACAAAGGACTGACCCCTGTGCAAGTACATGAGCGTGCAGGATCCAGCAGGTTTTGGAGGATGCTACAATACATATTAAACTACTTGTTCTTCTGCCTCTAGTGTACCAGGTAGGTTAAGAGTTAGGTCCAAGCCAGAAATTTGTACCAAAATGACAAATTTATATGACAGAATTGAAGGAGTCTTGTTTTTTTGTTTGTTTGTTTGGGGGGGATTTTTTTTGATCACCAGCCACTGAAAGAGGTCCTGCTGCTAAACTTTTGCTTAGGTTATCAAGGCACTTAGACTTCATCCTAGATTTTGGGTTGTTTCCATTTCTAGCAAAGTTTGAGTGCAATAGAGAGTATTTTAACCTCTATTTATTGCACTGAACATCAGTTACCTTGATCTTTTATTTCCACTGTCAATGACAATAAGAAATTGGTGAAAAAAATGACTATTGGGGTTGTAACTGCCGTGTAACTTATAAACATCTAGATGCAGAAAAATTGCAATTTAAATTTCATTGTGAGCAATATTCAGGCCTAGAGCTCCCTAATGCGCAATTCATAGCTGCTTAAATTGTAGTCATTACTCTCATACTGCAATACTGTTTGTCATGATAAAGGAAAATTACTTTTCTGTCAATTACTCCTGCAAGATTAGTTAATTTACATTTGCAAAGGGTATGGAGCAGCATCTCAATTCCATGGAGATGTTTCTCAAAATTTTGGGCAATTTAAGGCTCAGGGGGGAAAAGTAAATGGAAGCTGACTTTAAAATTTTAACAAGGGGCAGTGCATACATGCCAAGGTTTTTGTTACCCTTTGAAGAGCAGCAACGAAGAGTCAATATATCATCCCTGACGGACTGCTAACTTCAGTGTTGCAGAAAATTGTACTGAGGACCTGGAAGACGTGAAGCCTGCTTCTCTCTGCTTCACTGCTGGGCAGCCAAGCTGGCAGCTTTTGAAATCACTGCTCCTGACTACACCTGAGCTGTGCGTGCAAGTAGTCTACAGAAAACATCCTACCCTTTGGCATCCCCTTCTGCAAACATCTGTATGTCTATTTAATCCATGTTGGGATGGGGATAGCAAGTGCCAAAAACATGAGAAGGAATGTTATTCTTACTTACTTGCTTGGAAATTCTGGGTGAGTTTTAGCATGCCTGACTTGGATGCCCACCTGAGGCATCACAACCTAATTTAAGGTGTTGAAGTTTGGTGCCTGAGTTCCTTGGAGGGGTGTTGGAGCTGGAGAGTGCAACAGTCCCCAAGGGCAACACAGCACTATTTCACCATGCCCAAGAAGCTGCTGGAGCAGCCAAGATGCTGGAGCATCCCCTGGGATGCTAAAATCAGAGGTGGCATGGGAGGGAGCAGCAGTTGTGCTAACTGCAGCCTGCCCAATGCTTTTGGGAGTGAGGGCACCTGCTGCAGACATGATGCTGTCGCTCCACAGCCTGCGGGGATTCACACTGACATATTCCTGACAGAGAGGTAAAAGTTTCTCTTCCCGCAGGGGGATATTGTGGAAAGGCCTTTGGAAAAGGCAGCGTTCACTCAGATTTAGCACCCAGAGTGGTCAGGGTTATAACCTGTCTCTGCCCTGCAACGCTGCAGAGCTACTTAAATCACCTCAAAGCTGAGGTTGTGGGTTTTTTCTTGTGAGTTGAGCAGAACCTGTGGAGTGCAGACACACCATGTAGGTGTACTCCCACGGACTACGTGCAGCTGGCACCACAGAGCTTAACCTCTAGGTATTATTGCAATTAAAATGATGAAATACCAGCAGCACAGGCATCCTCAACACCGATGCTTGTGTTCAGGCACGTTGGACTATGCTGATACTGATACCCTGATCCTATATTGGCACCACAGCTCTCATGGTGTTTTGCAATCCTTTAAATTTTAACCCCCGCCAAATTCCAGCCAATGTAGTCACCGTCCTCCTTCCCAATATTGCTCTCAACAAGGGGCAAGGTATCCTTATCTTTCTTCCCCAGCCAGAGCTGTGTGTGGTTGCTGTTGCTGTGCTTCAGTGCAGAAAGTTTCAAAGGCAGAAATTACACAGGAAGGAGGTCCCTGAAGAGTTTAGGAAGTGGAACCTTAATTATATGTTATTTCTGTTCCCATTAGGTTTAGTGGATTTGCAACACTGCTCAACCTAAAACTGGACTCTGCTCCAGCCACCCATGAAAAGCTTTACAAAGTGCTTAAAAATCATGAATGTTTATGTTGCCTTTAATTATTTTCAGTTTCTGTTACCTGGGTTTTCTTTTGAGATATGTTTTCTTGGTTAACATCAAGACTAGAATTCTACCTTGCACAAAAGGTAAATCCACATAGGTTTCCAAGAATCAGGGTTTTAATTAGGAGGGCCTAAATTCTGCTGATTAATAAAGATAGGTATGAAGACATGAAGGTAGGTGTAAAGATATAAATGTATAAAGATACTTATCAAGGTATAAAGATATACATTGGAATTTTTAAAGTTTCAGCTTGTGATGATGTCAGACAAGACCTAAACTTATTTTCAGACTTTCTTTTCCTTTGGCTAAGCTCCGAAATATTAGTCAGTCCCACTGGTTTGCTCACAACTTATGTCTTTGAATGCCCCCTGTTTAAAATAGGCTTAATTCCTCCATTTATATCACTGCAATAATATGCCAGGGAAAGGGCTCTTAGCCCTTTATTCATAGAGGGACAGACACGTCTTGTTCTGTAAACTGTTCAAAAAGGTAGGGGTTTTTGTGATGGCCAAATACATGACCTTCACAGTGCTATAACTTCAGGCCGTAATGCATTAGCATTGAAAGAGCTGGGATTTAAATGTCAAAAAATCCAGTTGCGGTTGTAAAGGTTTTGGGAGCAACTGCATTTGGGATCCCTCTAATTTTTCTGGATGGAGGCGGAGAGCTTGTGGTCTGGGTTGCTCAGCAGTGCACCTCCCTCCTGCCCTGCACATCCCTCTTCCAACAGCGTGAACCCAAATGATGCACCTACCTTTGGCACGTGAGTACACCTCTTTTTCTGACAACCCACAACCAGCAATTTAATTAAGGTAATTTAATTTGTCTTCAAAACAATGCATTATGCATTAATTAAGTTAACTTAATTTGTCTTCAAAACAGAGTATTATTCATTCACCCTAAGGCATGAAACACATAGCACAAAGGGTAAAAACAACATCAGAGCTACATGACTCTTACTCATACCCTCATCTTTCCCCTCCCCAGCTTTTGTGCTTTCTCATTTTCAGCTTCAAGAAGCATTTGTGTCGTATGAGCACAAGTCTGTTTTTTCAGTGCTTTCCCTCGCCCTTTAACTCCCTTCCTTTCACACATTGCTTTTGGACAGCTTCTCTCAGGTGACTCAAAGGCCCCTATTTCAAAAAGAGATTGTGAGATTATAGTGTGATACTTCTCAGGCCTGAATAAACAGTGATATTAGTAGTGTTACAGCCAAGGGGTTACCTCTTATGTCCACAAACTTCCTTGAATTTGTGGTCTCTTTTGTATGTGCTTCTCTTCTGCTCGATCCCTTTCCAAGCCCTTATTTACTAACTGCACAACAAATATCCCCATCTCACAAATGCATATGTGGAAGCAGAATATTAATTTTAAAAATAAAAAGATCAGGCAGGTTTTTCTACTTTCCTACTTATTCCAAAATAACAGCCTGTGATACATTCTTGTCAGCAGCAGCAGATGCAACAGAATGATAAATATTTATAAAAAGTAAGATTTTATAAAACTTTAAAGTTTTGGTAAGATATTATAAATGCCTATAACAGTTTTGTGATCAGGCGGCATACTTCAGATGAATATTTTGTGTTACAGGTAAACCTTGGCCCATACAGATGGAATGTAATGTTATTTTGGACTAATGGAGTGCTGTTGTTGAGAACATGCCTGCATAGCACAAAAATATCTGAGTAATGATAAAAAGTACTTCAAAAGAAACTATTTTAGCTGCAGTTCAGTGGAGCCTTAGCTTCATCTAATCCCCACTTTAGTGGTAGATATGAGCACACTTCATTCTAGGAATTTGTGAAGTACCAAAGAAGAATAGGCCCTTCCCTGCCTGTTGGCCTCATCGGTGGTTATTTTTCTTGGTGATGCTGAGTGTTTAGAGACTTGAGTGTCCCTGGAAATCCACAGAGCAGGTAGTGCTTCTGATGAACTCCTTAAAATCTGAACATACTCCGTTTTTGTTTCCCGTTCAGAGTAACCAGGAAACCAGCCTCACCCCAGACCTTGCGTGGAGTCCTCCCCTTAAGATCATTTTGTAGCTTTGGCATTTCCAACTAGCAAAGATGAATTGCTATTGGTAAAAATATCACAGATTTCAGCTCTTTAGCTGCAGCAAGAGAGGGGCTGGCTCTCCCATCTGAAGAGCGGCCAATTTATGCTTTTTGGGATGAATTTCAGGAGATAGGACAGAGTCTGCAGAGAGCTACACAAAACCTCTCTGCTCTTTAGGGCAGCAGCTCTGGACTATACTAGCACACAGAGCAGGGAAATCAAAGCGGTCGTAAGGAAGCCCCACCTATAAGTACAAAATAATCCCATTAGTCTGTCCTCGGCAAAGGCCTGGGAGTTATTTTGCTGGGTAGGTGGCCATGGGAACAGTGCGGTTATCATCACAAAACAGAGGCGGAAACAGAATTTGCTCTAGGAATGGGGAAGCAGCTTCCAGGAGGTCCCAGAGTATCACAGAGAGCGGTGCTTTCGCAGCCATAAGCCCAGCGTCCTAAAACAACATCACCAGTAAAGAACAACGTAAACCTAAAAATTACCAATGAAAACCTAAAATCTTTCTGAGTAGGAGGAAACAAAATAGTGTACACATGGACTTTATTGCCTGAGGTATTTGTCAAAGGGTTAGACAAGGTATGACGGCAAGTAGTTGGATTTAGCACCTTTCTGCAAAACCACGCACAGTTTGAAGAGGCGTAACAGAAGTTGGTGGAAGAGAAGTGGAATTGTGCTGTTTCATCTTTTCTTTTGGATGAAGTTGGAGGTGAAAGCAAACTAGAAGCTGGCAGGACCACAGCCATCCTCTTGCTAGCAACATGCCCAGCTGCAGCAGCTCTTGGTTTACCTCCTCACTCAGCCTGGCAGGGGTGCCGGCTGCATGGATGGAGCCACATTCCAACTCCGGTCACGCTGGAACAAATCCAGGGTCATGTCATTGACTTCAATGAAGCTATTCTTTATTCACGCTTGCCTAGCTGAGAATCTGGCCCATTCTATCTAGGTAGGAATATCTAATAGAGAAAAGACTGCCAAATTAAGGGAACAAGAAGAACCAGACTATGTGTCACATGAACATGAAAGATTTTACATTATAATGATGTAGAGGCCCTTTAGTTTAAAGACTTTCTGAGCATTTAAAGAACAGGCCACTGAAAAGCATTTCTGTATGCGTCTATAATTTTATTTTAACGCTCCTTTTCTGTTTTAGAACATGGAAATGAAATGGTTTGATTTTAACATTATTGAAATAAAAATACTGCACTTTGTTCAACACAGAACGCTAATTCATTATACGTTTATTAGCAGCTTGGATTAAGACATCTTCCATTAGGATTTCCTCCACATCAATTAAGAAGGCCCCTCTGGCTGAAATACATAGAGTTTCATGATTTTCTGTGTGGGAACATTTTTCTGTCAGTGCCAAATTCAGCTTTGGGAAAACCACTGTGTTTCGGTCTGCTGGACAAATCCAGGGTGTCTCTGCTGCAGTGAGCAACAAAAGCTAGAGGAAAGTAATGAAAGTGATTATCATCACTTTGATGATAAATTTCCAATAAATTCAGATTCGCTCAGGCTGTGACTTGATGATACTGTAAACCTAATTTTAGAGATCCCAGTGCTGTAACAAAACCTCTGCAACCAACAATGTAAGAGTAACAAAATGGTATAGATTTACTCTAGCAGTTAATTTGTTTAAAATATATTGACATTTACTTTGTATCAGGCAATGGAATAAATTGCCTCATTGCCAGTTGTACAGAGTTGGTATATATCCCATGTTATGAGCTCTGACTAATTCAGCAGAAATGCACTTGCATGCCCACACCTCATCTGGATGCTGCTTTTGTTGCTGCGTGATCTGGAGGAGCCCAGATGGAGAATGAGTGGTGGTGGATACACTGGGATGGGATTTCTGCCATACCTAGTTAGCCATAACGCGCCACTGATTTTTCTTTTCATATCACCTTTGGATTTCAGCTGGACCCAACAGAATATAAAAACATAAGCTGATGCAATGCACTTGCCAAGGCACAGAATCATGAAGTTGCTTGCTTTCTAAAGAAAATATGTGTTAAGTTGGGAAGGATGTTGGATTGTTTTGGGTAGTTGGAGACAGCTGTGGAACAATCCAGACAGGATTTGAAACAACTTTTTTTTTTTTTTTTTTTAAAGGATGTATCTCAGCTTTTACGAACTTTATCTAAGTGAATCAAAGAAGTTCCAGCATAGCTCTTTTCACTCAAGATTGTATATAAAAAAAACATCCTTAGGATAACAGAGGTCATCCTAGACCATCCTGGACAGTTCCCACAGGAGAGTGAATATACCATAAGCCGGGAGTCACAAACTGCCTGCTCAGGTTTGGGCTCCTGACCTGGGTACCAGCCCCTAGAGCTCTCTCCCACAGAAAACTATTTCATTATTCCTATTCAAACACATGCAAGAAAGAGCAGGTTATTAATGTTTCAGCTACAAGAATGATCCTCCTGTGGTATGTATCTTTTAAAATTATTTCTATAAATCTGCATCAGAGTGGACAATATTCTCTTAAACTAATTTCCCGCAATCATCATCAATTGGCCAGCTTGCTAACACCTGGTACCAACAGATTTTTCATCTAGCGAGCGCAGTGCCACATAATGGTAACAGCAGGTTTTAACCTGATCTCTCTCCACACACAAGCAAACATCAAGTGATGCCCGTGACAATGACACACAGACCAGCCTGACATTTGCTGATAACTCCCAGGAGATTCTCCCTCAGCACAACTAGTCCTGCTCAAACACATTTTGCAGTGGAACAGATAATTTGAAACCATTTCCAGCTAGGCTAATTGCATTCACTGAAAAGAGCATCCTCCTTCTCCGCAGCACACATTTGCTAGTGCAGCCACAAATGCAGCTAACACTTTGTGAAGTTTTCCAACCAAAGCAATAATTATTTCATCTTAGGAGAATTCGCAACAGCTTGCTTGATAATGAAAAGTTATTATGCAGATATATATACTTCATGCAAAGTTGCACACCAAAAAAAAAAAAAAAGGAAAAAAAAAAGGTAGGCGTTTAAAACTGCTGTTTAAATTCCACTCACAGTTTTGAAGTCTAAGCACAAAAGTTTCTTACTTTGCAGCTGTAGCTCCAAGCTGTCTGGAAAGATAATGCAGTCCATCAGATATCCTGGTTTTGTTTTCTTGCATGGAAATATCAGCTGTCACAGGCACAGGAGCGGACCTCAAGGCCCAGCCCCTTCTGCGGAGCACACCAATCGGGAGACCCTGGGAGCACATGTGGAAAGCCGTCACGGGCAGCATCTGCTCCGTGGGACCCAGCTGCCAGACGAACGCGGGTGACAGCGAAATGCGGGGCTGGGGATGCCGTCCCCAAGCCCCATCGGGGAGGAGAAGAAGGGGGGTTGGCAGGGAAGCACCACTTTGGTCATGGGAGCAAAGGCAGAGCCTGTCGCAGACCACCTCAGTGCTGTTGGTCACCATAAGGACAGCAGAGCCTGGGCCTTGCTCCTTTGGGCCTTATTCTTGATAGTTCTAATAAAAACAATCTTGTTTACCTTTCACTGTATGAAGTGCTTCTTCACTTTTCCCTGAGTTGCTATCCCAACTCCATTTATGGCTTTTTATTCCAAACCTCATTCCTGCAAAACCGTGCCTCTGGAAAAATCCTGGGCATTGCCAGCCCCTTGTCACAAGAGGGGTGTCAGTGCTCTGGACCCAGCAGGTCAGCATGTGGGTTTCCCTCCCTTTTCCCCCAAAACTTGCTCTCTTCCCTCACTCCGCAACCAGCTGCCCCCAGGCTCCTGCCCCTCCTCTGCCTCGGTGGCTGCAAGCTCCCGGTGCCCAGCTTTGCTCCTGCCTGTCAGTCTGAGAGGTCCTTTTCTCCTTTCATCCGCTTAACCTGATGACATTTAAGCTGGAACTGCTTGGAATCTGTATTTAGAGACATGGCCCCACAGCTTCCCCGCTCACTGGGCGCTCAGCCCTGGCTCAGCCTCAACTCTGGGCCCTCAGAACCCAGGGTGAGTTAAAGGCGGGTACATCAATGCAGGTTGGAAGTGCAGCAGTAGCACGGTGCACAAAGTCAAAAAAATCAGACTGTGCACTGGTGAGCAGGATAAGCTAACATCTGTAGATTTGTTTTCACTCCTGGAAGCGTACCTGCAAGCCACGACATGCTGGGAAGGGAAACCAGTAAACACACCAGTGCAAAAGCTATGCCTTTTTCCAGCCGAAGCACAAGACCTAAAGGCCTTTCCATCTCACATCTCTCATAATCTTGGTGCTGTCTTTATTAATTCGGAGTAGTAGCTTTACTTGATCAATAGCCTTACTTTTGCAGACAGGGTGCAGGTTAGAGTGGACTGGCTGTAACAAAAAAAGCTAGCTCTAGTCTGTGAATAGGTTACTGATTAAATTAAATTAAATTTATTTTGCTTCTACATTCTATTTTTGTAGGTTAGTAATGCACTAGAGGCTCATTTCATAATGCTTTTCCTATGGAGGATACAATCAGGCTGGTTAAAAATTTTGACAAAGCTCCTTTTTCCACCCCCAGAACCCACCGGTTTCTCAGAGGAAAAACTCCTGCAGAAAGACACTGAGACAGGACGGACTTCAGTCAGTGAAATAAGTTCCCGCCGGTTTCAGGGTGGAATTTCCCATTTCCAGAGGCCGAGGCCAGCATGCCCCGAGCAGGAAATAACTCTCCGTTAGTAAGAGCCAAGAGCTGTAGTGGAAGTAATTTCTTTTATTGGCCGCCACCGGGGTGGGGAGGAGCGAGAGGGATGGTCTTTGGGGTGTGTAAGGTCCTTTTCAGCTCCACAACAAGGAGCAAACTTGTTTCCAGTTCCAAGCTTGGGAACATTTTGTTCAGAGGTTTCCGAGCTGGGAGTGGCCGGGGCAAGGCTGGCCAGAGGTTTTCCTGCCTGATCCCACTTCTGATCCCGTGCCTGGGGCTGGGCAGGGGTTCGGAGCTGGGTCAGCCTGCCTGGCTCTCCCTGGGGCTGCAGCACAGCGGGACAAACCTTCACGACCTTTTGCTGCTGAAGAAGATGCACCATCCAGCAGCACTTTGGAGGGAAAGGTGGAGGAAAAAACACTGAGCCTTGTAAAATGGGTATTTCTGCTCAGTCTGAGACCTTACTGGGGCGATGCAGAGGAACCGGAGCAGGAACCTCCCCTGTACGGCCAGGAGATCAGACCACAGCTCTGTTACCCCAACATCCTCACTAGCTTTCCACAAGCTTTAAAAGGGTCTGGCTTCAATGTTCCTTTTTTTGATCCTACATGAGGCGAAACCTCCAAAAGAGACAGTTCTGCCCCGTCCAGCCTCATACCCACCTGGCAGTGACAAGTGGGATTACAAATCCACACTGGTGCACCTGAGGCCTGCCTCAATCTTCCTCTTGTCCATACAGGTCATAGCCACCAAAAGGGTAGCACAATTGGCCCAAATTCACATTGGGCCTGGGAAACTCAGCCTGCCAGCCCGAGTTAAACACACAGCCAAGCCAGCTCTTGAAAGCTAATCATATATGCACTAATGGTTGAGATTTAACAAGTCACCTTACCATAGCAGTTCAAGATGAACAGTCCTGTCGTCTCTCTCAGCTTATTTACTTACCAACATAGTGCGGCTCCCTGCAGGACATGTGTGCCATCTATTAATTCCCACATCTATTGCATCTCACTGGCAAGCCTTTTTCCTCAACTCACAGCATATATATATATTTTTTTCCTCTCCTTTTAGTCCTGATTACGCCTGACTCTGTCATACTAAATTCCTGTCCTTGGTATTTACAGCCTGCAAATATTTGTAGACTTATCACATCGCCTGTGAGCCACTGCTTCACCAAGCTCTCTGTATTTTTTTCCTCATTAATCAGTTCCTCCAACCCCTCTGTTTTTGCTGCTCTTTCCTGTAAAATGTGCAGATTTTGTTTGTTTTTAAAAGATAGCAGAGGCAAGTTTAATTCTCTTTTCTTTAAAGAAAGGCAATAGCTGGATGAAAATAAAGGCATATTAAGGACAGTTTAAGGCAAATTTGTATTTGAGCTGACCAGGTCTAAACTTCATACTTGTTTCCTTTTATTTTTCACATTTGTTTGGATGACTAGAGATGTCCTGAAACCCTGACACTGCAAACTTTTGCATCCCCTTTTGTCAAACACACCAACATATAATTCGCTGTCTTGGGTAAATTCATTGACTTGCATGAAGCAACACGGACATGCAGGTAAACGTGTGTGAGAACAGTTGTATGGCTGCAGCCACAGGATGAGACTGTCAGTGGTACCTGGGAATCAATCTCCACTGTTGCCAGGGAGGTGGAGACAAAACCTGGAGCCAAAACCCAGAGCCCAGGAGGAGCTTTGGCCCTACCTGAAGCACCAGTCGCAGGCAGTGATTTAGGTGTATGCTGCTTGGTCAGTGGTCACCTAAGAAGCTTGCAGGAGCCTCTCTGTCTCCCTATCTCCCCTATGTTACTCCCATGGCCAAAGTGCAACCAGACATGTGAGTAAAGAGAACTGCCTTGCAACATCCTGCGAACACCACATCTGTCTCTCCAACCTTTGCCACCAGACACTGCATGGTTGGCTGTGGTACAAATAGTACTTTACTCTGCTAAAGATCCCACTGGAATCTCACTATACTTACTAAGGCTTAGTGGGAATTGAAGGAGGAAAAAAATAATCCCCAGACAGTTTAAATAAGGTTTGATTATTCATGGGAGAAGCAGGGGAATGTTAAAATTCTCCTGGGTTTGTTGGGAGCTGCTGGCATTGCCCCAGACTGCTGTTTTCCAACCGCCCCCATTGCTTGGATGCCCCTGAATCCAGACAGTAACTTTAGATAAGTGAAATTCCTGCATAAGCAATGAAAAATCACAGGACAATTCGGGTCTGCCCCCTGTCTAGTGTATTTTGGGTACTTAGTGGTGTTGGGCTCCTTGCAGATCCTGGGAAAAAGGTTAAACTCTGTACCTTCTGTCTAACTCTCTCCATCAGAGGCCATTCCCTTTGGGCCCCAGTCTGTCTGTGCAATGCAGGGTCCGGAGAAAACAAGGTCTGTAGTTTTTTTCCAGTTATATTAGGAACTAATTAAATTAGGAATATTTTTATTCACATGAACTACAGTGAGCTGTAGCAGTGCTGTTGATGTCACTTCAGCGGCCTTGTTTCCGTTAAGGCTGTTTTACCATTCCAAGGCAAACAAAAGCAACCTAAACAAACTCAAGATAAAGGCAATGAAATCAGTGCTTTAAAAATGATAGCTTGTTGTCTTTGCAGTAATTTGCATGGTCTTGTGGTTTAGGCTTGTTTTATGGTCCTTGTAATTTGACGAAACGCGTGGCATGCTTTCAGTAGTTTTTCCAGCTCTTGAAATAACTGATACACAGAGTGCTTCATTGAAAAACCTCATAGCAAGGATTTTTAAATAATACCTGAATTGAATCCAATCCAATCACATTGCTCTAGAATGATTTCTTTAAGACTGTGAAAGTGGGCAAAACAAATTTCTGTCTAAATTCATTATAACTCATACCAAGACAAGGCAAAGAATGCCTTCTGGCTGGTCTGATTAGCAGCTAATATATCATCATATGTGGATAGCAGCACCATAAGTACCTTTTAATTTCCCCTAGATAATTTCAGTTAGTAAGTAGAGTATCAGCCAGTTCAGAAATTAATTCTAAAAAATAAACATAATTAACTGCCGAACTCCTTTCTTTTGTTGTTTTGTTTTGTTTCAGAAAACTAAGGTCTAAATTCTGGTTTAAAAGATTTTCAACTTTTGAGCAAGGTTAGCAGGTTTGAGCCCCATAAACCCAGTATTTTGAGAAAGAATCCAAACACTCTGGACCAAACTTCTGAGGGCAACTGTTCATATAAATCAGCTCAATCAGCTCCCCTCAACAATGCAGCACTTGTAAATGTGATAGCGCCGTCCACTTTCCATTAATATGCAGCTATCAGTTGGTGAGTCACACTATAAAGCATTTAACAACTGTTCTCATAAATACCATACACCATCTGTTAACTGTATCAAAGGGCTACGTGCCAATTTTACTTTTGGATAGAAAGGTCTGTTTTAAAATTACTCCTGCAGTCTCACGGTGTACAGATATCGTAAAAAAAAAAAAAAAAAAGAATCTAGAGACATGTCATTCCACCCAAATCCCAAAGAGCACAGCAGAGAAAGAAAACATTTTCATCCAGTGGGATACTTTGACATTTCACCATTTGTTCTCATTGCAAGCTGGAACTACAGGACTTGAAATTTTCATTATTTGTGGCAGGAAATACCAACCTGATTTTTTTTATATTCTTAGTAAAGATGTCTACATTAGGTTTCTTACTAATTTATATGGAAAATAAGTGTTCTGACATGCCCAAAATAATAAAAAAAAAAAGTTTTTATCTCAGTTTGCTGGAGTGATCTGAGATACTTAGTTTCACAGCAGTTTATTGTCCATATGGTGACAATGGTGTGTCACCTTACTGGAATGCTGGCTCTGGCCATCGTCCCATCCCTCAGGCTGGACACTGATTAGGTCACATCTTCTCTATCACAAGGAGGCACAGAAGTCCCCTGATGCAGCTGACTCAAGGTTAAGTTATGCGGGAGTTAAGAGAAGAAGCTTTGGGCACTGTCACTGTGTTGGCAACCACTATACAGTTGAAATTAAATTTCTATAAAACTCAGATATTGTCCTGATTCCTGATGCAGAAGGTAAGGATATTTTAGTGGGAAAGTATTTAAATTTCTAAAAGATGCACTAATTGGTCTAATGAAATGTACTTGTCATAACACACTTTTCCCCTGCTATCTATACATTTTTCAGTTTTCATTTTTCAGCTATAAGCCAATTATCTACTGCCTTTCACTGAAGCTGCATCCAGCCAATTATAGAGGCTGAACTTAAACTGGAAGGCACAGTGAAGGTAATGGAGGGACTTAAAATGACTGAAATATCACATGGGGAGCTGGCGGTGAAGATGCATTACTGTGTGTGTCCAAAGAAGTGGATCAGCAAGAGGTAAGCAGAAATAAATCAATATTTAGAGCATAAAACTAAAATTGTACCAAATTATCTATATCTCCTTTTCTCAAGCAAATGCTAGGAAAAAAAAACCCAACAAGAAAACAGAGAGGTTTCCCTGGGCACAGTTTTAGAACAAGGGCTACAAACTCCAGGGTGTGGAGAACATGTCTGTCCTACGCAGAGGTAACTGCCTTTCAAAGAGCAAATGTTGCTTCTATGAATGAGCAGAAAAATTTACCTCCTGAATGTCTCCATTTCTCCATCCTCATGCTGTCAGCTGGCGATAGCATTATTCCATTTCTGAAGATCAGATTGACATAGAACAATCTATTTCAGACATATCCAAAAGCCTTCCACATCCCCCAAATATAAATGTGAATTGACATTTAGATGTTGACCTCATCAGGTTTGAACAATTTCACAAGGCAGTGGCACTGTTTTCCAAAACCAGATGTTTTAAAAAGAAATATCGAAGCATTGAAGACTCACAATTAACCTTGCAAAGAAATACAAACCTGAATCAACTTTCCTCCATGGTGACAGATGCTCTGTTGCTAGTGGCAAGTTCTTTAATTATGAAACTCCAGGCAGAGAAGTTCTTGGTTGTTTCTTTTCTGTGCTGCTCTTGATGACTGTGTTTTTCTGACCCACAAAAGCAACAATAGATATTCTGGCTTATTTGTGATTGGTGGCTATAACAGTAAGAATGCCATTTCATCCTCCGACAATTTTTGCATAGGGCAAAGCTCTTAGAAATGAAAGTGGGGATGATACAGAAGAGAAAGATATCCTATTTCTTTCCTGTCTCATCACAAGTTAGAGGTGAGATAAAGTGACTGCATGGGGTCTACCAAACATCTGTAATGTCCATACCGCAGCAGTTCTCCACCACCTATGGAAGGCTCATATTATGCTGTATATTCTATATTCCACTATTATTTATTTTCCCATTTTATGTAGTGTTCCCGTTTCTTACAGCACCAGCTTCTGTACCTAGCAGAAACACTCTGGAAAGTAACCAGTTGAATCATTTGGATTTCTGAAGTTCTCTTCCCATTCACCTCCTCCTTGACCTTCTCTGTCCTAAAGCAAATGAGTTCATAGAATCATAGAGTTGCAATTCCCTGTCATGACTCCACATACCAACTTTTGCACAACAAAACAGCTCTGACCTCTCAACCTTCTTGCCAATGTAGACCTTCCTGGGAACGCAATTTTAGCTTGGTGCTCAGCTTTCTTCAAGCAACTCTCAAAGCAAGAGATGAGTTGCAGGCTGGATTTTAGACACTGAGCCTCAAGTTGCTGCTCATGTGCCTCCCCAAGAACAAGTGCCCCAGTCACGTATCTTCATTCTTAAAGCTGGACTTCTAGTCCTATCATAGAATCAAACAAGTTTTGAAATTCTCAAATCTGGCTGTAAAATTAAAATCTCCTTGTGGTGTGAGTATTTTAAAACACTGAATGTGCTAAATCAGTCTCAGTCTCCTCACCCGCGTGCATATTGTGAGCAACAGGTATCCTTGCCATGCTCTGAGTAGAGCTGAACTACCTCTGCCTTTGATCCAAGCAAAAGAAGGGAAAGTGGGTGCCTTAGGCATGTGACAGCCCTACGTTCGTGTGCTTTGCTTGCCAAGATCATACAACTTTCTGGTTTTGGCAGAAGAGTGTGGCATGCTCTTCTCTTTTGGGCACATGGACACATCTTGGCAATGGCACATTTCAGACATGCGTGTGCTTGCAACATACAGGGAAAGTATACTGCCCCAACAGCCTCCATGACTACTGGAGGAATAATTATAATAATTTTCTTGCCAGAGGAACATTCTTAGGGAGACATCATAGGCTTACACAAACATTGGTTGGAAGGAACCTCAGGAGGTTCAACCTGCAGCTCAAAGCTGAACTATTGCCAGTACTTGGTCAGGTCAGCCATACTTTTTCTAGTTGAGTTTTCAAGACTCATTTCAAGGAGGGAGATTCCACCACTGCTCTCATTACTCGCTGAAACTGTTTCCCAAACTCTAGCTTGAAACTCTCAAGACACAAGGTGTGTCTATTGCCCCTTCTGCAGCTGGGTATCTCCCACTTCCAAGAAATATTTGATTGTGTAGTCTTTGTAATAACCCTTTACATAGTTGTAGGCTGTTACTTGATCACTTCCTGGTGTCATCTTCAGCCCAAAGACCTCAGCATATCCTTCAGGTAATGTGTTTTAGGCCCCAAACTGGACACTGTTCCAGGTGGGCCAGTAACACCCCTTGATATGTTGGCCATGGTCCTCACAATGGAACTGAGGAAGCAGTCTGCTTCATCTGTAATGACAGCCCACTGTTGGCTCATATTCAACCTGGCACCTGAATCCATAGGTTTTTTTTCCCTTAGGCCAGCCTGCTCCTCAACCACTTCTTTCCAGCCTGTACTGGTGCAGGGGTTATTCTGCCACACATAAAGGGCTTTGCTCTTCTCCTTTCTGAAGAAGCTGGGAATTCATAGCTTTCCTGTTGGCCCAGTCCTCAAGTTTCCCAAGATCACACTGAATGGAAGCACACCAGTCAACATCATCCCCCTGGTTTGCAAGTTTGCTAAAGGTGCACTTAGTGTCATCATTGAGGTAGCTATGAACATGCTAAGCAATGTTAAAACATTAACATGATGTTCACAAGAAGTTGAATGCCTCTGCTAGTCGTAGGGACTGGGGAGGAAGGAAAGGCACTAATATGACTATTTTGCTGCTGATGCCTTCATTAGCCTAAGTCCCCTTTGGCTCCAGTACTGTGATGCATAAGCATATGCAAAGAGTTGAGTATTAGCTTTTCACTTCCCCTCCAATTCACAGATTGTGAATTTTTGTGTGAGTAATTTCAGAGCCAATTTCTGGTATTGAACATGTAGTACTAACCACAGATTTCAGCTAGAATTATGGAGGCTTAGCCTCTCTTTAAAAGCCACAAAACTGTGTCATTTTATGTTATGGATGAGGAGAAAATAAAAGTTTAAGCAGGTAATTAAACTGGCTAATAATTTGAACAGCTTAAAATCCTCTGAAATTCAATGCTTATGTTGAACAAAGCAAACAAACAAACAAAAAAAGATATTAAACCCCCCAAACTTAATCAGAAGATGTCTATTCCCAAAAAGAGTGTACACTGTGCTTTAGCTTTCAGTCCGTACAGTGTTTTAGAAGAGGGACTCAAAAAGCATCTACAGAGACTTTTATATCTCTGTATCTGTGCCTCTGTGCCATGTTATTATCTTCAGATCTCATCCTCAATGACACCCATGCATGCATCAGAATGCTAATGATGAGAACATGCTATGGAGATTCATGTGTTTCATGAGCGTGGCTGAAGGTCTGATCTGTGATGTGGAGAGGGGAGAGAAAGACTTGATCATCAGGGTCCTTGGTGAATTTGAAGGGCTGGCATTCAAGAAGAAGAATAAGAAGAAATTGCATAGAGAAGCTAATGAGGGACCCGGAGGTGGATCTCCTTGATACTACACAGTCAGGGACAGTCAAAGTCATTTAAGCATGTGTACATGCTTGAATGCTGTAATCTTTTTTATTAAGTAGAACTTCAGCCTGGAATTCAATAGTATGTGGCAGGATGCATTCAAATTAATTTAAACATTACAATTATATTGAAGAACTTCATTAACAAAATACACTCAAGTTTTGGTTCAACTTATTTTCAATATGATTACTGCAGGCTGGTTTTGTCAATATAGTGGCACTTATGGAAACCAGTAGATGGTAAAATAGAAATGGCATCATCATTAAACATTGTCTTTCCTAGCAAGTAGGGAACACGTTGTGCACAACTCTTTCCAGTGTTTCTCACAGGATAAGGTCACAGAAAATAAAAGCATTTTCTTCCTTCAGCTAGAAAAAGCATTTCAAGAGAAGACAGCACATACTGTCATGCTGGTGTTAGAATCAGACTGGGGCAGTCATAAGAATTAGCAATGCTATTGAGTGAGAAAGAAAAGCTGCTTTGTTCTTAATGTATTTCCTTTGATCTGTAAGAATGCTGCAGTAACCTCAAGCTTTCTCCATTATTTCTTTGAAACAATATTGTCAGCAATGGCTACTGCCATCATTTTGTACCATATGAGATCCTGCACCTAACTTGTACAAGTTACTACTATTTTTATGTGCATGCATATGAAAAACTGGTGTATGCAGTGCTGACAAGAGCATCATTCCAATGTGTGCCTCACTTCACTGAAGTGCTACTGAAACACTCAAGAATTAGCTAACAGTTGGGCATGCAGAATCTGTGGCAGAGAGCTGAGGTGATCACTAAACATGAAGAGGAGAGAAAACTTCCAGAGAGAACCAGAAAACAAGCAATGGATTTCTATTGTCCAGCATGTAGCTGAAAACTGTAGACCACTGACCTTACTGCAATAAAACTCAGAGCATGTAGTAATGTGTTTTCTCATTTCAGAATAACGTCTGCTGAGCACAGCCTATTACTTCTCTTAAAACAGATGTGCAAAGAGGGTATGATCAGAGAAATGCAGAGCAAGAGATGTTCAGTTCTCACTCAGGTACACAACAAGCAGTAGCCATAGTAGCATACTCAGTAATCCAATTACCTTTATTAACTACAAGACTGCTGCGTGCTCCAGTCTCCTGAAATTGCCTCCTGCAGCCTCATTATAATGAGAACAACCTGCTACATTTATAGAAAAAGTAGATGGTTTATCATCTTTAAACGTAGTCCCAGAGCTGCTTTCCGTGTACAATCTCTCTCTTGCTTGCTGGGATGTCATCTTTGTAGAATTCCTAGAGTCCTGGCATTAGATCTGTATGTACAATAACAGAGGACCTTTGAGATATCACAAATTCTTTAATGTGTCAGCCAAGAAATCTTACAGAAAAGACAATGGATAAGTGAGAAATTAAGAAATTAAAATGCAGAATCCATCTTGGGTGAAAAAGATGAATACTCTGATTTAAACGGGATGTATCACACACCAGAATGAGACTGACAAGTTATTTCATTTTTGAGAGGAGCGATGGGCTCAGCTTTAAAAGAGGATGGAAAGAGATAGCCAGACCTACAGTTTACAGAACAGATCTTCTCGGTCTCCATCTCTTCCCACTGGAGAATTACAAATGTGAAGGAGGCATTCAGCCCAGATTTTATGACGTCTGCTCAAGAGAATGTCTTTCAATGAGGCCCCAAGAAGAGATCGCACAGTATCGTAACACATACCGAACTTGTGAGTGTGCAGCATTTAATCTTGTCTTACATAGGGAGGCACAAGTTAGCCATCCCTGGAGATGCTGTTCTCACCAGGCATCTCTTTTGGTCTAGCAGGCATGCAAACACCAACGGTGCTGCTTAGTTCAACTTGTCACATGTAGCACAAGGTTCAGTAAGAGCCTCAGGCACTCAAGTGTTGGCTACTGAATAATTTGCCATAAGTACAAGAGCACCACCTTGTGATACCTGAATCACAGTGTGCCAGCTAGAGAAGGAGTGGCAGGAGCGAGCAGGCTCCTGGCCATCCCTGAGAGGCCTCTGTCCCTGGGACAGTCACCATCACACAAACCCCAATGCGCTCCCTCTTGATGGCTTGCTGCTTTAGTGGTATGAAAGAACACAGAGACAAACATGGAACGCTGATAGCTGAATTGAGGGAAGATGTAGTACAGCTAATATTTTCCAGAGTGGATCTCTGGAAGCAGAACAGCTTCCAGTGCAAGTAATTCTGTACATCCATCCAAAAGGATGTGGCATTAGCAGTAATAAATCACCTGGCTATGGTTACGGCCAGTAACCAAATGCCCATAGCACAACAGCCTACAGGATTCATTAAACTGGATTGCTGTAAACCAGGTAAAATCTTAGGCAAGGGCAACAGATTTATTTTCTGTGTTTTCAAGTGTAAGACTGGACAGACAGCAGTCTTGCTCCACACAGCTGATCAGCTTTTGTCTTTTGCTCTCTCTTCAGTAGCACCATTAAAACTGCCAGCCCCAAGGTACAATTCCAGGTCCTAGTGAAAAGACTTCATAAGAGACAGAAGAGAAAGCTACTTTCCAGTTTTTATAAAACAGCACTTTCTCTCAGAGCTGCCTTTCATGCTATAGTGAAATTCCCATTGATGTGGGGAACTTTTGAAAAGTTTGTAGAAGCTGAGGGTGCTTGTCTGGCAAATAAGGTGTAAAGGTTGTACATAAAATGCAAATAGTGCCTAGATGCTACCTGAAACAATACTCTGGAATAACAGAAGTCTGGTCTCACAATCACATTTGCAAAAGAAAGAGATTGGCAAAGAAAGCTGAAGAAGTCCCAAAGCTTAAAATTTTAATGTTGTTCAACATATAGCTGTAGTCAAACCAATGCAAGCTTTGGAAGTGCTAGTTGAATTTAAATCCTATTCTGGTAATTATGTTAGGAATATGAAGCAATATAGAAAATTTTAAAACACCACCTCCTACTCATTTACATAGCAAAATGAGAAACCGTTTGAATCCTTGCCATATTTATGAAAAAAAAGACTTTTTTATAAATTCAAATAATTTAGCAAGAGATTCCAAAAGCCTTTAGGTGCCTACGGCATAGCTCAAACAGAATTCAGATACCTGAATTCAAGTGAGCGAGTCACAAAAATTCTGCCTGTGGCATGCATACCTGAAAGGCACCTAAGCTGTCATCAGCAAAGTTATTTAGGCACCTAATGCATATTCCCAGAGGCCTTCTTATCTTGGATGAGATGGGTGTCTCAGCATATATTTTGTTTCACTGTGTGTTTAGGCATTCTCACACTAGTTGCTCAGATACCTAAAATCCTTTGTAGATTAGCGATGGTTACGCAATGCCTGGCCTGTACCAACACCACTGAGCTCAGCACAAAGTGGAGAGTTCATACGCCTACTGTTACCCCAAAAGCATTTCAATGAACATCCCATCACTTGCAGTACATGAAAGGTGAGGATATTGAAATCTTCTGGGTATCTTAGCAGAGCAAAAAAGTTATTCATACCCAAGCAGCCACTGAAGTGGCTATGGGGAACTTCAGAGCTGTAAATCTTTCTCGTAGGCACTTGCATTCCAGGGACAGAGAGAGGGAATTTCAGACACATCCCTCATTTCAGCATTCTCTCTGCATCCCTCTGCTTGGCACCCTGGCTGCTGTAAACCCTGCAGCCTGGTGCCTGACTCTTTCCCTCAGCTGTATAGGGTAGTTAGGTGAATAACTCGGGACTGCAAATCTCTGCCTCTGAGCTGGGCACTGGGAAGCCAGGCTGGTGGTCATCACCCCTGGGTACCTGTGCACCTGGGCCTTTAACACTTTCCTTTTTCATCCTAATGTGTAAACCCAGATTCTGGAAGCCACTTGTCCAAAAATGCTAAATAATGTGGGACTGTCCTTGTATTACTATTCACCCTCTGAGACAGTTTTGTAGGCCTGATGAAACATCAATATGCATGAAATTTTGCAATCAAAGGAATAATCTGAAACTTTGCGTTATTTTTTTTTTAAAGAACAACTTTTGAAGCATGCCCCTTTTATTTAAGAATGAAAGACCCTAACAAAACACCTTAGATCATAGCAATCTTTCCAAGTATTCTGACTTCTATACTGAAAATGTCTCTATGAGTGTGAAATCATTGCTAGGATGTTTTTAGTAAAGAGTAGTATACAAGACAGCACGGCAATATTTTCTGTAAATGTGAAATACCCTAAATACAGATCAACACTACAACCAACAACACAGGAAGTGGGGTTACAGTGAGAGCCAAACCTTGTGGAGCATCTCTGTACGTCAGTATATTGGTACTGTGGCTGTGAAGGACCAAATGGACCTGCCACTCTGCAGGCCCACAGCATGTTATAAGCAGCTAAAGGAGGGGAAAAAAAGAGGGCAGTTTGCATCTGTCATCTGACCACTTTAGAGTTGAAGGGTTTTTTTCCTTTCATGATGATAACAGCTACTAAAAGAACATATCCAGAAACGCGATTTAAAATAGCATATCCATAACAGACAATTTAAACACGTTTTTAATGCTGTAAATAAATATGTTTGTGTCAGTTGGCCAAATGTTTTCTTTACATTAAAAACACATGGAAAAGGATTGTGCCCCAAAACATAATTTATGGAAAATGTTAATTTGTTGAAGACAAGATTAGAGACACAATAAAATGATGGTCATCTTTTCTTTAGGTTTTGACTGTAATGGCACTGTTCCCCCTTCACGTTTTTTTCCAGTGTTTGGTTTGAGATATTTCCCCACTTTGGGCTTGCATATAGAAACTCAAAAACACCCCAGTGGCAGGTGTCCAGCAGCAGCCTCCTCCACTCTCTCTCAAAACCCACTGATCCCCTCAGTGCTACCACGGCTGCTCGGGCAATCATGAACAGCCCCATCTTCCTGAGAAGTGACTTTAACAAGTCGAGGGACAGAGGTCGAAATTAAAGTCGCAGCTAACTTCAGCCATGGCACTAACATAGCTTCCACCATACTTTAAATACTACATTAATTGTAGTTCCGTGTATATTTACCTCCTGGTGTCAGTTTCTAGAGCTTTTACAGCCATTAGTGCTTGCTAATTTTAGCAGTAGGAACCCACCAGAAATGTCAGAGCCAGGAAGTAAAATGCTACACCCACAATTCTTTGTGCATTATGTTCCGCTTTCATTAAAGCATAACAAAACAGAGACAACAGCCTCAGAAAAGTTCATTTAGCCAGTTCGCGAAAGATGTGATATTTTGTGTGTGTGTGTGTGATACTTGGCTTATGTATTTATCCATTTTCTCTGCCTGACCTTTTCCAGATCGGCCTCTGTTTAGAAAATAGGCTCTCTTTGATTCATGCCGGATTTCCACCCAGCGTCAAAGGAGTTTGCCTACACGAATCAAGAGATCAAAGATGCTAATAATCTCCTGCAATCTGCTTGGTTGTGCCATTCAAACTAGTACACTGGTAGGAGTTAGCTTCGATAGTTACTATATTAAAGAAAACACAGTGAGTTTGGGAAGTTTTCTTTGCAACATTCACTGCCATTCACAGTTTGGAGATAAGACAGCTAAATACCCCTAATTATCCTCTCACGTTGATTTCTCTCCGTTAGCAAGTGATGCCATTTTTCATTTCTTTTTCAAAAAGTGACATTGCGAGCTAAGAAATGTTTGCAGTATCTAAACAGGCACTCTCAGTCTGTCAAGACTTGAACAGACACACAATTCATGAACTGAAACTACATGATATAATGACTCAACTATTTATTGACTTGATGAAGCAAAGCTTGTTACTAACAATAGCCTATTCAGAGTAACCTTTCTTTTCTGATAAACACAGTAAAGCAAGAAACTATATGGAATTGTAGTTTCTTGAAGTACAGATGAACTCATTTTGGTTCTTATCATAGATGGGAAACATTTTCTGGTTTATTCTTCAGATGATTTCGAGGTTAAAGGTTTCCTTTTAACATGCTTCTGCATCTTTCCGTAGAGAAGGATATTCCAGACCTACAAAAAATACTTTACATTGACTCATATTCCCCATCAGCTTGCTCATTTCAAGGTTACAACAAAGTTCATTCCCGAATGATGTCAATAATTTATGGCAGTAAACATCTGTGTTCATAATGCACATGACTCATATTTAAATCACTCATTCCAACTCTTTGAATTATCAAGTGGAAAAAAAGAAGAATGGAACAAAACTACTGCACTGCTTTAAGAGAAAATAAAATTTAAAAAGCTGTGGTATTCTGAATAATCTCCTAATCATTTAAAGTGCTATGCAGCAAGAGCAAAAAAGCAGTAAATAGGCATCACGTTGTAAATTGTGCTGTAATCCATGTCAGATTCTCAGTGATGCTGGAAAAGCATGTATCTTTAAATATGAACAATGTGCATATTGAAAAACATATAGCTGGATGAAAAGAAATATCAGTCAGTGCTGATACAAATTTTGACCTCGTGATTTCACTAGCAAGACCAGAAAAAATGTTGTATTCACTGCATTAGATAAAAACAATGCACTGAATTTACAGCAGTTTAATGTCTGCCTGTGGATGTAGTTTTTTTAATGCAAAGCAGACACTGAACATCTTTGCATGATTAAGAGGCATTTTGTGATGGACACAGCTGCATAAACTAAGATCATTCAGCCAAATCACTCAGGTCACTGCTATTGAAACATGTTTTTATTTGGGTAGGAAGCCATCATAAGTTTGGTAAAAAAGCATTGGAGCTCTTGGTTTCCATTTAATTTGAGTACTTAGGCACCTAATGCAAAGGTGGAGCATCTCCAACAGGAAGGACTGGTATATACCCAGAGGAAAGCACAACGTACTCCAGAAGGGAGAAAATGTGCAAACTCACCCAGATAAATAAGTTGTCCAAGAGAATTATATAAAAGTTTTCAGTTTGTCAGCAGTCTAACCTAATTACAAGCCTCTAAATTATCCTTAGGCAGGAACTACTTTAGTCTTTCTTGTGGGACTTGGTTGGTTTTGTGTGACATATCTAAACAGACATGGAAACACGAAGGTGAGTGTCAGCATGCATCTCTAGCCCAATGGGTTGGATGTCTGCCTGGAAATCTGCTGTCCTGGGTTCTCAGTAATGTTTCCATGTGAAATCATGGCCTCAGGAGAGGGAGACTGTATTCTTCTTCCCTCTTGCCACACTCAGCTGGCTGGGATACTAGCCCAGAGTATGGGAAGATTTAACTTGGTCCCCACACCCAGTGTGAGCCCTGAAACCTGCGGGGAAATTCAGCCCAACTGAAGGGATACGAGCAGTTTCCATCCTGTGAGGCTGGTTTCTTGGTTGGGTAGCGGGTACCAAAGGCCAGACAACGTGCTGCAGAGGAGAGGGGTATTGGCTCCTGGGCAGCCCATGGGCCACACTGCTATGCCAGGTACTGATGGTGCTTTGAGATTTCAGCTGTGGACAAAGTCTCAGTTCCTGGCCCGGTATGTCTGTGGTGACACAGGCACATGGATCTGGAATTGCTGTGCGCTCCCAATGGCACAGGCTTGCTAGAAAATTGCCCTGCCTGCCTGGAGATTGTGTTTGGGTAAGGGGAGTCTGCTGGGAAGCAAAAGACCACAGGGCTCCTCTAAGTAGTCACCAAGGACAGAAAAGGCACTGGGTTCCTTACTCTACCGGCTGCTCTGACACCTGAGGTTAGCCAGGAAGCTTCCAATTACAGTCCCTAAATGTGGACACCAAGAGGCAGATTGCTGGGATTAGTTCTCCTTCTCACCCAAGAGCTCAATTCTGGTGACTATATTCTCTACTGCTGTGGCTTTTTGATGTGGGAATGCATATATTTTGTGAGGAAGATCTCTGTATTTCACATTAACCATTGTGATACAGACACATCAAATACAGCATACAGTTTGTGAGATCTCGTAATCAGACACATTTTATGAAATTAAGGACCATAGGAATGGTATTATCTGTAAATGGGTATTGCAAAGAATTTGTGGCTACCAATGAGAACACATTTCTCCTGCAAACCACGTACAAAATCTTATATAGACATAAAGTTCCTTAGAAGTATCTTTTCAAATTATTATTGTTTTCTGCCTTCATCAGTCCATGAAAGCTCAATAGAGTTAACTAAATTTCCTTTGAAAGGAATTAAAAATTCTGAAGAATCAATAAATACAACTGTATTCCCAGCAGAACATTTTTATATTGTGCTAGACAAGGATGAAGATGCATTTCCTGTAAACTTAGTTATGAAAAAGACAGCTCAGAGACAACAATTTAATTACTGTGATATAACAAGACATCTGGGGAAATTGCTAGATTGGCAGTTTTTGAAAGAGTTTACAAAGTGATTTTACAGAAAAAAAACAGGAAATATTTTTTTGTCTAGGGTTTTTTTTTTGCTATGGTAGTTTAGATGTTTATGTAGAAATGAAAGTTTGTCAATATTTTAAAATGGGAAACAAAAAAGATTAAAAAAAAATATAAAAGCCACATATGAGGTGGCAGAAATATGCCACTTCACAAGAACATGAGTCCTTTCATGAGCAAGTATTTGTTCTTCCCTTATTGCATGGATAACATTTATAGTCGATTATATACCACAGTGTTAATATGAAGAACTAATAGGAGAAATTATCATTCTTCTGGCCTTTGAAAATTTTACTGAGGAGTTTATCATCAATGATATTTCTGTGTAGTAGCCTTGCTGATTTTTTTAACCTAATCATTTAATAGCTTTCCACGTTCCTACAGTATTTACTTTATTATCAAAATAAGCAAACTAACCCTTGATCTTATTTTCTCTTTGAATTCAGAATAACATTTTTCCATTGTGTTTTTCTAGTTTAATGCTGGTAAAATTCCATTGAATTTATGGGCAGCTATTCTGCTATAAAACTGATAGAGTATTAAGCTTTTCTACTCAGCTTTTCTTTTATCACCTCAGATAAATAAGACCTTTTATAGAAATACACTCTATTTTTTAGAAAAGCTCCCACTTGTCTAGTTTGTTGTTCAGAAGCTTTTGTAGATGTTTATCCAAAGTTGGACATAAACTTTCACTCCAGCATGCACAGATAAATAAAATGCCACCAATTTCCTTTCTTCCCCAAATTCACTTCCATTCCTCAAAATGTGCAGACACTTCTTGGCCTTACATCATGCCCTAAAGGTAACTTTGGAAGATGCAGATCACTGGCCAGAGTCACCAGCTCACCTTGCAAGAGCTGTCCAGGTCTTTGCAACACCAAAATCACACACTTTAGTTATAAGAGACCTTCTAAGAGGCAGAAGTAGGAAACCAACAGATTTTCTTCACTGAATTTTCTTCACAGATTTTCTTCACCTCCTGATACCAACAGCACTTCAGCACTCGAATGAATGAAGTGGCAATCAACTGGCATTCAAAGAAACTCCAGATTTGCTGATTTTTTTCATAATGGTGCCATGAGTAGACACAAGGAAGTTGCAGACCTGAGGCCCATCAGCCGACGAGATATTAGATTCCTGTTCTCCATCTTTTGCACTCTGGCATCAGATGTCTGATGACCCAGTCACATTCAGAGAGAACCACAGCCATTATCTGGGGCACATCAACAAGGGAGGCATAATATATCACTTAGGAATATTTTGCTCATATATGATTATATATATGAGAAGAGTATTATGTAATCTGGCCAAATCTTTTCACAGGTGTCATCAACGGCTGTGGAGAAATCAGAAATACAATCTTTTGATCACAAATACGGCCAACCATCCTTAACAAAAAATGTTATACAAGGGACAACAGTAGCTTTTCAAAACTCCTGCAGATTCTTGACTTGGAGGCAAACAAGATGGTCTCTGTGGCACCTCAAAGCTGCCCCAAGTCATGCTGGGCTTTGTGTCCATCAGCAGCTTTGTCCTTGCACAGGCAGCATCCTTATGCAGCCAGCCAAGAAAAGCTCCTAGCAACTCCATGCCATCAAAGTCGCACAAAGTAGCTGGAGCGTCCTTCTGAGCGAGGCTGCTGACCCCTTTGCCAGCCCAGATACAGTTTTGGAAAGATCTGATACATTAATTACTCACATGATATGCATTACTCATTCTGAGTACAATATAGCATTACTCTGTACTAGGATGACTACATGTCCTGTACCGACACTCTAATAAAGAGAGTATTACAATAACTCTTCTTTGGCAAACACTTGTGTCTCTCTCAGTGACAGTATCACCACTAAAGCTGCATCTGCAGGTTTAATCTCACTGGCTGCTCTTTTTAGGCTGGTGATCTTTTCTGAAGTCTATTTCCTTCCTTGCTACCTTATCACTTATGACTGACAAAGGGCAAATGGCTCAAACATTTGCAAACAAACATCATAAGACAGTCCCTGCCCTGAAGAGAAGGTAATCTGCTTTGGATACAGACACATTAATTGTTTATTCTGAACTTCTAGTTTCTTTACTAAAACTTTACCCCTGCTGGTGTGTGGCCAGCAGTGCCAGACCTGTGCTATGGAGCAGAGCAAACCTCAGCCCGACCTGTGGGGCAGGAAGGGAGATCGCTCCGGTCCCAGCCTTGCATCATGGATTGATTTTCTCAATGAAAGGGCAGTCAATGGGAAATGTATGAGCAGTGCAGGAAGCAAGATCCCAAGGTTTTCCCCCACCATCTGTGAGTCTTGCATTTGCAATGCCCATTATCCTGGCTGTAATGAGGAGGGTGGAGGTGTCTTTTCTCCCGCCTCCCCCTCAGCTTCCTCATGAAGGTGACCTTATCCATGATGGAAGCTGCAGAAGCAAAATTTTTCAGGCACTGCTAGCCCAGAGCTGGGCCTCTGTCTCTGGATCCTTGTGCTCAGGTGCACTCTGTCAAAGAAAAGGGGGTGGCTATAAGAAGAAATGGCTGTATAACATAGCTAGTAATGGCTAACCCGTAAGGGCTGGAGACTACAGGACAGCCAGAATTGCTGCTTGGGATTTACCAATGAGACCCTGGCCTTTTCCAAATTCCAGAGTTCAGGATCTGTCCCTCATTGCATTTAACACTGAAATGGCTTCTGTTTCAATACTCTTGACATAAGCCAGAAGGAACTCCTCTATTTGCAAAACATCTGACCATGCTGACCTATCACTATGACCTTGCCCAGAAGAAAAGGCATCATTAAATAGCTCAGACTTTGTGGGTCTAGGGTTTTTTGTGGGGAGTTGAGAGTGAACCACAGGTAAAATGTATTATTTTAAACTCCCATATTAGCATTGGCAGGGAAAAATAAAATAAACCTCCCTATAACCTTGTAGTTCAAACCCTTTTTTAGATAGCTGGCTTTACTTTCAAACAAGTTTTATAACAAGAGCAAATAAACTCAAAATATTTGATGGTAACCATCCAAAATGCTTGGAGTTTTTAACGTGCTTTCACATGTACTTCTTGGCTGCTGTAAACAGCAGGTTAGTGTCAACGTGAGTTTCTCCTGTCTGTTGCCCTTCCAAATCCCCAGGAGGCAAAGGCACTTCATATCGGCCTTCCCGAAGGTCACATTTGCTCCTGCTCACACGTTCTGCAAACACAGAGCTCAGTTTCATACCGGTCAAGGCAGGGACATTGGTAAATGTACATGTCCTGCACCACCAGATGAGCGGTTAATATTATGATACTGTAGTGAGATTTACTCTCTCTGTGTCCTGACTACTCAATCCACTTAGAAACTCTTCTCTGCCTTCAGCTACCGTGATTTTAAAACTCTGTAGCCCTGTATACTTGCAAGAAAGTAAAATCCAATGCTATTTACAGGAAGGTTTGAACCCTTACCCTGGGCTCCATGTGCTCATGTAAAGTTTTTTCCAGACTTTTTTTTCCTTCGCGCCTTTGCCTCTTAGTAACTTTCTACTGAGGACCACACAAATATCACGCTTTCACTGGGGCCACCGCTTGTCCAGGCTCAGAAGTTCAACCATTCAAACGGTAGATAGAAAAGTAAGAAGGGGTGCAAAGGCTTACACCTGCAACCCACAGGTGCAGGTAGGAGGAACTGACATTTTAGGCATGCAGAAGCTGAGGCCAGTGTTTGAGAGAACAGGTCCCACTCCTCACAGTAGCTGTTACATTTACATATTCTGACAGGCTTCTGGCAGGAGGCAGCTGAAAATGATGAGCTGTCTCAACAGATTAAAATTAAATTCTATTGAAGAAAACAACATACAAAAATTACGTTTCTGTATAATCTGTGTGATTAAATGTTACTTGTTTCAAAGCTAATGTTTCTGTCACTTTCAATTACAGTTTTTGGAAGCTTTATTCTGCATCATTTAATCTCTTTAAATAACTCTCCTGTTCGGCTTTCTTATAGGGATTGGCACATTTAGTAAGAATATTGCACTCCTACCAACTCCTACAGTAACATCTCTGACTCTAATTTAGAATTATGTTAATTGTATCTGCTCTCCCTTAATGCCTGGAAGTCGAAAAATGAACAAAATCAAATGGAACCACACTCAGGAACATTTTTACCGGTCAAGTTGAGTTGAGCAGGCTCGGGTCATTCTTCTGTGATGAGCAAATGAAAATTTAATCATTTCTAAACAGTGACAGACATTTATTGCTGAAGAATGGCTTTCAAAGCATGCTCAATTTTTTGGTTTTACTGTTCTAAAAGCTGAAGGGTTGAACAAATTTTTCATCTTGTTTTGCTGTTTCCAATTTTTCAGACAAACACTGAAAATAATGAGTTAAATTATAACTGGGTTAAACAAATCACAAATTGTTCAACTAGTCTGAAACTCTGCTGAGGTAAATGAAGTTAGAGAAAAATTCCTATTTTGTTGAAAGAAGCGCCTTTGAATCAAGAGCAATATAAACACTCATCTCCGTGCCTACATTTGGCTGAGTATTCTTCCCTTATTAGTCTAAGGAAATTATGATTTACGTGCAAAAGGAAGCTACACTTGTAATTAATGNAGGCGAGCTCTGCCACCTCGTGGGCTGCTGCCCTCTTACAGGGCAGAGCCCGGAGATGGGGCGGGGAGCGCAAAGCTGCCCGGAGGAGAGACTACAGAACAGCACAGGGAGAAATCAGTCTGGAGAAAACAAATTAAAATAAACTGTATAAAGAATTTCATGAACACGAGGAGTTTGAATCATAATTCTTAAAATTCAGCTCTTGTTATAAAGGAAATCATGACATCAGGGCAGCAAGGTGTATTTTTCTAGCTTATTTTTCCAACTGGTAGTTCCAGATTGAAGATTTTGCCATCACTAGATATAGTGCAGCCATTCAGTGTTTGTACTACTGGATCTAGGAGTGTTTTTCAGCTCCCAGGTCCAGGTACAAGGTCCATCCAAGTACCAGATCCCTGCAGGAACAGGGACACTGGCGCCCTGACTTGCAGGTAAATGAATCCCCCACAAAATTCTCATGGAAAATTTGGCTACTCGTGCCCTGGATGAGTGTGCGATCTGCTGGATCAAGCGCTGGATGGATGGACGGTCCCAAAGTGGTGCTCAATGGAGTTAAATCCAACTGGCAGCTGGTCACAAGTGGTGTTCCTCAGGGCTTGGTACTGTGACCATTTCTGTTTAATGTCTTTATTGATGATCTCGACAAGGACATAGAGTGTACCATCAGTAAGTTTGCAGAGGACACTAAGCTAGGTGGGGGTGTTCATCTGCAGGAGGGCAGGGAAGCTTTCCAGAGGGANAATAATTTGAACTGAAAAGCCACAAGGAATAAGAAAGGCAAGAATGTCTGTGAAAATGCCATATTTACAGGGATAAATTTTTGTATTACAGTGTTTGACTATTCTTGGCTAAACAAACAAAGGAAGTGGTTCCTTTGTTATTTCTCTGTGACAAAACTAAAAAAAAAAAAGAGTGACCTGGAAGAAAATTCTCAGATATAACATATGGCTTTGATCCTTTAGGTCTCGTTTCCAAAAGAAGCTGAGAACTTAAAACATCAGATGCTTTCAGGAATTGTAACTACTTGTTATAAGATAAAACTCTGACCTTCTAGCACTTGACAAATTGCTGATGAAAATGAGGAGCTAAATGAGACGTGTACAAAAGATAAGGTTCAATTTTGTTTCCCAAGTAACCAAGTACACAGACAAATCTACCTGAATTGCTAGAAGTCACTGCGGCAATGTTAAAAAAGTAGAACGCAAAAAAAAGTGCATNGGAAGTGTGGCTGGCGAGCTCCCTGGCAGAAAAGGACCTGGGGGTTCTAATTCACAAGTGGCTGAACATGAGCCAGCAGTGTGCCCAGGTGGCATCTTTACAGACACCAAAGCATCAGAAGTTGCACCCTGACAGGCAACTAAATGCAGCCATATTCCAGCTTTGTGATCCAGTCCAACCATACACACACAAAAAAAACCCTACATCTTGGCCACTAAAGTGTGCCCTGAAGTGCCACACCTACACGTTTCTTAAATACCTTAAAAATAATTTGAACTGAAAAGCCACAAGGAATAAGAAAGGCAAGAATGTCTGTGAAAATGCCATATTTACAGGGATAAATTTTTGTATTACAGTGTTTGACTATTCTTGGCTAAACAAACAAAGGAAGTGGTTCCTTTGTTATTTCTCTGTGACAAAACTAAAAAAAAAAAAGAGTGACCTGGAAGAAAATTCTCAGATATAACATATGGCTTTGATCCTTTAGGTCTCGTTTCCAAAAGAAGCTGAGAACTTAAAACATCAGATGCTTTCAGGAATTGTAACTACTTGTTATAAGATAAAACTCTGACCTTCTAGCACTTGACAAATTGCTGATGAAAATGAGGAGCTAAATGAGACGTGTACAAAAGATAAGGTTCAATTTTGTTTCCCAAGTAACCAAGTACACAGACAAATCTACCTGAATTGCTAGAAGTCACTGCGGCAATGTTAAAAAAGTAGAACGCAAAAAAAAGTGCATGTCAGCAAATTTTAAGCAATATACTTGGAACAACATTTATATATAGTATACTTTTTAGATGATAAAATATATCAAATATACTGAAGCATCATAGATTCTAGGTGACTATTATTGTAGCTGCCCTTGTATTGAAGGCATATGCAATATTTAAATAGATTAACAAGAGTAAAGGGGTAGCAGTAGATAGGTGGATAAGGAAGATGTGATTCTGATTCATTTACTGATGAGTCATATGCTACAATCATATTTCATTGATAAGGGCTAGAAACTAGGCATACTTCCATGATGCTACAAAAATAGGGAACGCTATTATCTGACTACATCTTTCAAAGAGTGTTTTTTAATAGAAAAGTCATACAAATTCCTGAAATAATCCAGATTTTACTATAAACTGTGGAGAGTTTACAGTAAATTTATTTTTATAATGCTCATTTAACAGTATCAGATTGATCAGATGGTTTTGAGGGGAAAAAAAATAATCAAGAAAGTAGCTTGGCTGAGGGATGCAGATGTCTTGTTTACCATTAACCAGTGGCAGAAAGAACAAGTCTGTAATGAGATGAAGTGGAAATTTAAAGATCTCCTTTAGCAGCTGACGAAAACTTACAATTTGATGAAGAAAAACAATTAAATTCTGAAGAAAGCTGAACTTCCAGGACCATTAGCAGAGCATTTATTATATACAGTACTACGTATTTGTAGTCACTGAGATTTATGTCAGGGAAATAATCTGATCCTGCCTGCTCACCAGATACATGGGAACAGCAGGCACTACAGAGTGGTTCTCCCTCTGCATTCTATCAGCTGTTGTGCGACTCCTCCTTTTCTCACTTAGGAAGGACCTGCTGCTCTAGAAATATGATGTGTCACCTGACCCTTTAAAATGTGGTCAGCATTCACCAAGAGCATCACAGCGGTCATATCATAATGAGATTATTTTAATCTTCACAGCAGAAGCAGAGCAAAGCAGATTATTTGCATCTTTTCAGGGTGGTCAGGACCAGGAGCAATCTTGCTCATAATTACAGAGAATCAGTATTGCTGGGGCTGCTTTACAAGGAATTTGATGGACTCCTCCCCTCGGTTGTTAACAAGAATCCACATCATAAAACCCTCCCTTAAATCATGCAAGTCTGATACCTTAGTCCAGAGGGAGGACAGTAGGACAACACAGGAAAGGGCCCACTAGACACCACCTTCCCTGATTATTATGAGGGTCTACTTAGTTTGACTTGGGAAGGTACATTGAGGCCTGCAAGAGGTAAGGCAGAGGCCAGAGGAACACCCACAGTTACAGCTAGATTTGCAACGCTTTATCTATGGGGAAATGACCTGATGATTCAGGCTGGTGCAATAAAATCTCCTGCGGTTTTGTCCTATATACGAGTACTTAAGTTTTTGTTACCACTTGGAATTCTGTCACAGTAGGAAGCTGCTCATCAAGCGTATTATTCTTGTGCTGGCCATGATTAGTAAACCTCCACCTCCTGAGTTTTTTGCAAGCAATAATTTATTTTTAAAAATAATAAAAACCCGAGATTATTTTTAAACAAAAACAAACCTGTGAGTATGTGAGTAGCAGCAACTATTAGCAGAAGGAGCTAATTTGTTTTTCTCAACCAGAGCCTCATGCAGTGCCATTTTTCTTTTTCACGTCCCTGTACTGTTGAAAACACCAGTTTATGGCACAGCTCGTAGGGCTTACAAATGCACTTTCCTTCAGAGTCTGGTGTATATTCTCCTGAGGCCCTCAGACAATTACAGTAAAAAATAGAAGCATCAATTGCAATCTTTTCACACAGCATGGTATTATTCCTGCTGAGGTTTTAATTTGTCCTGAGACTGTACATATCAGCAGTTTTTCAAAATTTCATTATAAACTGGTATTTCATTTGGCCTAAAAGCCAGCTTATTTTCTTCTTGCACCAAGGTTTCCCAGACAGCAAAATAAGTGTGGTTCCCAGGCTCATGGGCAAAGGGGCTTGGGAGCTAAGGAATCAAGAGTTGGTAATTATGGATCCTTGTCAGGCTGGGGAAGCAGCAAAGGGCTAAGGACCCTCCTCTGCATGTAACACTAGAATCATAGAATGGTTAGAGTTGGAAGGGACCTTAAAGATCATCAAGTTCCAACCCCTCGGCCCTGTGCAGGGACACCTCCCACTAGACCAGGTTGCTCAAAGCCCCATCCAGCCTGGTCTCAAGCACTTCCCAAGGACAGGGCATCCGCAACTTCTTTGGACAACCCGTGTCTCACCACCCTCCCACTAAAGAATTTCTTTCTAGCATCTAATCTAAATCTCCCCTCTTTCAGTTTAAAACCATTACCCCTTGTCCTGTCACTACACTCCCTGACAAAGAGGGGAGCTCTCCTGTAGGCTCCCTTCAGCTATTGGAAGGCTGCTATAAGGTCTCCCCGGAGCCTTCTCTTCTCCAGGCTGAACAACTCCAGCTCTCTCAGCCTGTCTTCATAGGAGAGATGCTTCAGCCTTCTGATCATCTTCATGGCCCTTCGCTGGACTACCACTTTGCAGAGCAAGCAGCAGAAAGCATTAGTGTTAACCTACAAAACTTTATACCCTGGAGTATGGGGGGAAAAAGCCAGAGTGGAAACTGGTGGAAGAAAAGATGGAAAAAAGTCTCCCACCTGTATCTCTGAACGTTGCCTTTGGTATCTTGTCTAAGCCCAGGTTTTCAAAGCTGTCTCCTGTTCCCTCCAAAATTTACTCCCCTTGCAACGACACAGACTGCTTGAAACAACATCCATCCAAATCAGTGGGAAAATTTGAATTTAGATATATTTGCATTAGATTGCACCTTCACACTTGCTTTTTATTAAACAAAGAAGACCTCTTCTACTGAAGCTGGACATAGTTTATCAAATATCTCTAAAAATCATAGTCCAAATGAACCACTATATAATACAAGTTAATAATAGTGATTCTAAGCAGGATCCGAAGAAAGCCACATCATGCAATACAATCATAAAAGCTGAAAAGCTACTTTGTTGATTTTCTTCAAATAATTTTTCTGAGACACTCTATCTTCACTGCGATTTTCAAAAACTTTTGCAGAGCAATATTGAAAGGTTCCATGGGTTAATATTTCACTGAGAAATGATGCGACATTTTTTTCTGATTTTGAGTATTTGACTACAGCAACAAGGTTTCCAAGGCTGTACATTGCTGATAGTGACATAAAAATTCAGAATTTCTTTACATGACATATAGAAAATAAAGAGGACATTCAGCTAGATCAAGAATAAAGTATCATTTAAATGAAATGCACTTTGAAACAGAACAAAAAAAGCCCAAGGGCTGCTCTATATTACTTTTAAATAGGAAAAGTAACCCTTGTTACTTCCTTAACTCTTAACTCCTGTTCAATGCCTTCAAAATATTTCTATATAACCTTGTAAGTCATTTTTACAATGTTGACAAAGTGTAAATTGTGCTAATTGCATCTGGCATCCTTCTTGGCAATCCTAATACTGAGATGGCTGATTTGCAGAATAACGGCTGTGTATTTCTTGGTTACCTACAAAATAATTACACTATGTAAGAAAGGCAAAATTCTAAATTAGAAAGGCAATAGATCAATAGGTCAAATCCTGTTTTGAACTCTGATCAATATCTGATATTGCGGGATGAAGAAAAAGCCCTGTTCCTAAGCCTCCACATATTTATCAGATACTGCATCTGAAGAAATAATTCTTTCTGATCTTTACAGACAATCTGCTTACTCTTAAACACATAAGATTTAAATAGCCCTATTCTTACTTTATTTTATAAATTTAATGGGGAATAATTAGGTTTACATACATAATTTCATCCTTGGTATTTGATTGTTGGAAACAAACTTTGGACAATCCCTGTTTTCTGAAATCACAGAATGACTGACACCAGCACGTAGAATAGGGATGCAGAGAGCAGTATATTATACTGATGAATGATGTCAAGGACATGTAACATATGGTGCTCAATAACAAACAGAAGTTGGGGAAAAGCAATGACTCTTTACCTGAGGGTGCTTCTGTAACATTTAGCAGAACAGCTGAATGGCCAAGAATGAGTACTCCGCTATACTACTAAATATACCATAAAGTTCCTAAGATTTTAAATCTAGTAATTCAAAGTTTTTTTGTACATTATAGACAAAATCCTGAACCTATGGAAATCAACAGCAAAATAACCATTTCCTTCACCGTGATAAAATTTCCCCCTATTTCCATAATGATTTAATAATTAAAGCTTTTAATAGTGCCAAAAATGTTAATAGCATCATCTTTTAAACTTACACATCTGACTTTTCTCAGAGGTTCTTTGACTACTGACACAGTATGGGCTTCACATGTATGCAGGCAGCTGTACAGTAAAGCTGATTGGCTGCCTTCTGAAATCAGTGGAAGGTCTCAGAATTGTTTTGATAATCACCAATTCCATAAACACAAGTTTTCTGAAAGAACAGTGTTCCTCCTAGACGAAAATGTCGACTTTAAATGTCTATTAGAAATAAATGAAAAAAAAAATATTAGAAATAGAAGCAAATTTTCTCTGTATTTTTGGTATTTACAAGTTTTGATAAAGTCTAATATGCAAGACAGGCTCATTGATGTCATCCCCAATGTACATCTATGTCTTTGTATGCAGTCTTAAACATCTAAGAAAACTCTTCCTTGATCTTTTAGATACCTTGTTCTAAAGTATTCTCCTGCAATGCCTATATTAGTTTGTGAATTTACACTTGTATCAATGCTTAAATAAATTTTCATATATGATACTGCTATAACTCATTTACCCTTATTGTGTTCTCTCCTTGCTGTTTATTAGCTACATTTGTTATGTCGCATTTAAAATTAGATTGGGAGATATTTGGGGAAGGAATCATTAGCAGGTTGCAATCAGAACTCCAATTATGTCGCTACTGGAGGGTGCCGAGGAAGCCATAGCTGAGTGAACAGATGTACTCATTTTTAATAGGGGAAGGCACGTCATAGTAAATTACTGCTTTATTTTCTAGGCTATGGGCCAATTGAAGGACTTGCAGGTAAAATGTGGTAACAGAACTGAAACTGAAAAGGCATGACACATCTGACATACTAAGTGCAGACACTTTATGCTGCTGCTCAGACACTGCAGACTGCTGCAGAATGCAAATAGACCCAAGACTTCTTCTACCAGTTACCAACAGAAGAAAGGAGCAGAAAGGCAGAGTTTCTGCAAAAAATAAACAAGGTGTTGACAGGAAAAGGTACAAGAGAAAGGAAGGGTTTATTGCCTGGCAAAGTTAAAAGAATCACAATGGCTTTTTCTAGGGGCAAGATAATTTACCAGTAGAGGCACTAATAGCCGTTAAAGTCAAATTCCTGCTTCCTAGAAGAAATAGTCTGCTCTGGCTGAGTGGAAGAACGACAGAGAAGATATAGAACCTAATTAAAAGCTTACGAAGCTAAGTAGGAAGCTCACGATGACAAAAGGGCCTAGGTCTGTAGGCCCTGAATAAATGCATACAACTTGATCCTGTCTGGACTAAATCCCCACATAACACAATAGAAAAAAAATAAAGAACAATCCAGGCTGCAGACAGATACCATATATCTGAGTTCACTAGACGCGTGCACAGTGATGAAGATGAGACTGAAGACAAATAAGGGAGAACACAGCAGCTGGACCAAACAACCCTAGCTCACGCCTCTCTCTCGCAGCAGCCAAAGATGCACAGAAAAGCAGAGCAAATACAGAGTAAGAATTTCCCTGGACATTCTCCCAACCTTTAACAATTGTTCCAGGCCTCACTGAGCCAGATATAGCTTCCACAAATTTAGTAAACATCACATATTTAAATTCTTGTGAGTTTATGCAGCATCCTCCCTGAACTCATGTGAACTTGTAACCTCCACCGCATCCTGTGGACTTCTACAGCGTAGCTATGCCCTGAGTGAAGAACCACGTTCTTCTCCTTGTTTTGAACCTGTCAAGTGCTACTTTGAGTTCATGCCCCTTAATTCCCACAATAAGCAATGAGTTTCCTGCACTGAAGGTTTTCCAGGAGGCAGTCAGCATGACTGGTCAGAGTCCTGAAGCTGGGACTAGGAAGTCATACAGTAGTTATGCTTCCTTATACTGGTAAGTGAGAAAGGCCCAGGAATGCATGTCAGCATTGTACCACTGATGCTACCCAAGACTAAGCATGTTTCTTGGCAAATTTTGGCCCATCGTCACTAATGCTTTCCAAGCCAATGCCAAGCTGTGCTCTGGAGAACAACACATCCTAAGAACTGTTCCTAATAGGTAGCGTGGAAGAAGACTGCATCACGTCTGGCTTCTTCCACCCTACCCAATCCTCCAGCATTATCCTAGTAGGCCCCTCATCCTCCAATATGTACCATATACCATCATGTCATACTCCAAGATATGTCATATATATGTTCAGTGTCATGCTATGAAAACTTCACTTTGGTGGGATGCAGCTCAGCCCTCACATTATATCAGAGCATCAAGAGGGAAAAAAAAAGCCACAGTAAAAACAGTTATTATGTCTCAGAGACTACACCTGCAGACCAGGGAGACTGAGGGCCTAGTGTTATGTAGTACATAGGCTAGACACACCAATGTCTGTGTCACTCAGTCTCAGGCCCAGAGAGTGGTCCCCAAGCCTAGTTTGATTTAGCAGCACACATACGGCCATAGTTTACACCTATACCGATAGACCACACAGGGCCTGGGACCATATCACTGAACTCTTCAGATGATCCTAGGCATTATTTTGGCTTGGACCAATGAGTACTCACTCAAAGGGAAGTCTGGGTGTTGCCTGGGGAGTAGCAAAGGTCAGGAGCTATTCTCAGTAGGCCCTATGGATGGGAACAAATATGGTGTCCTCTTCCATAACATCTGCTGAGAGCTGGTCTCATAAACAGAGAATGGTCTGTCTCTCTTTTTATTTACTACTATAGATGTTGGTTGGGATTAGCAAATATAGGACACCTGCACAAATGGAAACGTACAAGTTCATGTAGCCTTCCAGACACAATATGCAATGTACTACACGTAGAGCAGTCAAGTGGAATTCATTGGCCAAGTCCAAAAAGATGTGCTGGCATCCAAAGAGGCAAGATATGTTGATCTTGCCTTCTCCCTCTTTACCTCTTTCATATAAAGCTTGTTAGCTTATCATTTAGCTACAAAAAACTCATCTCAGTTCTGACCTCTGATACAAATTTCTAAATAGACAAGGATATTACAATCTCTAAAAGGAAAGATGCTTAAGTGCAGAACATGTGCAAAGAAAAAGAACAGGTTCCAGAAAGGAAAGTTTTGTAGGAGGCAGCAAAAGTGACAGTCTGTCCACATGTATTCAGAGCCACAGGATCCCTGCAAACAATCGCCTTAATGAAGAGCTGTTTAGAAACAGAGGTCTCTCATCACGCATCCCAGAAGCTACAAAGTAGAGGCCATTTTCAAAACTATCAGTCTTAAGCCTATATATGAAAAGGAAATAAAGACAGGACAACAAAAATAACCCTAACACATCATACTGGCAATGTGGTCCTACAAGATTTTAAACTGACTGAAGCTGGCACAAGCATGGTCTTGACAAGCCCTTACATCCAGCTGAGTCTATAGCAGGAATTCCAGGGATCTAGACTGATAACAAAACATTTCCTTCTATTGCTCACTTAACAGTTTTTCATGGAATTAGGTAAACTCAGTAACAGGGAATTGTAAAGGACAGAAGGTTGTGGGAGGGGGGGAGAGAAAGAAGCATGTCAGCCACAACTTTGATCACTAAAATATTATAAAGTTTTATCTTATGCACCTTGTTTCTCTATCACAAAACACAGTGCTGTCACATACATGCAGCTAGAAAATAATCCATAATTTCTAACAGCTGCATATCTGTAGGAGAAACTTGATGGGTCTTCAAGGTCTGCATACCCTGATGGTTTAAACTGATTTTTCCTGATCATAGACACCTGAGGCAAAATCAAACAGGACAACAGCTTTGTCATGAACACAGGAAATTATTTATATGAACTCAGTCCTACTTGCACTAAAGTTTAAAAAGAGGCTCTTCACGCAGTTCAAGATGAGTTCTCCTCTTCACTGTAAGGAATTGTAAATTCGGACAGATACCTGAAGAGGTGGAAGGACAAAATATATTAAGAGAACTAATGTAAAATATTTGCTTAATCTATTATGTCTTATTTTCCTTAAAATCATCATCATAGCAGTCTGTTCAAAGTGTGTTCAACATTTAATGCTGCGTTCTACGTTGTCTATTTTAACAAAACCCACTAGGTTTTGAACTGACGTTGCCTAAAAAAGATAAGAACCAGAGGAGTGATCAGAAGACCTTGCGACACAGTTTTCCTATTTGTCCTACAATAAGAAAAGCAGCAGTTTGGTCATTATAGAGTTGTACTATGGGAGATTGGGAAGTCAATCACCACAAGGAGTTCTAGGACTGTGGTTCATTCCAGTTCACATCAACAGCAATGAAGCTGTGTGAAGAGGTATCAATACTAATAGCTTGTTGTGGCAGGTAATGCTCTGCTGTCATTTTCCAAGGCCACAGCAATGTCATAGTGTTATATGCACAAGTCCACTATTGCTAAAGGTAGACAAATCTGTGGCAAACGTTTTCCAAACTAAATTTCTACCCCAGATTTCTTTTTGTCATTGTGTATTGGACATTTTCATGTATAGAACCAGGAAGTGTAGAATAATACAGCATGTTTTGTTGTTATAGACATGCTTATAACAGAAACACATTTACATTGGGGATCTAAGAATACACTGCTTTTAACTGAAAAGGAAAGTGCGAATATAAATTGCTGTTGGTCACATTATCATCCATATTACGGAGAACTGTTCCCATCTCAGACAGCAAATGCCACCTACTCAAATATGAACAGGGCTGGCCTCAGATTAGCCAGTAAATCTACGTAAACCTCCAACGAGTTTACTGACTGACTGAAACATCAAAACCTGGAATATGAGCAAACTTTACTGAAACTGACATTGAACTTAGGAGGAAAGCTCTTCTGAAAATGAAGAGTCTCAGGAGAAAACAAGGACATTCAAAAGCTTCAGTATGTCCATTTATTCAACAAAAATGCAATTGCTCTACAAGGGAAAAGACAAATTAAGAGATGCTAGCAAGACTGCTGTGGCCTGAATAAAAAGAGTTCCTACAAACATTATTTTAGGATTTTATAGAAGATGGAATTACAGTAGTCAACCTCTGACATATTAGTGGGTTCATAAAACACAGTAGGTATTGTAGAACCTTTAAGTTTCAGTGAAAGTGTGAAAACCACAATTAGGGACAACCAATGTGTTCTGCCAATGGCACAGCATAGATACAGGCTGGAATAACATCAGATTATAGCAACTTCCTTCACAGGAATGCAATGGAAATTTGATTTTTATGCCCCACATTTATTGCTATCTTTGGAAACACACCAAGATTTGTTCATTTATTAATATTCTATGAATTCAAAGAAGCTGTGCTGCTTAGCATCTGGAGTAAAGTTTAAAAAAAAAGAAAAAAAAAAAGAAAAAAAGAGAAATATTTATCAAATGTTAGAAATCTGGAAAACACCTTATATCTTAGCCATATTACAGGCAGAGCCAGCTATGATTTTTTTGATGTAACCTCTTTCCTGTACATTCATCTGCCCTTTTGCAAAAATGCATTTCATGAATTTTTCATTCTAAAAGTAGTTCAAGTCAATAAAAAAAATTCCAGTTCGAGTACTGGTGAGAATGGAAGCAAAGACCCCTCATATTTAAAAATAATTCATAGCCCTTCATCAGTGATATCCACCCTTGCCCAGAAAGAGGCATCTTCACAAAATAATTTCCTAATTACAGGTCAAGTATCAATATTTGTTCATATAATTAAATATAATTAAATATCTGACAGCATGTCATTCCCTAAAGGGCTTCATGGTTTGTTTCCATATGGAACTTGTATGTCTTCTTCATAATACATCCAGGAAAAAATGCTGAATATTTCTTAACTTCCTGAGTTGGTTTCAGGATACGTTTAAATTCAAGTTTGCGATCCTAAGTGGACAAGATCTTCCTTTGTTCCAGTTCTTTTGTTTTTGCAAAATACAGGATGATTGAAAATGAAGAACATGCGTATATCTTTTAGACAGTGACCTTGTAAATCTCAGGGGGAAAGACCTAAATTATGAATGAAAACAGCCTATCGTTTTTATCAAAACCTTCAAAAGAAAATAAGCAAGTACTCAACATAGCTGTAGTGCATCTGAAGAACGGACCTGTAACTCTCCATGTCCCCAGATGGATGTTTGACTTTATATTTAGAGTATTTTAAAAATGTCAACTGTCTCCTTATGTTTTTCTAGCGTGATTAACTATGCTGCTCTAAATCTTGCTTAAATGTGTAGTTTGACAATTCCTAATGGTAGAAATAAAAGCTCTTAGATTTGCACAGCTATGCACAATTGAGGCCACAGAGGCCTGAGAACAGCAAAATATATCTTATCTCCTTTTCTTCTAATTGTCCAGGTGCACTAGAGACTAGGGAAGCTGAGCAGGGTCTGGCCTTTAGCAGCAGGAGCTGGAACACGAAGTACGGCTCAAATTAGAACATTTTATAATACTGGCAAGTGTCCTGAGCACATGTAAATGTGATACTTCTGCTTTTTTCTTTTTCTTTCTTTTTTTAATACACCTATCTCTTTTAATCTTTCTGGTTCTTTAGTAAAAGACTTTGCTTCATCTTTTCCACATGGACAAATGTACAAAAGCTTTTGCAGTAATGACTGATGGACAGGATGTATCCTCCAATTAAACATTACCTTATGTAGTCTTTTCCAGAATATACATCCAGTAGCTGTGAAAACGTACCTTCCTAGAACTTTTTTGTTTGCCTCATCCTTGCTTGGAAAACTTTTATGATGTTTTTATTACTTTAATTTTCCAGACTAAATAAAGGATCAGAAGATAAACCATTAGGCTGTTGAGGGAGTAGAATGTCTTGGGTTTATGTCTTTTAAAAAGAAGCAGCTTCCTCAGTGCTGCCAATCAATAGGGGATATATTTATTTTAGATTTTTATTTGGCTATCACTGTTAATGTGGTTCTTTCCACTGTCACATTCAATCTGCATGACATTAGCATGTCACTAACAGAACAGATGTCACACCATTATGGTCTTCTTTTAGTTTTTTTAATTGTAATTAGTGATCTGGTCTTTCTTGACGTGCTACAACTTACTTGTAGCAATACAGACACTCTGATAAGGATAGGGTGATATACCCTAGAGTGACAGCCAACAGAGTGGCAATAATCTACTAAGGTATATGAAACTGAAAAGAAAAATCTCTCTTGCTCAGCTAAGCAGCCTGAAGGATCAAAGGATGCCAAAGAGTCTTCTGTCTGAAAACCACAAGTTGCTGTACAGCAAAATGGTATTTGGACTTGTTAACGTCTACTTGGATCACTAGCAGCAATCATGCTGTAAACAGATTTAGGAGGTCAGTGCAATAATGCTCTAATTTGTTCCAACATCATTTCAAGAATACGTTTAAAACTGCTTAAAAAAATTGTATATATATATATACGAATGATATTTTTTATACGCCAGACCCAGGTTTTACTATTTTACTTCAATTTAGGTACGGGATGGATTTTCTTTTATAGTGCCTGACACCGTGTCACTTTCTAATAAGTTGGCTGCTGGTAGTTAAGAGACTCAAAATGTCATTTGTAGTTAAAATCTCTATTTTCAGATACATTGTCTAGTTTATTCATGCAGAGAAGTCATTTTACCTTTTGACCTTTCTGCTGGACTGCACAAAGTGAGTGAAGACATATTTTAACAGCCCTTATATTTGAGTGAATTGTGACTGCAGCTGAAATTACCGCAGTCTCCTGTATTATTTGCATTAATTTATTTGTAATACACTTGGTCAAGCCATCCCATTTAAGACATTTACTTCTTTTTGTTCAGATTTATAGTGAAGTTAAAAGATTAATGAAGTGGAAAATCAAAGCGTTCTAGAGCATTTTAATCAGATAGAAGGAACCACAACTGCAATGCCTCATGCAGGACCATGTTTTAAAATGCTAACATTTTCACGTAACAAACTACTGTTTTTCATCAGCTTAACTGCTTTATATGGCAAGGAATAACTTGATTGAAAGCTTAAGCATAAGCCCATGCTTGAATGCATTGCTGAGGTACGGCATGATTCCCAGCATTTTCTCCTTGGGATAACAAGAAATCCTATGGAAGTTTAATGACCTTATAATGCAAAGAGCTTAGGACCCTTTCAGAGATGGTACGTGTCTTTGCTCCTCCTTGATCTTGTTGGGAGATGAAAGTATCTAAAAGCCCAGTTAACTGAGTCCTACCTGCTTAAGCCTGACTACATCCAAAAAGGATTTGTTTTCACTGGTACTTTGAAAGCCTGGAGAATCTGTCAGAACACCTGCTGGAAGCTGGCATGCATTAATAAAAACAGTATCTCTAGGGGCTGGAACAATTGGGTAGGTTATAAGGAGTTATCCTGGCAGTTGCAATTAAGTTAAGCATGACAGATAGACACAAGAAGAGTAGCACCTCACTCAGAAGTTACTAAAAAGTCAGGTAAATGAGCAACGGATCTGAGAAAGCTTAAAAAGCCTAGTCATTAATATAATATAGCTAGCTAAAGAGGATACCAAAGGCAATGAATGAGATCCAAATTCAGAGATCACCCTCAGAAACAGCAGGTATTAAGCAGAGAGACCAGTCACTCATGAGAAACACTGTAGACCCACAAAAACTAAGTGTAGAAAACAGCAGAGGAACAGGTCACCATGTGATGCTGAGATTAACAAAGGACTCAAAGATAAGCACTGGGCAAGGTATTGCTGCTGCAGCTCTCACAAACTCAGTCATGAACAAGAGCAGTGCCACCAAGGCAGTTTAAGGTGAATTCGCTAATTCATGGCAATCTGCAATAAAACTGATTAATGAGTGCCTATGAGAGTGAGTAATGTAACTATTTCAGATAAACAGGTAACCTAGAATCATAGAATGGTTAGAGTTGGAAGGGACCTTAAGGATCGAGTTCCATCCCCCTCTGCCATGGGCAGGGACACCTCCCACTAGACCAGGTTGCTCAAAGCCCCATCCAGACTGGCCTTGAACACTTCCAGGGATGGGGCATCCACAGCTTCCCTGGGCAACCTCTTCCAGTGTCTCATCACCCCCACAGTAAATAACTTCTTTCTAGTATCTAATCTAAATCTCTCCTCTTTCAATTTAAAACCATTACCCCTCATCCTATCACTACACGCCCTGATAAAGGAGTCTCTCTCCATCTCTCCTGTAGGCCCCCTTTATGTTCTGGAAGGCCGTTATAAGGTCCCCTTGGAGCCTTCTCTTCTCCAGGGTGAACATCCCCAACTCTCTCAGCTTGTCCTCATAGGAGAGGTGCTCCATCCCTCTGATCATCTTCATGGCCCTCTGCTGGACCCATTCCAACAGGTCCATGTCCTTCCTGTGTTGAGAGCTCCAGAGCTGGACACAGTACTCCAGGTGGAGTCTCATGTGAGCACAGGGGCAGAATCCCCTCCCTCACCCTGCTGGACATACTTCTTTTGATGCTACCCAGGATGTAGTTGGCTTTCTGGGCTGCCAGAGCACAGTGCCGGCTCACGTCGAGCTTCTCATCCACAAACATCCCCAAGTCCTTCTCCTCAGGGCTGATCTCCAGTCATTCTCTGCCCAATCTGTATTTATGCCTAGGATTGCCATGTCCCAGGTGCAGGACCTTGCATGGTGCTAAGTCTCTTTGTGCCCACTAGGTTTATGTGATCTTTATAACTGACTTGAATGTCTAGGTTAATGAAGTTACTACCTTCATTATGGCTTTCTGACTGTGTGAATAAATGTGAACACAGAGCTGATAAAATATGAAGTCACACAAATTTTTCATGTAATTGTATTTTTTTCACAGAAATCACATAAGCAACAGTTAGGCTGACACATTTCAGTCTATTCATATGCATACCAGCGTTTTATTATTTTAAGGAATTCTCCTTTAAGTAATATCTTTTTTGCATGATGCTTCATTTTTTAGGGCTAACACACAAAGAAAGAAAACGAGAGTTTCTCTTTTATAAATATTTTGTAGGTAATTCTGTACATACATATTCTGTGCACACATAAGCCACACACATAGATGGACCTTGCAAACTCACAGTGTGGTATGCTGATTATGGGCAATCCATTGATAGGTAATGAGGCTGTGAGCCTGTGATGAGAGCAAGATAAAGAACCTAAGGACCTTATGTTCCCCTGACAAAAAAACCCAGCCTCTTTGTGCCGGCCATCTCTAGAGGTCGAGAGGCCTAATGCAGGCCATGGAAGATGGTGGAAGGCAGGCTGGGCAGGCCATACCTGCCTGAGGGGCTCTTTTCCCTCAGTCCCTTATCACTTCCTTCCTGCTTGGGCCATCCCAAGGAGACCTCATCTCAGATCCCACCTCTCCTGGCCTTCTGCCAGTCTGTACTGGCCTCTCAACCCACGCCACCCATGTGCCGTTGCCAGCATGACCCTGCTGCCATCACCATTTCTTCCTTGAAGTGTCATAGAATCATAGAATCATTCAGGTTGGAAAAGACCCTTTAGATCATCGAGTCCAACCATCAGCCCTACTCCACAAATTCCTTCCCTACACCAAATCTCCCAACACCCCATCTAAACGACTCCTAAATCCATTCAGGGATGGGGACTCAACCACCTCCCTGGGCAGCCTATTCCAGTGTCTGACCCCCTTTTCTGTGAAAAATTATTTCCTAATGTTCAGCCTAAACCTACCCTGTTGCATCTTGAAGCCATTCCCTCTCATTCTATCGCTAATCACCTGTGAGAAGAGACCGGGACCAACCTCTCTACAATGCCCTTTCAAGTAGTTGTAGAGAGCGATGAGGTGTCAGCATACAACTTGTGGAAAAAAATATTTAAACATGAGTTATGATCAATAAAAATAACGACTTTGCCACAAATAACAAGAGATCCCAGGGCTGGCACCTGCACTGCCGAGCCGGCTGTTCCCCGTCGCTGCCGGGTGCAGCCCCAGCGCCATGACAGTATTACACCAGCTGTTCCCCCCATATATAAGAACGCAGGACCCCGCCATGACCAGCCGCCCATAAACGCGGCTGCTGCCCCCCCCGGGAACGCGAGCCTTGCCGCTCCACACACAAAACCTGCGGGGAAACCTTGGGGAGAGCTAGAATTTGAAGAGGAGCGGAGGGGCGAAACCAGCTCCCAGACAGCGGGACCTATGGGGCAGCAGCGACGCCGCACGCTGGGTGCAGCCGGCAGGGCGCCCTGGGGGCGGAGCAGTAAGGGCGCTTCCGCCCCCTCCTCGGCCGCCGCAGTGACTTGTCCCTCGCCGGCCGCCGTAGCCGGCGGTTCCTCCTGCCGCCGTTGCGCGCAGAACGACGCGCGCTTTTGAACCGCCATGAGCCTGTGGGTGGACAAGTACCGGCCCGGGTCCCTCAGCAAGCTCGACTTCCACCGCGAGCAGGCAGCGCAGCTTCGCAACCTGGTGAGGGGACGCCCGGGCCCACCCGTGTGGCGATTTGCGGCCTTCAGTCGTGGCGGCCGCCTGAGGCCTTTCTTCTCCGGAGCCGGGATTTCGCGGCCCATAAGCCGCATCCGCGGATCCGCAGGGTGGGGGTTGGAAGTTTCCCCACGGTGCAGGCCCCATCCTTCGGGACAGCGTCCCCGCCGGTGGGGAGGAGGCCGGCTTGGTATCGTGGGCCCGCTTGGGAAGGAGGCCTGTGAGCTAAGGAAAAGGCTGCGTATAAATGGGTGTTTTGGCTTTTCCAGGGATTGATGTGCGTCTGCGTTTCCTGCTGGTTTTAACTGAGAATGATCAGTACCTCTGAAAATAACACTTACTTTATCACAGAATGGTTTAGGTTGGAAGACACCTTAAAACTCATCGAGTTCCAACCCCCCTGCCCTGTGCAGGGACCCCTCCCACTAGACCAGGTTGCTCAAAGCCCCATCCAGCCTGGCCTTGAACACTTCCAGGGATGGGGCATCCACAATTTCTCTGGGCAACCTGTTCCAGTGTCTCACCACCCTCATAATGAAAAATGTCTTCCTTGTTTCCTTAAAGTTAGGTGACGTTTTAAGATGAGCAACTGGGAATAGAACTTGGGGTTATGTAGCTGCTTTTATGTTAAAAGACTTCCCCTCTCCACTGCAATGTGCTGAGTTTTCTTCACTAGACCAATTCAATCTCTGTGTTCCTCTAGGACTTGTGTCCAACTGGAGAAGTGAAGGCTCCAGAGTGACCTGGGTACCTTTGGGTACCTGAAGGGCACTTACAAAAAAGCCGGAGAGGGATTTCTTACAAGGACATGTAGCAATAGGATGAGGGGTTTGGGCTTCAAACTGGAAGAGGGGAGATTCAGATTAGATATTGGGAAGAAATTTCTCATTATGGGGGTCATGAGACACTGAAACAGGTTGCCCAGAACTGTGGGTGCCCCATCCCTGGAAGTGTTCAAGGCCAGACTGGATGGGGCTTTGAGCAACCTGCCCTAGTGGGAGATGTCCCTGCCCATGGCAGGGTGGTTGGAACTCAGTGATCTTTAAGGTCTCTTCTAATGTAAACCATTCTATGATTCTATGAATGTGAATTCTGACTATGGGATTTGGCCAGATGTTCGCCAGGTCATGCTTTTTAGCTTTTCAAGAGACAAGCTCCTAACTTCATTTAAGTACAGGCAATCTATAAGTTGTTTGCCCAGATTCAAGGTTTGCAAATGAAACAACGAAGTGATTAGATATAAACATGTCTCTCTCTATATATATATAATTCTATTTGTGAACATCTGCTCTAAACATTGTTTTAATCCTTTTTACTGTGTATTTATTACATCTAGAAAACCTGGAATGCGTATAAATGCTAAGGTGTTTTTTTTTTGAGGAGTGAGGTGTTTGGCATTAAATGAGTTACATGTGGTCTTCAGAAAAAGATTATAGGAAATACTGCTGCGGGAAAGAAATTCAGCAGGTCTAATTCTAGGTACTATGTTGTGATTGAGCTGCATCTGGAAAAGTAATTTCATGTAAACTTGTGTGAGAGTAGAAGGATGAACACTCTCTTATAAGGCAAATACTGTTGTAGCTAACTAATCTTTTTGCTTTGTATTCAGGTTCAATGTGGTGACTTCCCTCACCTGTTGGTGTATGGACCATCGGGAGCTGGAAAAAAGACAAGAATAATGTGTTTGTTAAGGGAATTATATGGTGCAGGAGTGGAAAAACTGAGAATTGAGCATCAGAGTATAACGGTAAAAAATATGAGTCTTTCATTTGCCACAAAATAGCGTGGATATTTACATACTGATACATTTCTGTTGTGAGACCTTTATATTTATTTGAGTTTTAGATTTATTTTTTTTTTCATTCAGTATTTTTAAGCTCTTTTATGTAATTAATCAGACTGTTTTGGTTACTTGAACAGATGCTTTTGCCAGATATTCCTGTTCCTTAGGTCTTCGTGGTTGGAAGGGTGTTGGATTTCTTTGTTATTTTCTGTGGTTGTTGTGGTGTGTTTTTTCCCACAGGTCAGTTTGCACAATAGGATGTGTTGTAATAGCCTAACTCTCAATTACATTTGTAGAATTTAATTTGTCTGTAAAATGTTATTTAAACGATTAGCACTACTTTTTCATATATGCAAGTTCTAATTTGTTTTCTTATTTCCATAGTTACAAATTCAGCATTAAGGAAAAAAAATATATCTGCCTTGGTCTTAGGCATTTAATTGATTATTAAAAGGTTATATTATTCATTCAAAGTCCTTGTTATGAATATAACATGTAGGGTTGGGGGTAGGCGATGCTTTAGTCTAGTGTCTCAGCAGTTCTTTGAGTCTTTAGGTTTGTCTGTGATCCAGCCAGTTGTAAATTATAAGATGAAGTTGTGCATCAGATTTTTTACAACACTCTCTCTGAAATTTAATATGCTTGCTTTCTACATAGGCACCCTCTAAAAAGAAAATTGAAATTAGCACCATTGCAAGTAATTATCACCTTGAAGTTAACCCAAGGTAAGTGTATGGTATAGATGTCACACTTCAAATGTAAGCTGCTGGTCATACTGCAAGTAGTTTCAATCTGGGTATATAAGGACTGGATTGCTCAATTTATTGGGCAAATTAGATAGTTGTTTATGGGCTTGGACTGCAAATGGGAGCAGAGCAAGGATTTTTTAATTGAACAGCTTAAATGAACAAAAACTTGCATTGCTGTATACTAAAGGCACTAATGTTCTGCTTAACTAGCCACATAAGCATGCTGATGTTGAGGTCTGGGTAACAAACAATTCTGAGTTGATAGATTTAACCATTTAGGTTGAAATTGAAAACTCTTATTGGAACCAGCACCCCCGTATTGTTAGTTCTGTCACAAACACAAAAATAACATGGTTTGAGGTAAGTAAGGTTTATCCAGTAAAGAGTTTAGAGCACGGGGGGCAAACAGCACCATAAAATGCTGGGAAGCCTGTCACGAGTGAGGTCAGACGTTGATTTAAATGACAGAAGCTATAATGGTGTACTCTGTGTCATCTTTGACAGTAGTGAAATTGCTAGCGGTAGTTCACTGACCCAGAGTAAATACTTGTATTTACCTGAAACCCTTTAATGTTGCTTTAAGTCACATGACAGTAAATGTCTTTGTCCACTGGGAGGCTTTGGTTGTGTTGGCTTTGTTGACTGGGTAGCAGTTATAAGAAAACGTGTATCCTGGAGTAACAATTATCTTTGTGCATATTGTTCAGTCTTCTCTCATGTTACTCTGTATTTTAGATGCTATTCTCATGTGCCGTGTCTCCTTCAAAAGCTTGTTCTGCAGCTAATCTCTGTGTATTGCTGGTTATTCTAATGCAGCTCCACTGACCAGACAGTGAACCTGCGTGTGCTGTGCTGTAGTCTGTGAAGTTTGATTGAGTTGTAATACTGTGAAATCATGTTGTGCATCTTCAGTAATGTGGAACATACATAAGTCTATGGGGCCGGATGGGATTCACCCAAAAGTTCTCAGGGAGCTGGCAGGAGAGCTCCCCAAGCCTCTCTCCATTATCTATCAACAATCCTGGTCAACAGGAGAGGTGCCGGATGACTGGAGGGTGGCCAATGTGACGCCCATCTATAAGAAGGGCCGGAAGGAGGATCCCGGAAACTATAGGCCTGTCAGCCTGACCTCGGTACCGGGAAAGATCATGGAGAAGATCATCCTGAGTGAGCTCTCAAGGCAAGTGCAGGGCAGCCGAGGGATCAGGGCCAGCCAGCATGGGTTTATGAAAGGGAGGTCCTGCCTGACCAACTTGATCTCTTTCTATGACCATGTGACCCGCTTTCTCGATGAGGGGAAGGCTGTGGATGTTGTCTACCTGGACTTTGGTAAGGCCTTCGACACCGTCCCCCACAGCATTCTCCTGGAGAAACTGGAAAATCACGGTGTAGACAAGTGTACNTTCAGTCTTCTCTCACGTTACTCTGTATTTTAGATGCTATTCTCATGTGCCGTGTCTCCTTCAAAAGCTTGTTCTGCAGCTAATCTCTGTGTATTGCTGGTTATTCTAATGCAGCTCCACTGACCAGACAGTGAACCTGCGTGTGCTGTGCTGTAGTCTGTGAAGTTTGATTGAGTTGTAATACTGTGAAATCATGTTGTGCATCTTCAGTAATGTGGAACATAATAAATGGCTCACAGGGAAAGGAAATTAACTTCTGGGAAGGACTATGCAGACATTAAATTTATTACAGAAGTTTATTAGATAGAGCTGTTCTTTTTTCCTCCAAAAGGAGGATATTATTTGAATTCCAAAGCAATGTCTGCTGATCACTTGGCTAGTTTGGGTAATGCTTTAACATGGGTTCTCCTGAGTCAGTGGGTAGTGAAAGAACTAAGGAACTACAAAATGTAAACATTTGTGTGGTAACTCTGCCTTTCTTCATGGTTTTCCTGGAACATTTGCTGTGGTCACATAATATTGAGGATCATGAAATTATAACCCTAGATTCTCTGTTACTGCAGAGAATAATTTATCTTTAAATATTAAGAAACTACTTCAATTGTTTTCCATTTCCAAAAACTGGCCTAGCTTATAAGTAGTTTTGTTTCATTTTGCCTTTTTTCAATTTTTTTTTTTCCCCTACTGTAATCACAGGTCCACTCCCTCACTGAAGGACAGATCTCTGCAGTCAAAATCAGTGTTGAGCTAATGAACTAATTCAGCAGGCTGAGCTAATGTACTTCTGTACATTCTGCTGCCTTCTGCTTGGCAAGAATGGGGAACGTCTGGTTCAGTGGTCACTAAAACAGGACAGAAAAATGCCTTTTTCATTTGCTTGCCAGTGAAATATTGCAGAGCTACTGCTGTCTCTGTGAAAGGAATAGTCTGGGGATGATGAAGAGTGTGGGTATTTTCCCCTCTTCTCTTTGCTTTTTCAGTAATTTAGCTTGCAATTCAGTCCCCAGTGACTGTCAAATTCGAGTCAAGCTAGCTGAGCTATGAAGCTGGGGACTGAGAAAGTTGTGCAGTGCTTTTCTAAGGGACAGTAAGAGAAGAGGCAGGAAGGTCATCTAGTATGTTTACCTGCCTCCTAAGAGGAGAAAAAAGTTGATCATCCGTGCTGTGCTGTAATAGTATCCGAGTGTCAGTCTTTCACTACCAACTCTTCAACTTAATTGTCTGCTATTCAAGTTTACATTGGGCTTAGAAGTTGTTCATGGTGTGACATCTGATTTTCAGGGGAAAAAACCCTATGTGTTTACACCAGTCCTTTGAGTCAGGTATCTGATCGTGTGGTTAAACTTAAATTTTCCTCCCATAGTGAGTAAAAATGTTCAGTTTACATGTCTTTGCCCAAATTACAAGTAACAAAAGTTTAGATTGCTCGTACCAGAAAAATAAGATTTAATTTGAAGAGGTAATAAAACAGTGCTACTATTCCAGCTGTGCCTGCATAATCCTTGGGTCGTTTTTATTACTGGGAAGATGACTTTCAACAAAGTATGTGTGTTGAGCTTAGTCTGACCTTAACAGCTTCTGAATTCTTTTGGCATTCTTGTTTGGGGCTGCTTAGGATGCTGTATTTTCTATGCAGTATAAAGGTGTTGTTTTAAAACTAATTTTTTTTAAACTCCTGGTACAGTGATGCAGGAAACAATGACCGTGTAGTAATTCAGGAACTCTTGAAGACAGTAGCACAATCCCAACAGCTTGAGACGAGTACTCAACGAGATTTTAAAGGTGAGTAAAAACAGCTAAAACCAAAGCGCTTTTAAAACTTGTTTTTCAGATATTTCAGCTGACTGTTTTATTTGTACGTGTATATTGCGTGATGGCAAACATGAACCTTTCCAAAATCAAACAGCTGACTGTTTTTCTTCCACTGTGGAAATATCTTGAGTGGCTAAATACTTAGTATGAGGATAACTGTTGTGTTGGTTTCTCAGGAGCTGGGATTCCTGCTTGGTTTTTTTTTTTCCCCAAGTCTACCACTGAAATGCACTGTAACTAAGTTTAATATTCTACGGTACTAGTTGAGTTATGAGCTACTGAGGTTTAATATTCCAACCTAAACCAATTTATGGTCTGGTAAGTTGGCTGCTCTCCTTAGGCTGCATATGTAACCAGAGGAGAAATGGGAGAAGAGCGATGGACTGACTTGTTCTCCCACGCTGTTCTCACTGGACCATTCACAGTACTGAAATGAGCCATCTCAGAGTTGCCAGTGGAGGAACCTGCAGAAGGTAGCTGGTTAGATCAGCTTCTTCATATTGGGTGTCTCATGATTGTTCTGAAGCATTTTTGAAATATGCTTTTTCTTCTTCTTTTCTTTAAAAGATCATGGGAAGGTGCTGCAACAACAAGGCAAATTTCTACTACTCCTTTGTTAAGCTAAGAAAATGGCTTTTAAATATAAAATTTATTGAGGGGAGACTTCAAGACATTTGTGCTTTTTGATATGTCCTTATGCCATAAATTCTTTTGCATTTCTTACTTAAAAATTCCTCTTAAAAGTTACTGCCCTAATTAGCAAAGTGAAAGCTTCTACACCTACCTGAATTATTTCTTAGCACTGAAGTGTTGCAGGCCTCGATCTAAAGAGATTGACATTCCAGGACAAGAATTTAGGGTGTGAAGGAGCAGAAGATTATTCAGACAAAAAGGCATGCAGGTTGTCTTTATTTTCCTGCCCGTGGCACCCTGCTGCCTCTTTCTGCTTGTATCATTTATTTCGGTATTATCTCTTGTATGTGAAAGTACTTGTTTTCTTAGAAAGATTTTGATATTAATAAAAAAAAAACCCTACAATTTTTAATCCTTTTTCAGTGGTGCTGTTAACGGAAGTTGACAAGCTCACTAAAGACGCTCAGCATGCTTTGCGAAGAACGATGGAGAAGTACATGGCGACCTGCAGGCTGATCCTCTGCTGCAACTCCATGTCAAAAATTATAGGACCTATTCAAAGCAGATGCCTGGCTGTACGAGTGCCTGCTCCCAGCATTGAGGATGTATGTTGAAACAGAAGCGAAAATAAGTTATTTAAAACCTACTACTAGCTAAATAAGATTTCATAAGTCCACAGCAAGAACTTTACTCCCACAAAATGACCTAGTTTTTCTTTGTGGTGGGTGACTTGTCAAGCGTGTCTTAGAAAAGACTGGTCTATCTCTGGTCCAGAAATATGTCAAACAGGAGAATCTGTCAGTGCTAAACTGTTTGCTAAACATTGCACTCCCTGCTGTTTTCCATCTAGATCTGCCATGTCTTGTCCAGCGTATGTAAGAAAGAAGGCCTGACTCTTCCACAGGAACTGGCTCAAAGGCTTGCAGAGAAATCTGGCAGGAATCTTCGGAAAGCACTACTTATGTGTGAATCCTGCAGAGTGCAACAGTAAGTCAGTGCTAAAAATGAATGTATATTACACTCACAGAGACATAAATTAACTTACTTCTGAGGCCTTGTTAGAATAGGTGACAGTCTGCTTTAAGTTTTTTGAAATATTATTATGTAGGTATCCTTTTACGGCTGATCAAGATATTCCTGAGATGGACTGGGAAGTTTATTTGAGAGAAACTGCAAATGCTATTGTTGGTCAACAGTCACCACAAAGGTAGGTGAACACCCTTGCTTGCAGCTTTAAATTATGCTTTTGCTGTACTCTTGAACATAAGAAAAAAATAGTTATATTTCAAAATGTGGCATCTTAACTTTTAGTTACGTGTAATTTTCTGGTATTTCTACTCAATCTGGTACTTTGCAGGCAGAGAAGCTGAGCTTTAAAATTAGCAGAGAAGGCTGAATAAGCTTCAGGAACTGAAGCCATTGTTGGTTTCTCTGTTGAAGCTTTGTAATCAAAAGTGAGCAGAAAGTTAGTTGCATGTTGTGCTCTCTCTTTAGGTATGTGTGGGTGTTGTGTTTCTTTTATTTAAAGCTTCTGTTTCACCATCTTTAGGATAATACACCTTTGTAGAAGAACTGTAAATGAGAACTCGTGTTTAAGAACTTTGGGAGTTGCCCCCTTTATCCATCTTGGTGTCATATACACAGCCTGGTCTTTTTAGTCTGTTCCGTATAGTACATGAGATATCACTAAAATTCCTGTATTTAATTTAAATGCTTGTAGCCTCTCACCTCCTGATATCAAAAGTTGAGAATTGAAAGCTGTGTCACTTTCTGCCAACTAGTCACCGTACCCCCTCTTGTAAACAGATGGACAAACAGTGTAAATGAATCTTGTGGCTCTAATCAGTGTGGTGGTGTCTTCTCACTAATCTTAAGCATGAATAATAATTTAGATATGAAGAGGAATTACAGGGAGACAAGCCCGAGACAAATTCTAATAGCTGCCTGGCTTCCAAATCAATGGAGACCACTGTAAGCGGAGTATATGTACCTTGCATTACTGTTTAATTAAAAAGTGGTATGTAGCACAAGAATTAACACAGATTTGTGCAATGCTTTTGGGTTTAAAATACCAAAACCAGGAAAACAAACTTTAATTGGGTTGACTGGTTTTGGTTGGGGTTTTTTTTTTTTTCTTGCAGCATATTTCACAAATAGTAAAAACAATTAGTATGCTTTGGGGACACACTTCTGATACTCTGTGGCATCTTTCCAACAGGCTTTTAGAAGTCCGTGGACGGCTTTATGAACTCATGACACACTGCATTCCTCCCGAGATTATAATGAAGGTAATTCAGCTGTGTAGCTCTTAAGGTGTTATAAATATTAACACTGTAACAGTTTCAATCTGAGTTAAAAAAAAAAAAAAGCAAACATCAAAACATAGCAAATTATTCAAATATTGATGAAGAGCTGTGTCCTTTCCAAATTTATATGAGTGACCAAAAGATATTTTTCTCTTCTGTTTCTTTCCACTGCAGTAACTAGAATAGTTCAGGTTATTGCTCGGAAGGAGTAGTTAAAGACCTCGTTCCTGCAAACACTGATACAGAGCATTCACGTCTTGTGATCCTCAGTCAATAGACTCGACTGTTCAGTTACATTCGTGCCTAAGTATATTTAGACATGATGGTTTTGAGTTGTGTAAATTTTGGGGGCAAGAAGCTTCTGTTCTCTAATTTAGACAATGTAAGCTTGTAGTTTATTTTTGTTGCAGGCTTCCTTGTTCACACCTCTGTGGAATGGTTTAGTAAAACTTGTTCTGTGATCATAGAACAGCCAAGTAAAACCAAATGCTTTGTCCCCCTGAAGACTCCTCAGGCCAGGTTCTGTACTGAGACACAGACATACTTTTATGGGGTAATTTTGATATGGTTTGTTTTCTTATGTAACAGTTTTGTTGTTGCAAGTTCAGTATTTGCTATGTATGAGGGAGGTTTGCTGAAGGATGCAGCAGTCTTCTCAAAGATGGAAGTCATCTTGGGAAGAAAAAAAGGAAAATGGGTCATGCATGTTTTTATTTTAGACAGGATGAAAGGATGCTGAAGAAAACAAGCACAGAACAAAGATTAAAGCCAATATTTGCAACTTACCATAGGTGGACTCTGCAATCAGACATAATTACAAGATAATAAATTTCTTTTTGACATTAAATGGTTTCTGCTTTCTCTCGGTTTTGGTAGTTAGATGTTTCTTTAACCTGCCTTTTGTATGGTAGGTAAGTGGATCTTGCATTGCCCTGTTGGAGGACTGTTGTTGTCAGGCCTAAGGTGGATTTCTCTGTCTGTTCCCTCTCCATAAACTTGAAATGGTCTAAAGATACCTCTCAATTAATCCTGACCATTTTAATAAAGATGGATTTGCAATGGTTTTATTGCTGTCTCGGATGCAAAATACTACATTTTTTGGTTTTGTAATGACTGAAATATTCTTGTATCTTGCATGTGTCTACACATACAATGTATGTAAATATAAACAGATATAGTTAAAGTGTAAGTAAGCCCTTTTCTTATTTATTCAGGTTGTTTCTCTTTGTATGCGATGATGTCAAGATAGGAAGCAAGTGATTTTAATACACTTGCTAGCTTGATAAAAATTCTCCCCAGGACCATGTGCTTGCATGCAGTAGAGATTATAGTGTTTATAGACGAGGTTAATTTTTCTTTATTAAGGCATAAGTAGTTCCAGTATATGATTAATTTTTTTTTCCCATCTAAGAACGTGATAGGTAACATTTCTATTGGCACGAAGAATTTATCCTGAAAGAAAGCTCTGAAGAGATGTGGTTCTGTGACTCAAGTTCAGTCAAATAGATGATGTAATGATTCTTAAATGACTTTCCTGTTGGATTCATGAGTGAACTACTGGTCATAGCTTGGCTATTTTCAGAAAAAATTCCTCTTAACAAAAAAATGCATAATTTTTCAAATACTGTTCTGTTTTTTTTTCCCTTTTAGGGCCTCCTGACAGAACTCCTAAATAACTGTGATGGACAACTGAAAGGAGAAGTTGCACAGATGGCAGCCTTCTATGAACACCGCCTGCAACTGGGCAGCAAAGCCATTTATCATCTGGAAGCATTTGTAGCAAAGTTTATGGCAATTTACAAGAAGTTTATGGAGGATGGACTAGATGACATGATGTTCTAACTCTGATGCCCAAAGTCGTACACAGAATGTTGTGTCATGATGCCAAGAATGTTACAAATGTTGTCTGTTTGTCCATGCTTGATTGCACGTGGCTCTAGTTCAAAGGCAGGTATTTTATTTTGCTATTAATGCAAAACACAGGGAACGAAAGAACAGTGTTTGTTCTGGTTTAGAAACCAGATGGATTGTTTGACAGCCACAAATCCATCTTTAGATACCTGCAAAATACATTAGCCTTTCAAAAAGACAAGAAGTTGCCTTGAAAGACATTTAAGATCATAGTTGCTTTGCAGGACTTGTAAGCTTCATTGCGAAGAGAGAACATGGGTGCTGCCTGCTTGCTTTTTGGTTGCTTGTGTGCAAGGCCATAAGGAATAGATGTTTTTTCCACATTATGGTAAGTTTTAGATTGAGCATTTATGTTCTGTCTCCTGATTTATGTATCTCACTGTTTGTCTGGCTTCTTTTATTTTAGCCACACTGTTTTCTGTGGTGTGATGACACACGATGTTTTCTGACTCTTCTTTGAAACTGCGGATGAGCAATACTTTTGTGTTACTTGTAAATCAGTTTGACAACGCTTGTGTACAGACACAAAATGCTGTTCAGGTAAAGATTACTCCTTTGACTGTGGTTTAACCAAGGGTAAGGTTTCAACTTTTAACTGATAGTATTTCACCTTTTAGACTAATTTTTTTTTTAAAATAGTAAAATAAATTGTAAAAAATGTGAACACCAAATGAACTGCTGAATCAGTATTTTAACTGATTGCCTAGGCATGCTTTTGTGTAGACTTGTCTTTCAGAAAGGTGGTGGCATATACCCCCTCCATTGGAAGACTAAAGGGGGAGACAATGAAGTTTAAAAAAAGCAAGAGGGGGGAAAAAAAACCCCAACCCAACAACCCCACAAAATAATAAAAAAATCCACCCAGTGCCCCCTGTGCTACTTTATGCTGCCAGTCTTTCTACACATTATGCCTGTGTACTATGGTATCCTAAAATTGACTAAATTTATGCCCTATGATACCTCACTGGGCTAATTTAGGTTTTTACTAGATAGTATTTACTTCACTTTATATTTAAATACTATTTCATATCCCATCCCCCCTCCTTTTTTTCTAGCAGGGAAGGGTTTAGTATTTGGGGATTTTTGTGTCAGAGCCAGTCACATGTAATGGCAGTATTTTGGAAGCCCTGGTCCTCCCTCTAGTAACTGATAAAGATAGAATCTCACTAGTTAGTAATAACTCTGTCAGCCCCTCTAAAATGTGTAAAAGGTAGCATTAATCCTTAAAGAAAGAGTGTCACTGCTGTTCTCAGGAACTTGGCCATCTCGTGTGTGGTGTTAGTGCACAGCTGTCCTGAGATTCACTGGTGCTATGACGGTGCTCGCCTGTCTCATGTTCAACTGGTCTCTTTAAAACTGAGGAGGTCTAGAAGATGGATTTCTTTGTTATTCCATCCTGCTCTTGTCACCCAAATCCACAGCACTGGTAGCTTGTCAGAGTGTGACTGTTAGATCGTGGAAAATCATTAAATTAGTCACTGCTAGTGGAAGTGAGTACTGAAATCCATTACAAACAAGAGCATGGGAATGGTGGAGGGGGCATAATTACAGCGTGTATAAGTTGCCCCCTCTTTCAGGAGCTTAGCCTTCCCTACTCATTTTTAAAAGCTGAACAAACTTGACCATTTGCCTACTACAAGTATACCATGTTGTGAATCGAAAAATGATTCAATCTTTCCCCCCAAAAAAGTAAAAACAAAACAAAGCACCAAAAACCAATGTGGCAGCAGAGGGATAGATGTAGGGGTTTGTGAAATGCAGTTGAAAAGCACGGGGAAAATATTGGTGTGGGGAGGTGGGACCTGGACTGTGGGTTTGTCAGTGGGAGGAGGCCGAGGAGCAGTTTGGTTTGCAGTTCCAGAAGATCTCTCTATAGATGTTCTGCTGCCTCTTCTTGAAGTTTCATTTTTTTATATCGTGGTCTACCTGGGATGGATCAAGAATGGGACAATGACCAGGGATCGCTGAGAGAGGAAATTACTGTTGCTGTTCCTGAAAGCCAGCATTTCACCCTCCCAGTCCCATTCCTGCCTCTTTGTCTTCCCGTCACACGCAAATTTAAACACATGGCCTCAGTACCTCATCAGTCCCTACACACATTTCTCCCTTCCCACAGGAATTTTTAAGGTAACGCTGCCTCAGTATTCATGAGGCTCCCCATGGAAGTGGGTCACTGCACCAAGCCTTCCAGTTCAAGGAGCATTTGGACGATGGTCTTAATCATACAGTTTAGTTTTAGGCAGTCCTGTGAGGAGCAGGGAGCGGTACTTAATCCTTAGGGATCCATTCCAATTTAAGAGATTCTATGATAACGATCAGTAAATGGTGTGCTTTTTGGTAACATCTTAGAGGCTGACCACCTTGAATGCTGCTTCCCCTCCCTTTTGGGGTAGCATTAGAGGCAACATGGGGCAGATCTGAGGTCCTGAGCTGTGCTGGAGGAAGCAAAGACCGGTAACTCCCACCTCACTGTCAAATGGGTCTGATTGGAAAGTATGAACAATTGGTCTTCAGAAACAAAAAGGAGTTTTCTGCCATTTTTTTTCCCCTTGTGAGGCTTCCATGAGTCGCCTTCTTTTACCAGAAGAGCAGAAGCTTAGCCTGGTAAGGAAGGGTGTCTGGGGCTGGGCACAGCTGCCCCCGTGGCCTGCACGCACACAGCCATGGTGAGCACCGCACCCCTGCTTCGCCGATCGAGTGGGAGAGGCAGCACAGTCTGTCTTTTAAACACTGGACAGCCCAGGACCAGCCTCTGCCTGATCCATTTCTTCAGCCGATTTCATCTTTTTGAGACCTGCTTAGAATTGCCTCTGAATCGCACGCTGAGAGGATTACCCGGCCTTTCATCTCGCGTCACCTCCCATGACTTCCAAATGGAAATTCCAAGCTGCCGCTCCCACCCAGGTGGGACTTAAGCACAGCATAACTCTAGGAGGTTGCAGAGGAATCAGCTTCATGCTAGCACAGAAAGCCAGAGGTGAAACGAACTTAAAAAAAATAAATAAATCGAGAAGCTAAAGACAGCAACCACTTCAGTTAAAACTTTCTCTGCTCCGCAAAGATCCGCGGTGCAAAGGACGCGTCGTGCACTCAGGCTTTATCCCCAGTTTCTGATGTCCAAGTGTTAACTCCTGTGAGAAACGTTATTTTAAAAATCGCATTCTTTTTTAGACATCCACAGTAAACAACTCTACTTGAGCGTTAATTCTCATAAACCTATTGTCTGATGGAAAGGTGGTTTTTAAAATGTATTTTGTTAAATAAATTCGTATGAGCAAAGCTGACATGAGGAATGTCCCTTTCTCTAGCAAAGAAGTACTCCGCTTATCGCCGGCTAGAAGGTAAGGTAGATAAGAGAAGAGTTCATTATCACAATTTTTCCTTCCAGTGCAGGGAATTCAAGATTATTACAGTTCATTGATATAAAGTAATAGCTGTAATTTGTCTTCTTGGAAAGAGCTCTGCTATGCCTGAGCAGCCTTTAATCCTTCTTGCTTAACAATTTTTGCCTGCGCTAACAATTAGCTCTGTGTTAATTTGTTGCATTGGATTTCAATCAATGACCCGAACCAAACCCCGGAGTTGTAGTCTCCTACACAAAAGTTTGTCTTAATGTGACAGTGAAATGTGCTGCTTAGTTCTTGAAGGCCAAAATGCGACTCTCCGTCTTTATGCTCCGTAGGGAGGGAAGGAATATAAATACATAAACACACTAAAGAAATTAACCTCTATTTTCGAATGGGCCCTGCAGCCTGGTCCCTTGTACGCTGGGCAAGTTCCATGTCAGGAACAAGTTGCACATCACAAAATGACCAAGACTAGAAGAGTTTGCCATTAACTTCAATACACTGAGGAACTGAATCAGAGTATCTCCATTATCAAAATTGAAATTATTTTCTGACCAAATTCACTCGGACAACTGGGGCTTAACCCAGTGTTACTTTTTTTTAAAGCAACGGATGGTTTTCTTGTCTGAAAAATGAGCCTATTAGCAGTTAAACAGTCCTACAATAGCTTTTTTTTTTTTCCCTACAGTTTGTGTACAGTGTGTTTGCTTAACTTCTGGAAGAAATTGTATTCTCTGATTCAACGATCTTGAAGCTCTTATTGTCCCAATCATTTGAGTGTTAGGTGGTATTTCAGTGGGGTTGTTTGCCATCTCTTAAATTGGAGTGAGCCATAAGATAGTACAAGCAGAAGGAACCTGAAGCATGTACCTTCACTGCTGACACCACTGGTCCATCTGCATTTCTGCTAGCAGAGGTGCTGGGACACCTATCACCACCTCTGTCCTGGCACTGTCTTGGAGCTAATCTTCAGCCCTCTCCATGGACATGGAGTTGGTGTTGGTTTTTCACTATGGAGCCTGCCTTAAGAACAAGATGCTATGAGATATCATCCGAAATGCTGGGCAACAGCTAAGGTTGCTGTCCTCGTCTTCCCTGCAGTGACACGGTGCTGGGGGCATCCTCACTGCCATGCCAGAGTGCTCCATCAAAATCACCACTGGTCCAGTAGCAATGTGTGTGTGTGTGTGTGGCTCAGCAAGACAGCAGCACCTGCAGCTTGGAGGAGTGCCTGTTTTGTTGTGTCAAGGGAAACCTTTGCTTTGATACAATGAGGTACTTTATCAGCAATGTGTCCCTGATAAGCTAAGTGACAACCTCCCAGAAGTTAGTCAATTAATATTATTTTTCTACACAGACTTCTCAGTGTTATTCCCAGAGTAAATTCATGCCATGGTTAACTGCTAGAGTTCAGGTATTTCAGTTTGTTCATGCTATCTTCTGCCCAGGGTCCCTTTGAACCATGGCTGTGCTGCCTTCCGAGATTTCTCCTCCTCTCCAGGTCCCCTTCTCACCTGGATTGCAAAGGAAGCTGAAATACCTGAAACTGATTTCCAAGAAGAAAGGTGGGTGGAAGCAGGAGATGAGAGACGGGTGGAGGAGGTCAGCTACCAGAAAGCACAGAAAGAAGGCAGGAGGAGCTTTGGACAGCTGTGAGGGAGAAGTCTCTCTGCTTGGGAACCATCTTCCTAGGCAGGGAACTGCAAGTATTCCTTGTAGGAGGTGAGCAAGGCTGGAGCACTCAGCCAGGAGTGGGAGAGCTGGATTCTGCACTTGCTCCATCTAAAGAGATTTAAACGAGGATGATTCATTTTCGTTTCCAATTAATAGGTTTATTTTAATATTACTTATTAGTGCAATTTACTGTTACCTAGCAGTGTGTTTAGGAGGAAAGTTACAGGTCAAAAATAGCTGTTAAAATTCTACCTCCTCCATGATGGAAATAATTTCCACTGTGCATCTGTGGCTGATCGGTTTGATGGTGTCCCTGACTTTCCCACCCAATAGTTCCTTTGAAGCCTCTGGGGAAATTTGCTGAATCAGCAGTCTGCACAGATGCATTTGAGGGAAACAGGAACATTGGAATCTCTTAAAAATAGCAATAAAAGGGCAAAATGACTGTTAATTTCTGAAAATAAATGGTCAGTAAACTGGTTACTACCTAATATTAAAGTCCAGCTTGCTCATCTGCCCTCCCCATCAGTCCATGGGGTTGGCAGGTCTCAGCAGGGGCAACTCCACCCTTTTTGTTGCTGTGATCCACAGCAAGCATGGTTCATGGGCTACAAGGAAGAGCAAGCAAAAGTGCCAGGTTTGGTGCCTGGTGAGAAGGTACTCGAAAGAGGAGTCTGGGATATGTCTTTGGCTATCCCGTGCCCTAGAAAAGGAAAAGAAAAGGCAGTTTCTGCATGTTTCCCTGGCCTAAAGCATGGGATCTTCAGGTAGCCCCAGTATTTCTCTCCCCTGAAGCTTCAGGCTGCTGTCCTCCTCAAACCACCGTGCTTTACACTCACCAATGCTCAGCACAGTCCATGCTTCCCAACCCACAGCCGCTGTCTTCACTCTCTAGTGTCCCAGAGCTGCTTTCTCATGAGGACACCCCAAATTCAGTAGCTGTAATCATCTGACCAGTTTTAAATCATCCCACTCTTAAACTTCCTTACACCTCCTTTTCTGTCAGTCTGGCACTAGAATTGCCCCTTCCTGCCCCCAGGTCCCAGCATGTACCTGGTCTCATTCCAGCCTCTTTGGCTACTGCTGGAGAGCCTTGCCCAGGATAACAGTTCTTCAGTAACATTTTCCGTAAAAGACAAGGTCTGCCTCCCGCCTCTGGTGCTGTAGGTTGGAAGGGACCTCTGGAGTTTATCTTACCCAAGTCTCTTCTCTGAGCAGATCCAGCCACACTGTGTTGCTCGGTCCTCACCAGCTGCGGTTTCAGTATCTCCAAGGATGCAAAATGCATCACCCCTCTGGGCAGCTTGTTTCACTGCCCTCACAGAGAAAAAAATATTTTCTTAATTTTCTAATTTCTGAAAGTTTCTAATTGGAACCTTCCTTTACATGTTTGAGCTCAGCTCAAACTGAGCTCAAATCTCAGCCGAGACCCCCACTCAGCTGCCTTGGCTTTCTGCCACATCCACTCAACTTTCCACATTTCCATTCCTGTGCTTGGAAGAGGTTGTGCTCCGACAGGCAGTAGATCAGCAGGCTGCAGAAGGAGACATTTTCAATTTTATTGACACAGCTCTGTAGAGACACCTGAATATGAGAGTGAAGAGAAAGTGCTGGTGGGAAAAAGAGTAAAATGGCTGCTGGGCTTCATCAGTAGGAAACTTGCCTTTTACTCTTCAGACTGGTTTTGTAGAAAGTGCCTTTTCTGTTCAGGTTCCCCTAAAGGCTCTGTGCCGGCTATGGCGTGGCTTACTGTTGAAATATTTTTCTATGTATTTTTAACCTCTTTTCAAGCCACTGTAAACAGTTATAAAGAGCAGAGTTTGGGTATGGGGCAATTGAAGACTAAGAGATGGAGACCTACTGTCCTGCTCCCTCTTTTGGCTGACGCAGTGTTTCCCCAGGCGATTTTTCTTGCTTTTGCCTGGGACAATTTACTTTGCTTTATTAAATGTGATGCTTTAAATTAAATGTTACAAGTAAAGTTGTAAGTCTGTGACAGCCAGTGAATGGCACAGTTTTGCTATGGCTAAATGTTGCCAATGTGGGCTTTCACTGCAAGCTGGAGTTCTTTTTTAAACTTGTGATAGCATGTTCACGTCAAATGATTTGTTGTGCCAGATTATGGAGGTGACACTTAGCACAGTCCTGGTCCCAATGAGATCTGAAAGGCATACTAGTAAAGTACACGTTTTGAGAAATCCATAGAATATTTTCTGTGCTTTTTACCACTTGGAATCCTTCTGCAAAAATGTTGTTTTCAGTGTTGAGTGAGAAGGAAGGAAAGGAAATCAGGATCCCCATCATAGAGAAGAAAGAAAGAAGTCAGAATGACAAAGCAGACAAGGACAGATCCTGGGGGAAGACAGGTATACTCATTAATTGTATTTATATTTCAAAGACGAGTTAACTGCAGTGTTCTCAATCATACCCTACACTTGGGTTCTCTGCCACACACCATGAATAATAAATGCACTTTGGAGGATAGAATAAATGACCCACTAGGCTTCTTCCACTTTTAATTTCATGGGCCATCTTAATTTGAGAGGTCAGTACAAATGCCTATGGTAAGTGACAATTTTAGGCTAGTAATTACTAATTAAGACAGAAGGCAAGATGCTGGCTAAGGCACTTTCAAATAGATCACAGATAACCTTGCAGGAGCCGATTAACTCAAAGAGAACACCTCCTTAGGTGATAGCTACCAAGTGATACTTAGAACAATTTTTAAAATTAAAAAGGATGAGGGAAAAGGATTTATGAAACTCTTGGCTGGGTTTCCTCTGGGGAAAGAATTTTGATAATAAGTGGGATTAGCTGTTTGCCAATTAGCAGACAATTAGAAGAAAGACATTTACCCAGTGGGCAAAAACCTTCTATGATAGACTCACGCTCATCAAACCTGTTTACGCCAAAGGAGGATAAACAGTGCTGCTCTCACACGCTCTCAGCTCTAGTGACATGAGCAGTGCTGGCTGCAGCTACCGTGCCAACTTCACATGGGACTCGATGTGACAGTGCTTCACGTGGAAAGCACAGAAGACAGCACCCCAAGCCGTGCCCGTGGATCCTAGAACGGCCGTGGTAGATTTCCCGGGGGTCCACAAAGGAAATTGGGAACAGCACAGCAACTGTTTGTGGAGAAAATTGAGAACTGGGGGATTTTTAGTGACCTGCAAATCAGAAAAAGTGAGAAGACATTGGCTTTACTAATAGTATCTGTAAAGGTGACCATCGTTGGCAGGTTAGAGAGTGTTAGACATTAGAAGCTTTTCTGAAAGTGTCCCTTGGACAGGTGAGGCCTCAATGACCATAAATTCAGAATAGCAGATACTATAAGGAAGACCTAAGCTCGGCTGCTGCTTTTTGTCTCCCCCACCCTCCCTAGCTCCGCTTAGTAATTTTTCCTGCATGGTTCCTACAATAGGGATACATAAGCAGCACTGTTTGGCCAAAAGATGGAGTCTGAATTTAGCGTTGTTTGTGCTCCTTATTTCCATCCTCAAAACTTAAAAAATTCCTAGGTAGGATCCATCTCTCCATACAAGAATCAATCTTTAAGGCTGAGCTCCTCTCTGAGCTCCTTTCCCAAGCAATGGAAAGAGATGAGCAGGTGCTGAACCTGAGATTTCTAATCCCAACAGTTCCTCAAGGCGTATTTCATGTTTCACCTCTTCATCATTTCTTGCCATTAACTCCACAGGCAATATAGGTCACAAATCTAGACTCACATGCAGTTAGTTCTACAGCCTAGATGCCTCCATGAGGCCAGAAAAGATTGTACCTTTCTATTCTAAAACCCAGCTCAGAGCAGCAAAGAGCACAAGAGGAAAAGAATTTAGAACCAAGCACTGCCCAGGAGCGCAGAGCATTTCCTTGCTATACCCCTTGGTGCAAGGTAGCACCAACTCTGAGGAGTACAGCTGCAGACTGTGATGTTGAAATGAGGGAATAACTCGGGCCTGGTTTTGCTACTGGCATCCTGATCAAAACGACAATTTCAGATGGAGCTTATGGCTTTATAACATTTGTGACATGCATAAATGTGAGGAAGTATTAATACACAATCCTTCCAACCAAAGCCATGTTTTTGCTTTCTTCCCCTGCACAGTCAAGGGCCCTGTCCTGGGGCAGCTTCTTTTGCAAAGAAGATGAATTTATTCTGATCCCAGGAAACACTCAGCCCCCTCCAGGGGCAACTGTCATGAATGGAAACCATCCCCTGTGGAAGGAGGTCTAACCCATGCCTTAGGCAGCACTTTGCTACACAAGAAATACCTCTTTGCAGTTTGTTTCATTCAAAACAAGGACATTAACTCCTTGTTGAAGGGGAGGTTTGCTTTTAGGGCAGCTGATATTTGTCCAGAGATTAAAATTCCTTCCAGTTAGGCTAGTACTGTCTCTGTAACATGGAACTTGTTAGGGAACACCTGACCATGAGCAGGCAGATGGGGCTAATCAGCATTAGGAGAAATCTAGGGATGGCTCATTGCACCCTAGGGAAGAACTGGAGATGATGAGCACCTTTCCTTCAGGGAATGCTGGAGCAGGCTAAACTCTTGCAAAGAGGACCAGTCAGGTTCAGTTAAAATACCTGTGTTGGTTTCCAGGAAAACCAAACATCAGAAGTTCTTGAGGGCAAGGACTGGTAGCTATGATCAAAGGTATTTTTCTGGTGCGCTGCGTGGGTTAACAGCCTGTTGGGCAGTAGGAGCAGACGTGATGGAAAGACTCAGACCCACAGAATGCTGCTGCTGCTGCTGCTCAGTGCAACCTGAAGCAGCACTGTAAAATAGGGAGATGCTGTCAAGTCCTTCTGGCAGTAGAAAAAAGTGTACAAAATGAAAGGAACGGTGTCATCAGAGCTGAATGGCAGCAACATTTTGTGGCTGAAAATTATTTTTTGCACCTGCCCAACAGTATTAACATTTAGGGGGAAAAAAGGAGCTCTGCAGAGGCAGGCGTTACAGATGGAGGAGACTGATTAGCCCCTCTAGCTTTTCCACCTGAAAATACAAGATGTACTATGATACCACTGACATGAACTCTATGGGAGGAAGTAAAGGAAATGTGATTACACATATTATATACAAATTGAATTAAAGCTGCATTAAAAAACTCAGATTACTGTACAGTTCCATGCTGCGTTGGAAAACATGATATGCTCCTGCTACTGACAGACATATAAAGAACACGAAGGGGCTTATTTCTCAAAAAACAAGTTTGATCTTTGCTGTGCTGATTCACAAATCCACAAAGGCAAGAAGTAAAATTATGGACAGATCTTCCCAGCATGTAAATAATCATCAGCAAAGCAGCCCTGTTGTTTGGGATTTCTGTTTACTTTGCTTTCAAATATTTACTCTACTCTGCAACCTTAAGCAAAGTTATTTACCTCAGTTTCTTTATCTATAAAACCTGGATAATGAATCTTATTTTCTTTGCAAAAATATAATCTGTAGGAAAGACCATTAGTATTGCTTGATGATGTTAATAAGTATTTTCTCCGTTGACTGGTGGTCAATGGGCCACTTTTGTGTCCTATGCTCATTCATAGTCCATATTTAAATGAGTTTTTAAAACCTTCTGACTCCTCCTAGTTTGCTGACAGGGAGAATGATCAGTCCTTAAGCTGGTTTATCACATTTATATATGTTGCATCCTTAAGCATAAATGTCAAGCTGATTTTTAAAACTAATTTTTTTGGGGGGGTCATGTACTGGCATTTATGGAGGCAAGTATCTCTGCTCTCTTGGCTGTGACGGCTACAAGGCAATGAAAAAGAACTCTAGACCATGACAGTGTCATGAGTTACTGCTTCTGCCATGAAGGCTCTATACACCTCGTAATTCTCGTAAAAGACTGTCTGTTTCATATGACTGGAAGTATCATATAGGCTGACAAAGTGAACCGCAATAAAATAGTACATCTTTCAGTTACTTCCCGCGTTATGTTACCTCAAGTGGCAGAGCACAATAAATTTTAAAATAAAAAGTTGACATGAATGATTATATAGTAATAAATGAATAGCAAAGACTTTTAATGCACACGTAAAAAATAATCCAGCAATCACCTTTCTTTACTTGTTTTCAAGCAATAAAACACAGCTGGCAGCTGTTTATGAAAGGGGATCAGTGTGCTAAAACGCGCTCAGTCTGGAATAATAACTCTAGAAAAAATAATTCAATAGAGATGTATTTTAAGAACAAATCAAAGAAAACAAAGTCACGGAACCTAAGAGTTTCAAAGCAGTCTCCTCCTCATTCATTTCCCTCTCCCTCAAAACAAACCCAAGGCTATAAAAAGCTTCAGGAAAGATTTTCAAAGGCACTGAGCTTTCAAAAGGAAGAAAGCCCCCAAGTATTTCTTGTGCATTTGAGTAAGGAAATTTCCCCTAGATCTTCCACACTTCAGTCTTTTCCGCAATCACGCACCAATTGGCATGGTCAAAGTATGAATGAGTAATATGTAGCTCAGGAATATGACGCTCTATCAGCTCAGCCAGCTCCCCTTCTTTAAAAACGTGGTAGTACCTCAGCCAGGCCCCATCTGGACCTGCCTCCTGTCCGCTCTGTGTGGTCAGGGCGCACTCATTGACTGCTTTCTGCAGAGAAGAGCCTGGTCTCCTTTTGTTCTGAGGTTGGCAGAAAGCTCCTTCTTTTGGGTGATGGTCTATTTTAAGTTGTTGTCTGACAGTTAATTCTTTCTGATGTGAAATCAGGTCAGGTAAACACAGCCCGCTGCAGTCATGAAGGCTCTCTGCAGCCACAGGGAGCTGTATAGTTGCTTGCCCTAATTCTGAATAGCAACTTCTGAAAGCCTTCGAGCAGTGTGACATGGGCAGCACAGGTTTAACAGCCACTTCAAAAGCTGTTGTCTTTTCAAAACTCAGTTTGCAATGTAGAAAAAACTCAGAAGCGCGTTTCAGAAAGCCATGCTCTCTGTTTTTTCCAACTTTTTTTTCTCTGTTTAATTCATTCAGCTGAACATCGTAATTGCAGTATCTAATGAGCTCTTCTTGGTGCCACTGATCAGCCACATCTAATACTGAGTCAAGTGATCTTGAGAACAGAGACCATCTCAGAGATTTCTCTAGCACCGTGTGCGGTGCTTTTTTCTCCCCTCCGCAGGATGAGCTCCTTGCTGTCCTGTGTACCTCTGATGTCCCATCCAACTTATGACAGGGCTGGTTCAAAGCCATTTTTTTGTCCTTGTGAAGAATTGATTTTTGTACTCCACGTGAGCAAGGCTCACCCGAGGAGCAGGAAGGAGGTGAAGGATTCCAGGGAACAAAGACATCTTGCTTTTCAAATCTTCTCCGTTTTTGCTCCATTGCCCACACATATATCATTATCTGGCCTCCTACTCTCAAGATGCGAGCCATCTCTTTTATTGCTCGCATGCGCCTCTCTTCCGTTGAAAAATGGTGAATCACTAGAACAGAATAGATAAGGTGAATAAGTATCCCTTGAGGCACTAATGAATACAGAGGATAAGGACAAGGACTGGCTCTGACATACGGCAGCCAGTGGTTTGCACCACAGGACGACATCATTTATCTTCCATTGTGCTATGTGTTATTGTACTATCTCTGACATTGTACTATCTCTGACTCTAAAGAGTTCATAACACACTGACTTATTTTAAAAACGGCAGGATTTAGAAACATTGGAACAAGTGACATCTTTCAGATTGGCAATAAATGAGGCAAGTCTTGCTTGCTCAAGGAAAGGCTACCACTGGGTCAGTGGCAAAGCCACCTGGCCCTTTTTGACCCTCATCTAATGCTCATCTCCAGCCTGAAAAGAGCATTTCTGAAAGACTGAGGCCATACATGGTTCTTGCAGCAGTCATGCTAGTGATCTTGCTGACAATACCCAGTCCAAAAAGGTTAAAACTGCCTGCCCATTCCTCCCCCTTTATGTAGAGATGTCAGTAATGGAGCAGAAAAAGTGAACAGTCACTGTCAGCCTGGGATAGATTTAAATAATCGACATATGGGTGAAAGACACGGTCAATTAGCATTTGCCTACTTCTGCTGCTAGCAAGCATGTATCTCAAAACTAAATAATTAGATAATCCAACTCTTGTTTGATAAGGCCCACCAGCACACAAACATGCATGAAGTGGAGAACCTTCATCGTTACAATGGCAAAACTCAAGTAGTACAGCTCGCTTGAGTCAGAACTGAGTTTTAATCTGACTCTCATTTCAATAAAAATTTTAGGCCAAAAGGGCAATCAGTCTCTGGATTTGGCAGGAATTTGCTGAACAGCTCTCAGACTGCGCAGCTCTACAGGAATTTGCAACAGTTGTCAAGGTTGATTAGGCCTTGGTGAACAGTAGGGACCTCAGCAAAGTTTCAGTAACAGACGAATGTCACATGAGAAATAAGAACAGGAAAAAATCTTGGTATACTGCTGGGAAGGAAAGGGCATATATTAAAGATGCAGAAAACAAAAAGCAGTAGAATCAGTGATATTTATCCAACCTCATGTTTTCCTCAGAGACAATGCATGTGCCAGTTCTGCCAAATATTTCTTCACAAACCACTTCAGGTTACAATAATAAACCAGTTTTTGGTTAAGCTGTTGAGGTGCTTTCCACAGAAAAATAGCAGAACTTTCAAGGAAAAAAAAAAGGGTGTAAGCTTTCAATTCTTTCTAGAAAGTATAGAAAATGCTAGCAGAAGCTATGTATCTGTAGCCCCTTAGGGTCTGTCAGAGCAGCCATTTGCCATCAGATCACTTTGCCTCAGAAAAAGAGACGCTTTACAATTAAAAGAATAACAGCATGCAATCCAGCTGAGATAGGAAAACACTCTCCCTGCAATGAATGATGCATTCAGAGCCTCAGCGGCAATGTGAGGATCAAAAGGCAAGCTTTGAAGAAATGGGGTCTTTTAACATTTAGTTATTCAGCTGCTCTGCCTGTAGGTTTCACTCGTCTGAGATGAACAGAATTCAATTCCAAAAGCTCAGGTCTTCTAGCGCTTGTCGAGATGTTGACATTGAAACATTATGGCCTTTTTAATTAAAAAACCATCAAGTATCATTTAAGAAATTACAGCGTATTAATAAAATCTCACGCTGAGCAAAACTTCAGTGTTGTCAAGATAAATTTGTCAGATAATTTTAAAAGCAAGGGGTGATGCATTCCACTTCAGAATGTGTAACTCAAGGAAACAGAGCATCTGCATGGGGCAACATCACACTATCCCGAAATCACAGATTATCATGCGAATTATTGCCGGATTGTTTTTAATCAAAACCAAACCCGTCAAGATCCGAGATCACCATGCAGCTCCATTCACCAAAAGCCGATAGCTTCTAAAAATAATTTCTTTCTTTTCCTTGACATTAAATTCCCTGCATGCTGAAACTGGGTTTAAACTGAACAATCTGCGCAGTGCAGGAAAGATGGCATTTCAGAGATGGAGTGGCTCGTGCTAGGTGGCAGTAAGGCACAAAGACTCACCAAGGGCCTGACTGCAGGCCAGCAGGGACACGCTCCTGCTTCCCTCCCCTCTGGAGGAAATGGTTCAAATCAGCTTCTCCTGCAGCTCCCCTCACACTAATGAGTAGATGGCACCGAAGGCTATAGTTCATAAAATCATGGGATGGAAGGGATCTTCATATATCATCTAGTCTAACCCCCCTGCCTTGGGCAGGGACAGAGCCTACTAGATCGGGTTGCCAAAGCCCCATCCAACCTGGCCTTGAACACTTCCAGGGATGGGGCATCCACAACTTCCTTGGGCAACATTTTCCAGTGTCTCACCACCCACATAGTGAAAAATTTCTTCCTGATATCTAATATAAATCTACCTTCTTTCAGTTTGAAACCATTGCCCCTGTCCTGTCACTACACACCCTGGCACAAAGTGTCTCTCCATCTTTCTTACAAGCCCCTTTTAAGAATTGAACAACTGCAATAAGGTCCTCCTGGAGTCTTTCAGTGCTATACCCTCCGAACAATCTTTCACCAGCTGTTCAACATATCTTAGAGTGATTTTCCACCATCCAAACACTATAAAACAAGGGGCCAGATGCTTGAAAGTGCATTTATTATAATGACCGGTACTTTAAATGAAAATCAGTTTTGTCCTATATTACAAAAAACATAGAAGCTTGAAGGTGGTGAGAACAGTATCAGGGCCGAGGAAGCTTATCCTGGGTCAGAACAAACATCCCTTCAGTGTGGGGCTGTGACAGCAGTCAGCACCAGGTGTTTGGGAAAAGGGAAGAATAGTGATGCTCTCTCCCCTTGCCTCCTGCGGTTGGCAGCCTGAGAGCTTCCTCAGGCACAGGCCAGATCATTTATCTAATAGCCAGTGATGGATCTGACCTCCATGGATCCTTTCTTGGACTCACTTGTACTTCAGGTTTCACAAATGCACGTCAAAGGAATCTGCAATTTAATTACATATTTTTTAGAAAGATGGTCCCTTCACTTTTAAATGTTTCCCTGTGGTTCTCTTGTTGTAAGAAACCATAGAAATTTATTCCCTATTCACTAATTTAGTATCATTCATGGGTTTCAGGATGCTATCCCCCTCTGCCTCAGGAGCAGTATGATGTATACACTTCTTTAATGATACTTTTATGACGATACTCTTTTTTCTTAGGCGAAGAGCCCAGGCCCATTACCCTACCCTCATACATAAACAATTTGTAACTTTGATCATTGTAAGGACCTTATTTCCTTCCAGAGGTGGAGAAAACCTGAATTACATGCAGTATTCAAGATATGGATGCACCAGGTATTTATCTTCTATAATTCTTCTGGATTTTCATTTTTGTCTTTAATATTTGACTACTTTTTTTGACCAAGTTTGAACAGTTAGATAATATTTTTCAGGGAAATGAAAAGGAGTCTAATAACTACTTCAGTATCTCTTTCCTGAACAAGAATAGTGGGTACCACTGTGTCTGTAGACTTAGTTATTTTTTTCTGTGCACATTACCTAGCATTTATCCGCAAGTAATTTTCTGCCTTTTTGCACCCAGTCATTAGTTTCACATGAGACTTTTTTTTTTTTTTGCAAATCTTTGCAAAACTGAATAACTCTGTGTCACCAGCAAACTTTATCACTAGCCTATTCACTTCATTTGTAATTATAAATTACATAGGAGTTTGTTGAACAGTGGCCTTTTTACAGGTGCCATACACCTACACTAAGCTTTCAGCATTGAATCTTTCAGCACTTTCCACACTTGTCTGCTACCGTTTTACCCTTCTGGTGCTCCTTTTCAATTTTCCTTCACAGTTTCTTACTCTCTGGTAGTAAACTTTTATGCAGTGGATTTTTAACAGCATTTTTGTTCCTAGCAGGAGGTTCGATTACACTCACATTACAGGCAGTGAGATAATGTGGTTCGTGCACAATTACTTATTGATGTGGGCCTGATGCACCATTTCAGAATAATAAGAGTTGTTTCCCTTTTGTGGGTTCTCAGATTAATCTTTCCAAGAGGCTTCGTGCCCCTGTGTATCATTTACACAACCTACACATGAATAATTGCGGTTTCTCAATATTGTGTTTTCTGGCCTCACGGCCCTCGCAATCTCTCTTAATAACCTGTGGTCATTTTCTCCAAGTTTATCAGAGTTAGCGATGCATCCTTATTATTACACTGCTCTCCTCTATAGCTGTCTACCTACTATCATTTCTTCCAGAAGTTTATCCTCACGTTTTTTTTTTTCCACAGAATATTCAGAGCCTTCTAGCTGTTATGCAACCCTTGCAACAACAGCTAGAAAAAACCCTTAAGTTCACTACAAAAAGGGTTTTAATGAACATTATATCATTATCATACTAACCAGCACCATGGCATGGTGATGAGGACAAGCAGTACAACACTCACATTTTTAAGAATCCAAACAACCCATTGCAAAAAGGAACAAGCACAAAAATATTTGTTTGGGGCAAGCACAAATACTTGTCCAAAACCCATGACTGTTCTTTGCAGCAGCAAGGCCTTGCTTCATGGATCAACAGTTGTTACAATTTAAGCATTCCATTTCATTTTGGCCATACATTCCCCTCTCATTTACTGAAAGTCAAATCCGAATTAATTTTGTGCCATGTACCACTCATTCCCACCATTTTTGTTTATATTGAAGACTGAAAGATTTTCTGTAACTGAAAAATACATAATGCAATTTTAGATTTCAAAGGGAGGGGTGAGGGGAAAGGAGAACATTTCAAAGATTCTTCTCTTCTTCATTTCATAAGAATAAAATTAATTGCTCCGTCTCTCAATTTAATACTGTGACTAATCCTACTAAAAGGGATTATTTAGAACAAGAAGACAATGCAAGATACACTTTTGTGTCATTCAGCTGTCTTCAGAGAACAAAACTGAAAGCATCAACAACTGAATTTTTTTTTAGAAGTCATTTTCAAAATGAGTATTTTAGGTCAGTGATTCAATTTAAACCCTGTTAAATGGCAAAAAGAAATCTGTGTAATCAGAAATTGCTTTTCTCTGTCAAATTTCTTTACTGAGGTTAAATCCCTGCAGAGACATTTGGAAAGTATTTAAGGATCACAGAATCTTTATCTTCAAGACTCTTTTGTATATGCTGTATATACACTTCAGATGTCACTTTATCTCTGTCAGCTCTAATAATAGGAACAATTGGAACATCTATAGAAGGCATGGTTCTAAGTTAAATATGATTTTATTCTTTTCATTATGGTGGTATCAAAAATAAAAAGGGGAGGAAAAATACTAATCAACCCCAGAATTATTTAAATGAATTACTGAATAAACTTCAAACAGTGTTTCCATTAAAAACTTTTTCTTATTAAAACATAACTCCTTAATTATTTAGGTTGGAAAATTTGTTCTTTCTTTAATTTTTCCACATTTGTGGTTAGCATTAGCCAATGAGGACATTGCCTTTATAAAGATCATTATAATGATGAAATTTAATTAACTTATTAAAGCCTTAATTCAGGAATATAATTATATGCTTAATTTTAAGCATTTGAGTAGCTACATTGGTTTTAGCGGGATTATTTCTGCCTGTATATTAAAGATAATTCTGAAATGCTTGTCACAGCAATGTAGAAGTGGGGGCACCTTTAGCTAAAACTAGCAAAAGATGGTAATAAAATAAAATAAGGTCAGGTGGAGCAGCTCTCTTCAAGTGGTTCCCCTCCTTTGCTTCGTGCCATCCTTGAGGCGTCTGCTCTGAGCCAGGATTACTCCTCCCTTCTTCCCACTCAGAGAAGCAGGGTTCTGCCTGGAGCTGCTGCCCCAATCTCACCGGTTGCAGAACCTCTGGGGTTCACCTGGTGGGCTCTCAGAGCCAGCTCCATCTGCTCATGAAGCCTATTTATTCTTGCTTGTACACTTTACAGTAGTCACTGCATACAGAGGAAACGGTGCAGGCATCTTGCCTTTCCTCCCAGTTATGCTCCTACAGGGGCTACAGGATTAGGTTCCTCTTCCACCTCCCTCAGGCTTTTTGGTTGCAGGTTCCAAGGTATAGTTGTGGTTTTCTCCACCCAGCGCAGATGGGTGTTTGAGGACTGGGGCATGTCCCCAGGTATTGGCAGTGAGGGTTTGAACCCCCCACCAGCTGTGGAAGGGGGTGCATCCAGCTCTCCCCCTTTCTGGGTGAGTGCCCTGAGGACTTGATTGCACTGGAAAGAGGAAAAAAGCAGAATCTCTGCAATGCTGTGTTAGACACCAACTCCAAAAGAGGCCTTAGCACTAGGGATCTGTATTAAGTGAAGAACGTTTAAATGTACACCCAGCTCAGAAGCCTGAACACCGTTCTGGATCCATTCCAGACCTCACCATCTTATTCAGCAGAAGAATAGGCTTTTGGTAGTACAGAGTGAAATCCTTGTGCTCGGGAGCCTGCTGTCGAGAGACAGCACAAACTGACAAACCCATCATGTCGCAGCTGCTCAGTCATCCCTCTTTCCAAAACCACAGCCATGTTGTTCTGCACCCCAAGAGAACAGAGGATGACAGCCGTACATAAGTTGTGCAGCTGATGAGAAGCTGTCACCTCTTCTAATGATACCCAACAGCCGGTCAAGACCTTGCAACCAGGTAACATGTTGTTACGAACATGTGGGTACGATTTAAAACAGATATGCTGTCAACATGATGACAGTGATAAGACCACAGATAGGCAACTGTGGTCCAAAAAGAAATTACTACATTTAAAAAATGCTGAGCAGGCTGCTGGATATTACTATAAAAAATAAACTAAATATAAGGGTCTGTTTGGAGTTTTGCACCGCTTTTGTGCTCCAGTAACTTGGAGGAATAGACGGGACCATGAACTGCAGAGTTCGTTCTGTTCTGATGGACTGTTTTCATTGAAGAAAAAGACCTGACCCCATCCTGATATACCTATGTGTCATCCACTGGAAATAAACTTAGAATATTGTTGATAAATCAGTTATAACTTGCATGAAAATATCAATGCAAGGAGCACAAAGCTTCTGGTTTAATTAAGATAGAAATCAGGCTCCTCGCTGTCAGTGAGAATTGCACCAATAGACAGTGTTATCAGCTGGTAAGACCAGTGAGAGCAATGGCAATGACAGATAAAGCCTGCAGGTGTTAACCACAGGTTCTCACTGCCCTGTGGATCTTCCCTACATCCCTAAGACTTCGTGATTACCAACTTAGAAGTAACTGCATTATTCTCTTTAAACAAAACACTAACGGTGGTGAGACCAAAGCTGAACTCAGGGTTCACAATGTCTCAGAAGAATCATGGAATTGTCTAGGTTGGAAGAAAACTTTTAAGAACATTGAGTCCAATCTAACACTGTCAAAACCACCACTAAACAATGTTGCTAAGCATATCTACCCATCTTTTAAATACCTCCAGTGATGGCACTTCCATTGCTTCCCTGGGCAGCCTGTTCTAATACTTGGTAACTCTTTTGGTAAAGAAATTTTTCTTAAGATCCAATCTAAATTTTCCCTGGCCAGTTCTTCTTGTTACTTGGAGAAGAGACCAACCCCTTCCTCACTACAACCTCCTTTCAGGTAGTTGTAGAAAGTGGTAAGGTCTCTCCTGAGCCTCCTTTTCTGCAGAATAAACAACCTCAGCTCCCTCAGCTGCTCCTCATAAGGCTTGTTTTCCAGACTCCTCACCAGCTTTGTTGCCCTTCTCTGGACATGCTCTAGCACCTCAGTGTCTTTCTTGTACTGAGGGGCCCAAAACTGAACACAGTATTTGAGATGGGGCCTCACCGGGGGGACAATGACTTCACTAGTCCTGCTGGCCACACTATTCCTGATACAGGCAAGGAGCAGAGGTACTCTATGAGTGGCCTTGTCAAAACCAGAATATCCCACTATGGGTGGCTTTTCTCCTCTGTCTTGGAGGCCTCTAGTGATATTCAGACCTTCTCAGCATTTTGCACCTCTGACTGCCATTAGGGAGGAGAGCTTGCTGCTACAACAGGAGCTGTATTAACCTTAGGCAGTAACTTGTTATAGGAGAGTCAATGGATTGCTAAAAAAACAGACCAGGTGGCCTTTACATTAAAATAGAGGTCGTTCATTTTCCAGCTCCAAGGTAGAATTAAACATTTGGCCCAAATGTGTGTTCTAACCTGCTCTTAAATGCCTCTTAATATCTGAGGTAAATAACCTTTGCTGCAAGGTAAGATTATTATATTTTTCCTATGTCAAATAAAGATAATTTTTCTGTAAAAATCATTTATGTGTTTGGAGACTATTGTTTCCTTCGGTCTTTTTTTTTTCTCTCTCCTGATTTACTTACCCAAATTTCTTCAGCTTCCTTTAATAATTCAGATTTTCCAAACATCAGTTATTTAAACTGTCTCCATATTGACTGCACACTTTGTAAGGCATGGTCCCCAGAACAGATATGCTATTCCACCACAGACCTCGAAAGTACCAAACACAGGAGGGTGACTCATTCTTCTGCTTTCCATGAAATTGCTCTGGCACTATACCCCAGACACATATTTGCCTGGTTTTATAACAGCATGACACTACTCACACATAGTGGCTGTGGTACATCTTGCCTGGCCATTATTTCTCTCTTTGTTCACTGAATGTTTCCTTCCTGAGCATAGTAGATTCCTCACAATGGTTTCTGTATCTCTTCTTGTTGATTTCAGACAACCCTCCATCTTTTGGATGTCAAATCCCATCTTCCAAAATAATTCCAACTCTTCCTACACAGGAGTCATTCACAAATCATTCAATATGCTCTCTAGCTTCCTATCAAAGTTATTAATTTAAAATTTGCATAGAAACAGATGTAGGGTGAGTCCCAAGAGCATCCCATTTGAAACGTCTGGATTAGACACTGAACCACTCATTCATTTTGAGAATGATTTTTTTTTCCATATTCTTAGCTCTATTTGCTTATTTCACTTGCAACAATGACATGTGAGTCAAGATATATCATGTCTTCTCCTGCTGCTCTGTCTATTGGGATGATTACCCTGTCAAAGACAGAAAGCAGATTGGCTTGCTCCTGACAAAGACATGTTGACTGTTTCCCATTACATTAGTATTCTGTAGAGTTAAATAATTTATTCTATTTAAATTAGATTATTTAAATTATTTATTCTAGTATCCTTGCATAAATCTAAGTTAGGCTGTCTCCCTCTTGATGTTATTTCTCTCTCTTTTGGAAATAAGTATTATATTTGCTTTTCTTCACTTGCTGGAGATCTTAAAGATAATCTGCTAGCTCAGAGTAGTTTGAGATTAAATTTATGATTTCGTAACAATTTGTGTAACCTAATTTATGGAAATATTCTTTAAGACATTATTTCTTTTTTCTAGTCTAAACTCCTGTCCTCTGGTTAAAACTCTACTAAGTTATTGATTACTACTACTAACCAAGGAAAAATGCAACTTCCCCAACATCTGTTATTTGCTTTTTTCTTTTTGTTTTCCTCTTGCTTTGTATGCATTTGTAAAACCTCATTCTAGTTCTAATTCATGTTACACTGCAGTCATCCTGAGTTTGGTTCTTCACACCATCCCCTATAATTATTGATAGTCCGTGTTTTTGATTATTCTTTTCAATTTCTATGGCATTAAAGAGTTCCTGATGCTGTCATACCAGACCTCATTATACTCTGCTTTCCACTGGACAGGTTGCTTGTTGCGCCTTGAACATTGCTCCTTTTAGGGAATGTAATGACCATGGTGCCTTCTTGTTGGAAAAAGTTAAAAAATTGTTAGAATGTAATCCTGACTGATCCTTAGGAAAAACAGAATTTAGGAGAACTGTCAGGTAGTGATGATACACTTATCTGACCAAACCATTATGCAGAAAAAACCAAAGTTATGGAGAAATATGAGGTTTCTTTATGGGGTAAAGAACTTATGTCATGATGGCATTGCAATGTTGTGCCCATATTAGCTGGCACAACAGGGCCAGGTAACTACACTTATATGATCTGATACTAACACTCAGTTTCTTCTTGCTCAGTGTCTCACTGAATGTTACCATAAAGACAGAATCTTATATATTAAGGAAACTCTCCTGGACCTTTTATTTGGACTTCTGGTTTTTTTCCCCAAAGAAAAAAAACAGGTGTTTCCACCTTGCAAACTTTAAGAACTATACTATTTACAATTGTGCAGACCATTTTCTCAGACAGTGCAAATTAGAGGGCTAGACAGGTTTACATCTCTTAGGTTCCCCTTACTTCCTCTGTTAAATTACCGCAACTAAAAGATCACAGATTAAAGCGAAGTTAATTTTCACATATTGGTATTAGAACCAAGGAAAGCCATTTGACGCTCTTCACTCCAGGAACCCTTTTTTTTCCCACCAGGATGAAGAATCTGATCAGATATTTCAATAATATAAAGTAACTTTACTGAGGTGTGTATGTGACTCCTAATAGGAGATGAGAATGTGATGCCTTTAACTTTGCGTTTGGAGGAAAGAAATTCCTTATCTAAATTAATAGGAAAAGCTTTTTCTTATCCTTTGCCCATCACAGAGTTCAAGAGCTCTGCATATACAAGACTTTATTAACACAGAACATGACCTTTGCATGTAAAAGAAAAAGCCACTTTGACAGAATTAAAGCCGTGCTAAAAAATCAGTCCCACATTATGATTTCAAGCAATTCCTTAGCCAAAATGGAAACAGTACTCTTTCCATTATTGCAAGTGGGAAAAATCCTTATTTCAATAATAGAGTAATGGCTTCATCATGCTAACGATAGCAAAGCCATCAGTATATGGGAAAGGGGATGACTCTGTTGTTCAGTGATATTAAATCTCAAAGAAAATTATGCTGTGAATACACTGGAAAAATGAGTATGATTTCCTTCTTTCAGTGAAAACATTGTGGAATGACTTGCATACTCAGAGGGCAAATTTGTCTCTTTGGACAGAAAGTTAAGTATTTTAAAGCAGCACATTCTAAACTTTTGCTGATATATCACGTCTAGGTTTGTTTCTTGTCAGTATAGGTTATTCCATTTATGGAATAGGCAAAAAATCCTTCATTATATATGCATACATAATAGGTGTTGAGTACAAGGAAAAAATCATCAAGTTACGCTTGACAGTCCTCTTCTGTCAATATTTCTTACCACAGACTTGGCTTTAGGACACCTACAGAAATTTCTTGCTTCATTTGATAATCTCCTGAAGATTAAGAGAAGACATGCTTATCCAAACTCTACTATATATGTACTATACTAGTATTTTACTATATACTAGTATATATGATAATTCAACATATTATTTGAATCGTTATAATGCATCTAAACCATATTTTTCAGCAAAAATAAAGAAACACGATCATTACTATGTTTCATGCACGATCTGTGAGGGTAAAGGCTGTAACAGAAATAACTTTGCAATTTGCAGCCATATTATGGTGCTGAAAGGGCCACAGTCCATAACCACTCAGTTCTCCCTGTTGCCTGAGTGTCCTTATGGATTCCTCCCCGGTGCCAGTTTCTCACACTACAGCCAGACAAACAGGGCTTTAAGCTTGCTGTGGATGGGAAGGTCTATAGTTCTGAATCTCCAGCAGCAACCCCAGCCCAGCTGCTCTGCTTTTCTATAGCCTGTTCACAAGTCCTCCAGGGGCACTGACTCTTTTGAGTCAGACAACTTCTAAGCACTGCTACATACCCTTTTCAACATCTCCGGCTTGTCCTTCGCTTCCTTACCCTGGATTTCCCAAGAATGCCAAACCACCTTTGGGCACACAATTGTTGTTACCCTGCCTGGGCAAAGGATGTGAAAACCCAGGACTGTTAGCTATTGGTCGTGTTTCTTAAAACCAAGGGTCAATACTTTGTCCCATCTTGTTCAACATATTCATCAGTGACCTGGACAAGGGGACCGAGTGTATCCTCAGCAAGTTCTCTCATGATACCAAGCTAGGAGGGCTGGCTGCCACTCCAGAGGGCTGTGCCGCCATCCAGTGTGACCTGGACAGGCTGGAGAACTGGGCAGAGAAAAACCTAATGAGATTCAATAAGGGCAAGTATAGGGTCCTGTGCCTGTTGAGGAAGAATTCTGGGCACTGATAGAGGTTAGGGGTGGACGTGCTGGAAAGCACTTCCGAGGAGAAGGATCTGCGGGTCTGGGTAGACAGTAAACAATGAGTATCTGTCGCCATGAGGGCCAATGGAATTCTGGGCTGCATAGGGAAGAGTGTGGCCAGTAGGTCAAGGGAGGTCATTTTCCCCCTCTACTCTGCACTGGTGAGGCCATAACTGGAATACTGCATCCAGTTCTGGGCTCCCCAGTTCAAGAGAGACAGGGAACTCCTGGAGAGAGTCTAGAACAGTGCAAGAAAGATGATTAAGGGATTGGAGCATCTCCCTTATGAGGAAAGGCTGAGAGAGCTGGGATTCTTTAGCCTAGAGAAAAGAAGGCTGAGGGGAGACCTTATGAATGCTCAGAAGTATCTGAAGGGTGCGTTGAGGGAGGATGGCGCCAGACTCTTTTCAGTGGTTCCCAGTGACAGGATGATGGGCAACAGACACAGGGTGGAACACAGGAAATTCCTTCAAATATGAGGAAACACTTCTTTATGATAAGGGTGACAGAGCAGCGGAACAGGCTGCCCAAGGGGGTTGCTCTGGGCAATCCTGCTTTAGCAGGGGAGTTTGACCAGATGATCTCTAGAGGTCCCTTCCATCTCTGGCAATTCCGTGATTCTGTGAATGCAATCTCAAATTTCCATCAAATGTCACATTATATGACATGGACCTGCACTTGAAAAGTAAAGTCCTTCAGGGCTTAAAGAAAGGTCACCTGAGACATGGAGAAGAGGTTGTGTAAGGCTACTCACTAACTTCAAGAGATGTGAGGTATTAACATTTCACTTTGATTTAACAAGGCTTAGAAACCTTCACACCCTTGTGGTTGAGAAAATGAAAATCAAGTCTGCTGAGCACCATAATTTGTTTTATTTCCAGTACTGTCCAACTTTTAATCAGTGTAAGCTTAATACCTAACTTTTAAAAGGTGGTTGAGTAATTTCAAGACTGTCAAAACAGAACCTGCACAATTTTAAAGAGAAAAAAGTAAAGGCTAAAGCTACCATTGAATGTCTGCTTTAAAGGTGGCAAAGACAGGTAGTTCCTCCATCATTAAGTTACATTGAAAAGGGAAACTAAACAAAAAGGAAAAATCTTACAAGAAATGAAATCTGAGGTTATTTGATGACTGTTTTAAGGCAGCAGTGCCACTGGAACGAACACTTCTGTTTGCTTTGTCATTGCCTCCTTGTTTTCTCTCTGCATTTTCCCCTGCTGAAACAGGTTTTTCTGCAGTGAAACAGTGGGAAACTGATTTGGCTAAAAGCAACCTTCTTTTTTACTGGTTACTTTCCAGCCAGATCAGTGTCATGATCACCCTTATCAGCACAAAAATGAGTGTGTTGGCTGACAAACCATGGAGCACGAGAGTAAAAAACTTTTGGAAGGATTTAATACTGAGCTTTTAATATGCTCAGTGTTCCTAAGCAAGGTTTGTTGGGTTTCGCTCCTGATAGAGCCAATGTTTCAAATTTCTGCCATGTAATAAGGCTCTTCTTTCCTGATTTGCACACTGTACTCCAGTTGTGCTTGGATCAGAATAAAACATCTCATCTGTGTGACTTACCCATTTTGCAGTTTTTAACTGAGTTTATGTATAATAATATACACAATACACCGATATATAAAATAATATACATTTCTTGTGTTAATATAGATTTACCTGGTCTACAAACCCTATAATATTCTGTTGGTGACCGAAAAGAACCCAAACCTAGAAAAGACTAAATGCTTTAGACCCTTTAAAGGTCTGACCTATAGACACTGGCAGTATGCAGAACTTACCAGCAATGGACAGGACAGCATCAAAGCACTCGCTTCGATAAGGCAGACACAAGCTATGGCACACCATGACTTCATGGCCTTCATTTCGTGCTGATTCCACCAATGGGAAACAGTAGTCACAACCCAGTTTATAGACTTGAGAATTGATGTGAAGGTATTTGCCATTTCCGCAGCCTGAAGAAATAACAAGGAGGGGAAAGAAAGGTGAACATTTGGTGTCTGGATAAAAGAAAATGTATTCCTGACATAAGCCTTGATGTACACCCTTGACTGGCCTAATAGCTTGAAATTCTCCACCCATTTTAAAGGAGGTGATACAATTGCAGTGGAATTCAGGCTATTTTTTACCATCACAGTGCCATGAGCACAGACTGCTCCTTTCTGTCTAGCAGGCTCTCTGCTGCGTGACAGGAGGTGTTCAAGTAGGATTGCTAGAGAGCATTTACCTTGGCTTTCCCACCACATACGGAATCAAAAATATTTATGGTAATGATGCTACTGCAATTCTGCTTGTAATAGACTCAAAATGCATCATATAGTGGGAGCACAGCACTGAATTATTCCTGGGTATTGAAATGCTGATAGACAAACTAGACTGCGAAGTAATTAAGTCACTATTAGACCAAACCATTACATCCATTGTTTGCTGTTTTAACTGCTGCTAATTGCTGTCACCATGACAACAGTGGAGTTTCTTTTTCTGGTATCTCCATGCAGTTTCCTTTCCATAATGGAGCCGGTGACACGGAAATTTACATCTTCCCAAACTGAAATACAGCTTGTGTTGAAATACAGGCAGGCATCTTTAGATAAGAGCAGTTTAATGTCAGCAGTAAAGTGGTTCTTATCTAAATTTTTGATAATTTGTTCGCAGAATTATCTGTATCTTAACACAAAGTGCATTTTTAAAGTAGATTATTGATTTTAAAAACTTGCCTTCTCACTTGCACCTTAAAAATCATAGTTCAGATTAAGGTCAGGGAGGGAAATGCATTGAGTTCACGTAATACCCTGTACCTTGTGCAGACCTTAGTTTGCATGCTGTTTATGACTACACTTACATCAAACACAAAGCTTGGGTCAGAGCCCACATTTTATCCCCTTTTTTTTTAATATAGTTATTTTGGAGCCTTTCAAATATATACGTCCCTATATTTAGGTTACAGACATCCCATAGCACCTATTCTGAAACGTTGTGTGGGTCCCTACGTTTGGTAACAAGCCTCCCAGTCCCATCAATCTGTTGTGCCATTTGAATGGGAGATGAATCATCGCTGAGCTGCAGACAGAAGTCTGCTTCTAACTGGTTTTCTGATATTACCTGTTAACCCCTTCTCCAGGGAATGAAAGAAAACATCCAGAGAAAAGCTGGAGCGCTCTCAGTCCTTCCCATGCTTGACTTCAGCACCAGCTGAGAAGAGGTGCTGTGAAATGGTGCCAGCCCTTGGCTAATATTAAACTCTATTTTCCAAGGAGAAAGAGCAGAAAGAGGACTACCCTGGAACTCTGACTGGAAGAGAACTCCAGGGCTTTTTCTGGTTTTCGCTTTTGGAGGGAAAGGCTCCAGTGTAAGCCAACCAACAGTTACTATAAACATTTTCTCTAATAAGACACCAGAGGCTGCTTTCCAGGGATGGAGGGACAGGGAACAGCTCTGCAGGTAGACTCTTCTCCAGCACTGTGGCACCACTCTTGGCAATTGTTTCACTTGAAACTTGTCTCTGGCTATGGATAGCACAAGAGCGTGCCAGCAGCCTCTGCAGGCCAAAACCCAGGAGCCAAGCCTGAGCTTAAATTACAGCATTAATGTGACATCAGTAAAAATTCAATGTGCTGGCTCTTTGTACTTGTTTTAATTGTAGACATTGAAAACATTGCAAAATCTGCCAAGATCTGGTAGGAATATAGTTCCCAGCATTTTGACTGTGATAAACTGGGAAAAGTATATGGTAAAGTTAGGGTGATTAGCCCAACCCTTGGTAATTTTTCCCTTTCACAAACTTCCCCATAAGTGGTAAGACTACACACATGTGTTGCTGGAAAAGATTACAAGTCCAAAAATGTATTTAGAAGTGCAGGCTAAACCTACAGAAATGATGAATTAATGCCCAGAACTCATTTGGCCAACCAGCATTGCATCCACTTCTGGTGCAGGGGCTGAAGCCAATACAGAGGCTTCCTTCCTACCATTTAGACATTCTCAAACTTTCTGGGCATTAAAAACTGTCATTCATACATTGCTCCTCAAAGCACTGGGGACAGTGTCATGTCACTTGCTTCAAATTGGCCACACACAATACACATTGTAAGAGCTAAAGAAAATTTCAAAATCCAGAATTATCATAACAACACTATCATCTACTAATGATATTGAGCTTCAGTTTAGTGCTTCAGCTTAGTTGACCTACTGGATACAGGGAAAAGTTGAATTGTCTTCATATATCTATGAATGGCGGAGCAAAGTACGAGGCAAATTTGATAGTCAGTCTGGCCATTTGGATTCCCAAGTTTGACTCACAAACTCCAAACTCTTCTGCTGCAAACATCGCTTGATAGAGAGGACATACTTAAACTCTCATTAGCAAAGGGATAAACAGCCCCACTCACCAATATCAGCAATCAGACTGCCGGGTTCCTGCTCTGAAATGAACTGCTGCACTTTTGGCCATGCCTTGTAGCGTGTGTCATTGAAGTAAGGAGCAATTTTCTCATATACAACATGAACGTGGTCCCTCTCGAGTTGGCTTGCCTCCTTTTCCATCACAGCCAAGGCTAGGCTCACTCACTAGAGAAAGGAAAAGGAGAAAAACAAATGCAGAAATTCTCATTAACAAAGTACATTTCCTTAAGCTAAGCAGTATGACATTGTTTATTTTGGAAATAGTACTTCTAAATACTATGTTGCCATTAAAGATAAATTGCTAAGGCTTTTAAAGGAAGCAAGGTCATCCATTTTATGATTTTATACAATATATTGTTTTCTTATATAAATCTGAAAGGGATTTTATGGCCTACCACTCAGTGTTTATTAACTTGCTTATATCGTTATATTTTGAAAGCTGTTAAATTTTGCTTCATCAAGTCTTCCATGATTTTTCAGTGTACCCTTGAAACAAGTATTTTCTAAGTCCTTTGTTTACTGACACGTCTTAAAACACAGCAACTGAAAATGGTGATGAATACCAAAAGATGCTCAGAGTCTGAAACAAAAGCTCCGAGAGGCGTCATTTCTCCTCAGCTTCATTCAGCACCCAGAAAGATCCATGTTTACAGACTCCATTGTGCAATCCATTGATGCCGTGTGTTACAGTGAACAAAAATCTTTCCAGCTTCCCAGGCACCCTTGTCATCTTTTTTTTTTTTTCCCCCAGCTGTTCTGGATTGGCGTGGTGCACTGGTATTAGCAATGCCCCCCAGGAAAACTCTGTGATATTGTGAACAGTCTGTTGCATCCTAAGTCATTGTTCTGTTCACCATGAAGTTTTGCACAGAAAGGCTGTAAAAACTGTGAACTTCAGTGAACATATGCCAGGATTTCCATTGATTTATGTGAAGATTTGGGCCACCCAGGCAGGCTGCTTCTGCCCCACTCGCATCATGCAAACAACTCCATGCAGAATAACTTCTCCTCCTCACCCAAGATCTCTGCAGTGCAGGCTGGCCATTAATCTGACTCCTGATACAATCCTTAACTAGTCCTTATTTTCAAACCCGTAAGCCTTTAAAATTCTGTCAACTCAAAAGTTCTGTAATTTCCTAGGCAGTTACACCAAAGAGAAACACTGGAGCAGACCAAGCCCAAATTTGATCCTGCAGGAACAGAAAGAAACTAACTCTGGAGGGGTTTTCGTTATGTCATTTATTAATATGAGAAACTGTGCTAGGATTAAATCCTATAGCCCTTAGTGTATTCAATCATATCAGATATTCACTCAGCATCACTGGGAAGTTTTCCAGAATGCAAGTTTTCTGAATATCCTGCCTAGATCAAAGCGTTGACAAGTACTGGAGTGGGGTGAAGAAATTCTTTGGAAGATCATGGTGGTTCTCTTCATTATGTGTGTTGCTAAATAACAGCCACTTTAGAAACACAGATGATGATGATGATGATGATGATGATGATGGTGATGATGATGATGATGATGATAATAATAATAATACAGTCAATGTGAGTTGCTTTGGTTTAGCCTGTTCTGCACTGCAATACCTTCTTAGCTTCTAGTGAGATTTAAAGCCATCATCTTGCAAGCACTTAAACTGGTGCTTAACTCTGTGTGTGCAAACAATATGACTGACTAAATCCAATGAGGATATTCCAGGCACAAAGTTCACCACATGCCTTAGTGCCTACAAGACTGGCTCTCCAAGGCAGAAGGATTTTTTTTTTATTGTTCTTCATTATAACCAAACTCTGCTGTAGAAGGTAGTTTTTTAAAAATACCTTCACAAAAACCCCAGTTGAAATAGCTGAAGTGCTCTACTGGGGATCATTTCAAGAGGAAGCTGATGTACTATCAAATATACAGGGAAAGGCAGAAGGAGCCGAGAAAAGGAGAGGAAAATTGTTCTTTGGAAAAGCTGCAACATCATTTCAAAGCTTTGCTATTGCTTCATTTGACAAGAGGAAATAATAACTGGTGAACTGATGTAAGATCACAGGAATAAAGAGAACAGAGATGTGTTTGTTTAACTCTAGGCTCACGCTCAGGATAGCTCACTTAGGCAGAGGGACAGTCTGGAAGACGATACCAGTCTGAGACACTTAATTACCAGGAAAAGAAAGAAGGTGCATATGAAAGCAGCTAGCAAGAGAAAGCTAGTAGTGAAACACCCTTTCAAACTAAGGCAAAAAAAAAGAGTTCTGTATGAAACAATCTCTCCTCTGGAACAGGAGGGAAAAAAGAAAAAAAAAAGACAGAAACAGGGGCTACGATTAAATCCCACCTAAAATTAACAAATACATAACATCTTCTGTTTTAAAACGGTAGCTCCAAGAGGCAACAGTCTGGACTCTGGTCCAACTCTGCAAGGCAGTATGAAAATACATTTTCTAGGTTCTTATCTTTGTGGTAGAGGCTGGAGGAAGACCAGTCAGTTTAGTTCCCAGCAACCACCAGTAGTCATGCTATGGGCTATTCTGCCCAGAGGAGTTGAGTGAACACCCATCTCCTACACGTACTAAGCCATAAACCACAAAATGCTTTTAGTACAACAGACTGAAAACGGTACAAAATACAGTGTGCCAGGTAAAGAGAGCAGAGAGGTGTTTGAGGGCACAGCCACTAACTTTACTAAGTAAAAATGTTCAGACAGTCCTAGGAAGCTGGTTACAACCCACATTGCAGAAGCAAGCTAAAAATCAAATAAATTAAAAAGCAAACATGGATGCCCACCAATCTAGTCTCGGGGAAAATAATTTTGGGGGGATAGACTGAGGTTCAAACATATGATTTATACATGCCAACCTGAATCTTAAAAACTATCCAGTTTTTCTATCATGCCCGACATCCTTTCTCTACTCACAGCAAAAGACAGAAAATAACTCAGAAATCAAGCTGTGCATCACAAAAAAACTCCACTATTTTCTGCCTGACACAAAACTGGATATTTAGTGCTGCAAATGTCACACAATGGCATTTTACATTGGTGGTGTTTGCTTACTTGCATAACAAAGGCTTTGGGGAATGCAGATACTTTGAGCATATTCACCCCTACCTTTATGCAAATTTAAAAAAAAGGTAAATCTATTCATGCGGGGCTGGCAGGAAAGCAAAACGAAGAGGTACAGAGCAGCAGTTCAGCCTGACTGCCCGTCACCTAATCTTTAGTTAAATTTGACACAACTTGATTGAAAGTGAAATTAAATTTAAGTGCCATTAAAAACTTCTGAGTTTTTAAGTGTTTATTAACTTCCTGAACGCTGTGAAGCCTCTGACTGTGCGCGATTGGAGCCTTGTGCAGGCTGTACCCCAACTCAGCTGCTCTGATTTTCAATCTAATAGGAGACAATAAATTGAATTGGTAATAAGGTTGCCTTTGGCAAGGGAGAGTCTTCTAGAAGGATGTGTCATCAGAGACCTCCCAGATGGAATGAGTAATTCCTGATTAAAACAACGTCTATTCTTTCCCTCTGTCATGGCTCCTCCAATCCCTCTGGAGCTCCGTTCATGTGGGCCACAGCATAGAATTGCTGGTGGGAGCGCAGGAGAAATAGGGCTGGCTTGGAGATGTGTCCTGGTGGCACCAAGCCCTTCCTGCCCTAGGCTGGACAGAGAGCTGCCCAGCTGAGCTGAGCTTCTTCAGGAACAAGATTAGCTTAAGTCTTGAAGCAATTAGTGCCAGCAAATGACATAACAGCTGTCCTATCACAATTGAAAATCCCAACCAACACACTATCTCAAACAGCTATGAAAAAGACGGTGGTGCTTTCCTTCCCTCAGTTGAATGAGTATTTTTGTGACAATATATTTGGAAAGCCTGCTTAATGCTTCTCCCACTCTGCATCCCCTGTACTATCGTAACTCCCACCTTATACACAAACATCACACTGCACCTGCATCAAAATAGCTTTTCTGTGAAGTGCTTAATCAGTGTGTGAAACACCGAAAATACTCTGCTGGACTTTGGCAGGGTCCCTTCAGGGACCTTCAGCAAGTTTGTTCTTCCAGCAGCAGCAGCCACAACAGGAACCCTCTGCCAGTCAGACTAACAGTCTCTACCCCTGAAAAGCAGATAAGAAAATAACAACAGAGGAAAAACTGTAAAATTGGCCTTAAAGCCCTTGAACAACAGTTCCCATGAGGTGTCAGGATCTAGGAAAGAACTGATTAACAGAAGGGGAAATGCAATACGGGGCACAGAGGGGCTAAAAGAAAAGGAGAAACGAAAGAGGCTAGATGGGAAGAAAACAATAAAAGGGAATGTTATAAATAATAAAGTGGGAAATTGAAGGGCAAGGGAGGAAATAAAAAGGAGGAGAAAAAAAAATTGAGAAAAAGAAGAGGGGATAAAAAACCAGACATGTAGAGAAACTCCAGGTTAGTATTTTAATTAGTTTGCTGTGCTGCATTTTTCCTAGATCCCATCACACATGGGCACAGCATCACAATTTGGCAATTAATCACCCATTCTGGGATTCCTCATAATGCTGTATTAATATTACCATAGTGCAGCGAAACCTTCCCAGCACCTCCCAGTTCCTGCAGCACATCCTACGGGCCGCATCCTCATCTTTTTACAGGGCTGGGAGGCAGCAGAGCTGCATCTCTCCTCTCTCCCTAAAGCCACCAGCAGCCACAGCGTAAGGTCGGTACACACCTTTCTGAATTCCTCCCATGTCACAGGTGCTTCTGGGGAGGTGGTTACCTACAGAAGAGCAGGAGGAAACAAAAACTGGAAGAGAAGCCTGGGATTTGTGAGACTGAGCCAGGGCTCAAACAGAAAAAGGCGCAACTTTTGGATAACAAGACATGGGGGCAGGCTGACCTAACCCAGGAAATGAACCTTGAAGGGCAGCCTCCGTAATTGCCAATAACCCCCACCGTTCCCAGCGCTGCAGGAGCGGGCAGGCAGAGGAGTCTGCCTGAAAAGGCCCAGCATATTTTGAAGGGAAAATGAGGGTAAAGCTAATGCTGGAGAGGAGATGGCAGTGCTTTCTGGGTATCCTCACAGAAATTTGGAGTACAGAGCCTGATCCATAGTCTGGAGAGCAACCCGACAGCAGGATCAGATGCAGTGGGAGAACCTCATGGACCTTCAGACTAGAGAAGGTGCCGAACCTTGCAGACCTGAGCTACACACTGAGGCCATCTGTGGCTTTCAAGATGTGAGCTATGGTCCTGATATAAAAAGTAACTTTAACATTCTTTACCATTACTTCTGTAACCAGGCAAAACCTGTTTAGGGAATTTGGGACGCTGGAAACTTGAGTTAAAATAAGTATTAACCCACTTTGCCTTCAGTATCAATGCTAGGTTCTTGGACTTCTGTTTGGTTTCCACAGTGGCTGCAATACCATGACCTACTCAGCCATAACCAGTCATAAGATTACCCTCTGCCTTCACAGATGGACAGAAAATGTCTTCCTGCTCACTAGCTCAGACCACAACGATACAGTCTGCTGACCCCAGCCCTTTGGAGGTGTAGCACTACAACACACCTTTTCCTAGGAACCCTTCTGCAAGTCTCCAAGTAAATATGGAAGCAACAATATCCATTTCACAGCAAAGTAGAAGACACATTTAGAGCCTGAAAAATAACAAAAGCCGACTTCTTCCCCCAGTCTGAATATGGAAATTAGATGAACTTCACAGCATTTGAAACAACTACTGGTGAAGTGGAGATGTCACCTCTAGAAGCTATGCTGCTGTGCTGGTTACAGCTTACTCTCCTCAGCTGCAGTTGTGGCACAAAATTCACATCTTGCCCAATTCACCCGACATCGAAGGAGAATTTTTACAAACACATGTTGGCAACAGCTATGACTAATAAACCAAGCTTACATCACCATCACATCTCACTCTTCCTGACATGGTGCTGTCATTAGAAGGGGGGTTAAATAATAAAACTTCCCTTTCTGTGCATCCCTGAGAATGCTGATGCTGCTTGGGGTTTGTGACCCTAAGTGGAGGCAGAAGAAAATTCCCCCAAAGAAGACGCCTGACCCTGCAAAATCTGTTTTGTGATACTGGCAAACTTGCTTGTAACAAGTGCACCTTTTCCATAGTTTATGAAATAACCCTTTAAAAACCCCTATTATCACCTTCAGTGCCACAGCACTGAGACAACCTTTCAGCAACGGCTATAAGGGAAAACAAAAGAAGTAACTTACTCACTGTGCCAAGTGTATATGCAAATCCATAAAATAATCACACTTGGTGATTTTCTCCTAAGAATTTTCTTCTGTCTCATACCTGAGAGAGTGAAATAGTAATTGGATTATGCTGGATTGAATGTTTCAGTGCTACTTTATGCCACTATAAAATGGACATGATTATACAAATGGAAAACATAAAATCCAAAGTCTTAACCTGAAGTTCTTGTAAATTTAGTACTTCCCTCTCTCTGCTCCAAAGACTTTGAAAAAAACATGTATTTCTGTAAGATGCATTCTGGCCAAATCCTCCCTCACCCAAGCCTGAAGAGGACTAAGTATTAAGGGACTCTACTGGAAAACAAAGAAAGGCAAAGATTTCCAGCTGTGCTTAAGGTTTTATGCATACAATTTCCATTAATCGAGCTAATATTTACACTCAGAATTTCAACCTTGAAGAAGTGAATTATGTTCTGAAAGATAAGAGTCTATAAAAAAAAGTCAATAACCAATGAACCACATTTTCATTTTCTATGTTTCATTTAAAGAGTTATTTAAGGGGGAAAATAATAAGGTGACCCTCTGGCCACTGAAGACTGAATTGTTTTATATGTGTAGATGCAGATGGTCAGCTGAACAAAACAGTACATGACACCATTTTGCAGTTCAGGGACTGATGGGAACAGAGACACCATGTGAAATAATTTTCAATATATAACTTTAATTATAATTTAGTTAATATATAACTTTATAACTTCAATATATTTAATAACAAAGAAACAAATTTTAAAAAAAGCAAACTATGAACAAAGGCCAGATAGTCAAGAAAACACACATCGACCACAGCTCAGTAAGCTGACTGTTGCAATGTGAATTCCTAAAAAAATTTCAATTATCTATGGCATACCCAGAGAAAAATGTGGCTTCAGCACTTCTTTTTGTAAAAATTCAGATAATTTCCTGAGTGCAAACCAGTACCAGTCTTTATGATTTGTAGCATCCAAACAAAAGAGATGAAACCACCTAAACGTGCAGCTGTTAACACTTGCACTGGAATTAACCAATCACCAGGTATTTTTCTGTAGCTGAGCATCAGGCTTGCCATCTTGATATAAGCAAGTCAGAATAAATTGCTTACACGTTGCAAGTCTGAAAAGTCTTACAGTCTGCTCAAAGTGGCCAATTATGCACTTGGAAATGTATGTGTTTGTACTACCTTGATCCTCACACTTTCCAATTTGGATTAATAGACATGGGAAGTTCTTACTCTGTTCTTTTCATCATCCCAGTTACCTTACAGTTACAATAAGGACCCTCATTAAAGGCAGATTTTATAAAAGGCTCTGAGGAGAGTATAAATAGGCTTGCTTAGGTTTTATTTAATGGGAAATCCAACGTGGGCACATCTCCCATGGAAAATTTTTTTCCAAGGCATCACTTAAGTATCACATCTCAAAACTTTTGCTTGTTGCTTTAAGGTATGCAGGAGATGATGCTGTGGAAGAGTGGGACTGGCAGCCTGTCTAGCTCTTAGGCAGAAATCTCTGTGAAACACAATGGCCTTCATGTGGACCCTGGCACACAAGGTCATAGAATTGCAGAATAATATAATTGTGTAGGTTGGAGAAGACCTTTAAGATCATCGAGTCCAACCAATAACCTAGCACTGCCAAGTCCACCACTAAACCATGTCCCTAAGCACTACATCAACACATCTTTTAAAAGCCTCTAGGCATGGTGATTCAACCATTTCACTGGGCAGCCTCTTCCAATCCTTAATAACCCTTTTGCTGAAGAAATTTTTTCTGATATCCAACTTATACCTCCCCTGGCACAACCTGAGGCCATTTTCTCTTGTCCTATTGCTTGTTACTTGTGAAAAAAGATCGGTCTCCACATTGCTAGAACCTCCTTTTAGGTAGTTGTAGAGAGTGATAAGGTCTCCCCTCAGACTCCTTTTCTCCAGGCGGAACAACCCCAGCTCCCTCAGCCGCTCCTCACAGGACCCTTCACCAGCTTTGTTGACCTTCTCTGAACACACCCCAGTACCTCAATGTCTTTCTTGTAGTGAGGGGCCCAAAACTGAAGACAGTGTTCAAGGTGTGCCTCACCATAAGATCATTTCCCTAGTCCTGCTGGCCATACTGTTTGTAATACAAGCTACGATGCCGTTGGCTTTCTTGGCCACTTGGGCACACTGCTGGCTCTCGGGTTCAGCCAACTGTCGACTAATACCCCCAGGTCTTTTTCCATCTGACAGCAATCCAGCCCCTCTTCCCCAAGCCTGCAGTGCTGCATGGGGTTGTTGTGACACAAGTGCAGGACCCAGCAGTTGGCCTTGTTGAAACTCCTGCAATTGGCCTTGACCCATCTATGCAGCCTGTCCAGATCCCCCTGCAGACCCTTCCTACCCTCAAGCAGATCAACACTCCCACACAACTTACTGAGGACGCACTTGATCTCCTTGTCTAGATCACTGATAAAGTTATTAAACAGAACTGCCTCCCATACAGAGCCCCAGGGAACACCACTTGTGACTGTCCACCAGCAAGATTTACCCGTATTCACCACAACTCTTTGGGCCCGTGCTTCCAGCCAGTTTTTACCCAGTGAAAAGTATGCCTGCTGAAGCCATGAGCAGCCAGTTTCTCCAGGAGAATGCTGTGGGAAATGGTGTCAAAACTTTACTAAAATCTAGGTACACAACATCTACAGCCTTTCCCTTATCCACTTAGCAGGTCACATTGTCAAAGAAGATGATGATGTGGCCAATGCAGATGGATTTGTAAAGATTCCCAACTGACATGATGTTATACTGTTTTATTCATACAATCACAGAATCATAGAATGATTAGGGACCTTAAAGATCACCAAGTTCCAACCCCCCTGCCACGGGCAGGGACACCTCCCACTAGACCAGGTTGCTCAAAGCCCCATCCAGCCTGGCCTTAAACACTTCCAGGGATGGGGCATCCACAGCTTCTCTGGGCAACCTCTTCCAGTGTCTCACCACCCTCACTTCTTTCTAGCATCTAATCTAAATCTCTCCTCTTTCAATTTAAAACCATTACCCCTTGTCCTGTTGTTACACTCCCTGATAAAAGAGTCCCTCCCCGTCTCTCCTGTAGGCTCCCTTCAGGTGCTGGAAGGCTGCTATAAGGTCTCCCTGGAGCCTTCTCTTCTCCAGGCTGAACAACCCCAACTCTCTCAGCCTGTCCTTACAGGAGAGGTGCTCCAGCCCTCTGTTAATTTTCATGGCCCTCTGCTGGACCCATAGCACCAGCCCACCTCTCAAGCCTGTTCCTCTGGATGGCATCCCTTCCATCCAGTATGTTAACTATGCCACACAGCTTGCTGTCGTCTGCTAACTTGCTGAGCACTCTATCCCACTGTCTGTGTCTCCAACAAAGATGTTAAGCAGCACTGGTCCCAGTACTGACTCCTGAGGAACACCACTTGCCACTGGCTGCCACTTGGACATTAAGCTGTTGACCACAACCATTTGGGTGCAGCCATCCAGCCAGTTCCTTATACACTGAGTGGTCCATCCATCAAATCCGTGACTTTCCTGTTTTGAGACCAGGATGTTGTGGGGGACAGTGTTGAACGCTTTGCATAAGTCCAGGTAGATGATGTCTGGTCCTCCGTCTCCTCCCCAGCTTAAGCTCAAAGCAGCAACAAAAGATGGGTTAAAATGCTAGTTCACGTGGGAGTAACTCAAGCATCTTCACTAATGTAGCTTACAATGATCTAGGCAGGAAAATATTGCGGGTTGCTTGTTTCAGTGACTTTCTCTCTTGCTTCTCCGCATGATTTCCTCCACACTTTCCTCATGTACAAAATCAGACCCTTCGCTTGTTAATACTATCACATCCTTACTCTACTGCTATAAATGAGCACTACCATCTGTGCCTGGTAATCCTTTCTTGCATACATCCAGCATCCCCCTAAAAATCTGTGTTTTTCAGATAGACACAATCTATAGTAGCATCGGTCATCTGCACTCTAACGCATGTGATCTGATTCCTGTTTATTTAATAAAGAGTTTGTATTTGGAAACCACTGGCAGTAATTCAACAGTGAAGGACTACGGATTTAAGTATTATGGATTTACGTAAATGGAGAGAAAACCAGTCTGGTTCATGCTTAAATGATTATGTTGAGTCCTGCCAATTCAGCTGGTGGGAAAGCTGCTGCTTGGCCTTTGGGACATTTGCCACAGAGGAGAAATGGGAGCTTCTTGCCTCATATTCCCTCCTGAGGACAAAAGAGCAGAGAGAGGGAACTGAAATAAATTTGTTTACATTAAAACTTCAGCACTGCAAACAAGGCATCTGAATAATAAACTGGATTAAGTTGCACAATTTTAGCAGACAGAATGGTGCACTTAATTTTATTACTAACAGTTGTGGTTTTAGCATTGTAATAGTTAATTTCTTAGCTTTTGATTTAAGATCATTTTAACAAGCTCCTCCTTTCCCCACCTCTACTTCTTTTAACTGCAGAGCCTGAAAAAACTACAGAGAAAATGAAACATCAGAGCAGGTATGGTAGCCTCATCAGGTCCCAAAACAGAAGTCAGTAACCTGATTTCACATCAGTTTAGTGCATCATTAAAACATCACATCCGTTTAGAAAAGACACAGCTGCCCGACTTGGAGAAGCCATTATAAACTGCCAGAAACATCTCTCCCTACCCCTGCCTCTTCTGTGCTACCATTTGTGCTTACATGATGCATGCCAAGAATACAGTTCAGAAAAGGCAGACAGAAAACTGAAATGGCAGAGTGGCTACCTGGCAGCAGGTGAGAGAGCGAGAGAAAAGTAAATTGCATGCATAAATACAACACCAACATCCACAGACAAATTTGGGGAGAGGTGGGTAATCTAATCTGTGTAATGGATGGATAAAACCACATTTGTCCCACAGATTAGGCCCTCCTTAGAAAAATCCAGGTCCTAAAATTTTGATGCTGTAGAAATCCTGAAGAAGATACAGGTGTGAGAGCGGAGGCAATATGGGGATTCCTGGGCTGCAGCCCAGCCATGGCATGTACAGGAATCTGCCACAGCCCCGCTGTCTATAGCTCTGCCATCTTTGCTCAAATTCACTAGTACTCTAAAACCAGCCCAAATACAGCTAAAGTGGAAGTGTAGAGGTATAATCTGGCCTAGCCTAGGGACATGACTCATCTGAAATGAGATATAGGCAGATAAAACCTATGTGAATCCCAGTAAATAGACTGACTGCTACCTCCTTTCTTGTCCCGCTTAATGTTTTGAATGTAAACATTGTGTGTCATTGTTTAATCGGCAACTACCCCAAATTCTGTACCTCAGTCACAGAAATCTCTCTCCCGAGACGATGACGATGAGTGCTATCTGTTACAGCCACAGAATCACAGCACTGTTGAGGCTGGGAGGCACCTCTGGAGATTGCCTAGTCCAAACCCCTGCTCAGAGCACCATCAGCCAGAGTTGGTTGTCCAGGACTGTGGCATCTCCAAATGATATGAACATCTCCAAAAATGGAGACTACATAAGCTCTCTGGGCAACCTCTTTCCGTCTTTAATCACCCTTGCAGTAAAAATATGTTCCTTATGTTCAAGCAGCTTTTTTTGAGAAGAGTCTGGCTCTGTCTTATTTACGCTCTCCCATCTCGTATTTATATACAGTAATAAGATCCCCCTCTAAACTGAAAAAACACACAGATGTATCATCACAATGTATGGTCATAGAAGCATCAGCCAGGAGTCAGAAAACAGCTCAAGCCACATGCTATGTATTGTGGATGTAGCCAACCTGCTCCAAAAGAAGCTTAGCCCAAAGCAGCACAGATGCGAGCCAGACCATGCCACCTGGCCTATGGGTTAGGGACTATTCCCTTGATCTCTTCTCTTTAGCACTAGAGACATAACCTTGAGGTACACTCACACCATGTAGCTGTTGGCTCACTCCTTTGCTCTGACTTTCAGTGGTCTGACTAGTTCTCTCTGAGTCTTGCCTGCTATAAAGGGGTGATGCATAACAGAGGAGGTACAAACCCACCAGTTTTGGTCTCAGTGCCAGTCAGTCCCTCACCTTTTAATTACCAATATAGACACAGCCAAAATTTCAAAAGGGTCTGTGTTTTTGCCCAGGATAACCTATTACCTTGTCATTAGAAGACACTCCAGAGCAGAGAGGCTGAGTAGAGCCATCGACTTTAATGAAGCACTCTAACAAGTGCTGTAATTGCTCTGCTGAAGTTGGGAACAGACATTTCATATTGCCCTGAGGTCCTCTCAGAAGGGTGTTCTGCAGTGTGGATCCCAGGGAGATGGAGACACAGCACATTTCCTTCTGGTCCTTCATCCTTTCTATTCAGACCACCAAATACTGGATTTAAGTAAATAGAAGTGGCCATTGGAGAAGCATATGAAGCAATACAGTATTAACATGGAAGGAGTCCACATGAAGGTCTCTAGGGTAGAGACTTACACTAAATTTTGAGTCACCAGACCAACTTCCCCATTCCTCCTTGCTGTCCCCACAAGGGAGCTTTACTGAGCAACCAACGTGAAAGTCTGGTTGGTGAAGCAGTGCCCCAGCAAAGCAGGAAGGATTTCATCATAAGCAACTGCAGCCCACTGCAATATGTACACCCAACCTCACTGAAGTTGGCAAGATTTTCCACAATTAATTCCAGCTATAGTCTCCCCTAGCTGGTTTTACAATGCTCAGCTCATCAAAGTTACAAGGTTGGTATATCTTGCAGATAGCTGTGGCATCACAGTGGGGCCTCCAATATTTCTAAATTTGGTTTCACAGGTTTAGTACTTGAGGGAAGAGTGTGAGAGAAAAGGTAGAAAAGGTAGAAGACAGAGCAAAATAGCTCCCAGCCTCATAGAAAGGATCATGAGAATTTGAATTGCAGTACTAAAATGTCCCAAACAGGATTTACTAACTAACCCCTGGCTGCAGGACTTCCTCTCCTGCAGCTGCTTTCAATAATAAAGTCTCAATGCCTATTGTTTTGTTCTTTACATACAAACAATTCCAAGTGGTTGCTTTAATTATGTGGAATACAAAGCTGCAATGTCTCTGGCCAGAATTACTTCTGACAGCTATAGGAGTTGCAAGGCCCCAGTTCTGCCAGCCTCCAGAATTTAACCTGTCTGCAAATAGTAGTTTGCTCAGCCCCCAGGTTCTTCTTGCTGAGATGAAAACAGACAAAATGATGTTCAATTTGCAACACCTTTCAGCTTAAGGAAGATAAAACTCTGAAAACCCTTCAGAAATCCAAAGAATGGGAGCTCTTGGCTGCTAGCTCATAAAATACAAAAGAATGGCAGCTTGTTTGCTGTTTCTTTTTGTCCTCAGAACAAACCAAAACCCTCTACAATTCAGACAAAAAAAAATTAAGGGAGGGCTGTGGATAAATCCTGAATTATTTCCTTAAGCCAAACCAAACAAACATAACATAAAGAGAACAGGCAAGACAAAAGGGAATCTATAAAAATTTCAAAGCAATATGGAGCCACTTGTGAGGTAAGGCTTGATCTGTGTCATGATAATGTAATGCCAAAGTAACTCGAGTGACATCAGCAAAACTACTCTGGCTTTATACCAGTGTGACTGGATTCATAATCTAGCACTGAATGTTTTTTTTATTGAAGCCATCACTGCAGTTGCTACACTCCTCAGGTTTATAGATGTTTTAAAACTGTTCGGTGAACTGTAGTTATTTCCAGGATAGGGATATAGTAAAAGATATCAGCCAAAATGCTACGGGCCAAATCCTGAACTGATGTAACTCTACCAATTCCTGACTGACGTGAGCTCTGCATCAGACCTTCCGTGTGTTGTGTTTATCAGTTAGGACAAGACAGATCTTCTCATCACCTTAACAAAGTGCTAAACATAGTAGGAGTGGTCAAAATTAAATGGGGGGTCACCAAAGATTCAGATTTAGGACTGTGAATAACCCAGCAGAATCCTGTCCTCCAGCATGCGACTGAAGCTAGCCTAATGTAAAGACCATGTTTTGCCCAGAGAGTTTCTGGGATTTTTCTGCATTCCATGCAGCAGAAACCGAGGCTTGACTCAGGAGGCTCCTTCCAGTCTGATGAGGGTGAGGGTCCCGTGTCCCTCAGCCAAGAAAGCGATTGAATTCCAGTCAACAAAAACCTTGATGTATGAGAGATTTGAAAGCCATTATAAATTTGCTCTCTGCAGTAAAGGAGCCCCAGCTGCTATTGAGGAGAAGCAGTGGTGGTGGGAAATGAAATGAGATATCAAGGAGGATAAAATGGAGGGGAGGGAACTGTGGGAAGTCAGAACTCTGTTTTCTGCATCACAGTTGGAAGAAATAAATCCACTGTTTGCATTTTTTAAAACTGCATAAAGGACCTGGCCTCCCGGTAGTAAGTCAGCTCTCGAAATCTCTAGGCAGCCCAGAAACAGTCAGACTCCCCAGTTATTGCCTGAAGAATACTTATGTCCTCATTTCATTTCATGTCATTTTTCCCCCCAAAAAACATTCAAATGGGAAACTTTTATGTCATCATCTGTTAACTCGTCACTCTTTATGACCAGTTTGGTCAAGTTCAGCCAACCATGGTCACTCATTCCATAAAGTGGAATCATGTTGGTGGTAGTTGCGCTGTTCTCAGTCCCTCTGTCACATATTTGTACTACTACTGTACTTAATCCCATAATCCGATTTCACATTCTACTTTCCTTCTATTTTTTCTCTAACACCCTTTCACCTAACAGCTGCTGACTCTGGAAGACTTCTTACCTCTTCTATCCCAACCAACTTCATCTGAAAGTGAGATGGAACAGGGTCGGATGGCTGACCCTCACTTCCAGCAGGCTACGACAAGCCACTGCTCTGCCAAAAGACACTGTCTTCACATGTGTGTGTGTCCCCTAATGGCCAAAGACACCTTCATATCTATGTGCTGAGTCTTCTTGTTAGGACGGGGCAATATGTTTCTGCCACAGAGAAAGGTCAAAATCTCTCAACCACATTAGCAGAGATAAGAAGTAATTTTACAGTGGCATAAAACCTACAAAATGCTCTCCCACCCTTTCTACCCAATGCAGTGATATTGGCAAAAATTAAGTCTAAAAGACAAAACAAATAAGTTCTTTTATTTATTAGAAAATTCACAAAGTAGTCCTCATAAATACATAAATGTGATGTGTTCTGTAAAAATGTATTTGTTTAAATATGAAGATAAAAGGATACAAGTCCTATTGCACTACAGTGAAAGTCAAATGAATGTTCTGAAAGAGTTTTGGTATTCAAATCATTAAACAAAACAAGCTTCACAACAGGAAAGATAAAAAAAAATAGTAAGAGTTATTAGTAATTAATTTCTCCTGACTGTACTTGCTACCAATTGCCCAGTCACTTTATTTAAAAAAAGCATAAAAGAGGTAAAAAAAATGGATTACGGTCTGCTGTAGGAAATGCATTCTGGAATAGATATGGTTTTAAAAGTTAAAATAAAGAAAGTTCTTTGAAAGCCAAAGGAAAATTTCAGTGTCCCCAACAGGACTGTAACTGATGACAAAGAACAGTTATTCTCCTGCCTGTGCAATCTGTCCTACTCAGTGCCCTTGGCCTAACGAATGCAACAGGATGTAGGGTGCCAAAAATTCTGTAACATACTCTGAAATTAAAGGAAAAATTGGCAAAGCAAAGTCTCTCACAATTTTTCTCCACATTTTTCTCTTCATTGGAATAAGAAAAAATAATAGAATAATGACAAGCTGGTGAATACAGTGGGCTATAGCTTCTCATATAGCAAAATAATCAGAGAAATTCAACGTCAAAGCATCTGCTCCATGCAGGATGACATCAATCCAAGCTTCTAAGGGCAGGGAAAACCTCTTTGCTACTTAGACGGATATTAAACCTTCCTGGAATCTGAAATACATGTCCCCAATTGGAACAGTCATCCATGGCCTTCAGACGCATTGTCTCCTACAATAGTTCTGAGATGAAACCAGGACAATTGAAAATGTTTATAAAAGATGCATATTTTTGATATTATGACCTATAAGAGCTTGGTAAGCCAATAAAACTTTCAGAAACCACTCTGGTGGAGTGGGGAGTGGAGTGGAGATGAAACTCCTGGTGAACTACAGCAAGACACACACAAAAACATTTTTTGTAATAACAGAATATAGAGGTTTCAGAACTGTAAATCATCTGAAGGGCTATCAATTCTGTTGAAAGGACTCCAGGTAGAACAGAGCTTGGCCTTGTTGCCCAAGGGGCTGCTGTAAGCTGTTTGGTGCCACCCTCATGGCTTTGAGCAAACGCAACATAACTAAACTACACCTTTATGTCTGTCACTGCAGAAGTGACATTCCATGGCAAAAATGACCTCTGGGGGGTCAAGGCTGTATATGGGGCCACAGACAACACTGAATGAAGCAGCTGCAGAACCAACTCGTAACAGAGACTGACAAACTCACAGGACCGTAAGTCAAAATGATGGAACCAAGATACCTTTTTTACCCTTCCTTTCTATATATAATAGAGAAAAACCTCAATTATCTCCTAGCCGTAAAGATTCTGAGACACATGGATGAGTGAATCTGATTCCACTAGCACAGAGCACTAGTATGCATGTAAATTAGTGTTAATTATAAGACATTCAATCTTTCAGTATAATTCATATCTTGGGAGGCCCAAAAAATTATTCCATAGAAAGTAAAGGTGCCTTTCTTTTAATTACAAGCTCTAAGTTATGCATTTGGCAAATTGAAAATTCTTAAAAGCGTAGTTATTCTCTACTGACTACCGAATTTTAAAGTACCATTAACTGGAACAGATAAAGCAAGATTAATTTAGATCACATTATGTCAGTAATGGCTCATAAACATTTCCGCGGTCCCAAGTTTTTATCCCAGAAACAAAGCAAGTGTTGCATTGGCAGAGGCCAAAGGTGCCTCCTGTCTGGAAGTCTTGACTCTGGCTGTAGCACACACCAGAAACCCATATGTGACATTGTGACAGCCCCACAGCAGGGGGGGAAGAACATCTCCCATCTCCTGAATCCCTGGAAGTGACAATCACTGTCATCATCTTAGAATAAATTTAGGATTGCTCCCTCTCCTTCCCCCTAGTTTGAATGAAAGCACAAACAATTACAAAATGCTTACGTATATATATATATAAAAGTAAATATGTATTATATATGCTCTTAAAATTAAAAAAAAAAAAAGTTTTGTTTAAAAATGTTACTAATTTTAAATTAGCCTTTTTCACACTAAGTGGTTGTTCCTCTGTTTCAAAAATATTTCCCACCTTTCTACAAAAATGGGCTACTTCAGTTCTATTTTATGAAATACTTTCTGTTCTTGTCTTGTTTCTAGCTGTTCTATGTGACTTTTGATTGTGCCGCATCCTCTGTGTCTTGCTGTTCTATTCTTCCCTGGAATATAAATGCCAGCTTTATTAAATCTGCTGTGACACCAATCCGACACAGAAGTATTTGGGGCCCTAGTCTGATTTCATTGATGCCAATGGGAAAATAATTGTCCTCTAAATAAATCAATGTTGGCCAGGCAATAGGCTTCTCATGTCAATAAGGAGAAAGCTATTGCCCAGCTGTTAAATTTAGAATATTAATACAGAAAGAATTCTAATCATTTCCCAGATAACTTATTTTCCCCCCCACTCCCATCTCCTGCTCTGTGCTCCTGCAGTTTGCCGCTTCCCATCACAAATGCTTGGGTGATTCTGAAGAGGGCTAAACCAGGTTGTCTATGTGTGGTCGGATCCAAACCTTTGCAAAACACACCAACAAAACAAATCCTGCATATTTGCCTACTGGCTATTTAATCTATGAATATATTTACCATTGTTTCAGCCCACAGGACAACACACCAGGAACTCATCTCCCCGCCTAGAATGGACAGTTTACTGCTGCACACATGTTTTTCCTGTGTATTAGTCTGGTTTTTAATCCATGACAAGATTTCATCTGTCACTCTGTGGTTTCTAAGTTTACTCACAAACTCTTGTAAAAAACTTCCATCAAACCTTTTCAAAAGGATAAAACTGTGTCCATTTGCTCTCTTTTCTACACTAGCTTGAAGGTACTTTCAAAGAACATTAATATGTTAGAGAAACACAATTGTTAGCAGCTGGCTGTATTCTAGTTCTCATTTTATCACCCCCACAAAGTTTTTGGGAGCTGTGCTTCCCTCAGACTGAACCCACCCATACAGGTGGGTGATGGTGCAGGAAGACCTGCAAGTACGTATCAGGGCAAGCTGACCCATTGATCAGAGATTGTTATTTTTCACCCTCTCCCTACACTTAGTAGAATATTTCCATACAGTGGAGGCCAAATGAGAATTCCCTGGTCTCCAGTTCATATACTTGGTTAAAAGCCCTGCAACCACATCTATTTTTGTTTGGGGGAATTTTCCAATTTTCCTATCGTAGAACTATTCTTAAGAAACCATGTGTCCATTGCTGTGAAGGAATTATATCCGAGCAGGCATAAACCCATCTTTTTCTACCTCCTTTTGCCTTTGAAGCTTGCCTTGAGCCTGTCTGTGTGAGCAGGTTGATGTACAAAGATGCTGAATCAAAAGGAGGCAGCAGGGGATTGCAGAGAGTATCAACTGACTTCCCAGCCTCATCCCTGTCTCCCTGACATGCAGTATGCTTAGTGAAGGCTGGGAAACGAGTACAGAATCCATCTCGACACCACAAAGCACTAGGCAGCGTTTAGGCCACTGCCTGAGACTGCTCCTGACCCCGAATTGTCTCCCCATTTGCCAGCAACCCTGTGCTGTTTCTTGAATTACAGCCCAGGCTCCCTTTACTGTAGACAGGAGCACACTGCTCTCTGCTCATGTTCGTTATAAAATATTCGTTCTGATGCAGTTACACAACGGTAATACAATTGTACTGGAAATTGAATAACTGCATTAGCTGAGCCAGTACAGTTTTCCTTCTCTGGGCCCAGCACCGTGCCAAGGAAAAACCCAGTCTTCGGAGCACGGCCATCCACGTTCGCATGCAAAAAACTACGGAGGTGAATTGTAAACTCTTTTGTTTATGGCTCACCACTGCTTTGCACAACAGGGACCCAGTCCATGGTCCGGCACCCTAAGCACCCCAAAAATGCTGCTCTAACTTTGCAACAACAATTATGATTGCTAGCAGGCAAAGCATCATTCATTTAGAGCTCTGATTTTATACCACATTCTGCTTCATCCTTTTTTAATAGGATTTAAAAAAACTAAAATCATACCATTCAACCAAAATTAGTTAAAACAGGGCTCAGTTATCTTTGTAATACACGGACAGGAGTCTATGTAGACAGGGACCAACAACCAAAAGCTCTCCTGTTAGAGAGGAGGGCACCACATGCCAAGGATGAACAGCACCAATGCTCCAAAAAAGCACTTGCACTTCACCTCTGAAATACCACAGAGCTGTTCACAGGGTACATGAACACAGAAGGGTTTTATCTTGACAAACCGACTGCATGACAGCCTCTTCACGGAAGCCTAAATTTCATCTGAATACTAATGCTGGCATTGTGTTGGCTTTACAATGCAGAGATCTCACACCCCTGCTATCGGCTCAACCACCGTACAAATTTCCTTCATTATTGCTGCAGCCTCAGATTCCAAAAGCCTCCCTTGCAGGAAATCACATGCATTTCAACGCAGACAACAAGCAGGATCTGACAAGTAAATATTCTGCTGCAATGGGATTTGAAATCCGGGCTTTGAATGCTTTCATATCCAGATGATATTCTATCATAGGCTTTTTTCACATGAAGCTTCAAAATTGTGTGTCCCCTTTGCAAAGCCCCAAAAGGAATCACAGCAGAGTGTGAAATTTCAATTAATATTGGCTCCCAAAAGTTAAGCCAATTAGAGAAAAATACTCAGTATATATACCTTTTCAAAAGACTGAACATTGGAAAAGTCTTTTAAAAACTATTCTGAAACAGAAAGAAAAGGCTCCTGTCTTCTCAATTACATGAGCCCCCAGAGTGTTAGAGTTGCTATTTCAAGTTGTACAGGTAATATGAAAAGAAAATTACACAGAATCAATACCAGCCCTTTCCTTATTATGCAATGATGAGAATTTATCCCACACAACCAAATCCAAACCCAGACCCTCATTTGATAAACAATCCAGCTCGTTGCATATTATCTTTGTTGGCGCTTTATGAATACCAAAAGCCCTTACAGGGGGGAACTGCCAGCGACCAAAAGTGAGGAACGCAAGTGGAACGGGCTGTGTTTTGCCAATCACAGGCTGAGGAAAATTCCCTTTAGGGTCACAGGGCAGGTTTCAGCAGTTCTTAGGCTGCAATGTACTGCAAAACTACTACAGCCCAGCAGGAGGGAGATGCAGCTTATACCGTCACAGTCCACTCCTCCGCTGTTTCCACAATTCAGCACCAATTCTAGGCAACAGAATATAATTCAGGTCTACGATACAAGTAGGTGTGATATCCATCCTGCAGACCCTTTCTGCTGTTACTCCGTGCCATTATGCTCACAGAGCTCTGAGATCAGTTCAATGGACAGTAAGCTGCACCTGAACTGGTGCCACAGGCACCAGCACTGCGCCACACTTACCTTACCCCTGCCTTTTATGCTTCAGCTATTACCCGTGTGTGTAACTACCAGCTTTCCACGTTCTGTTTGGTATGAACCTCATCATTTCAGTGCTCTGTGTGTCCCACAGCATCACACACACCTTTATCCATGCCCTGGCAGGCAGCAAACACACGTGAAAGAGCCAATTGTATGTGCCTGTCACAATGGTAAAAGGTTGAACTGTAACCACGTGTCCCTTGGTAGATGTCTTTCCTCTACCCACACACTGAGTTTCACGTGCACATTGGAACACAGCAGCTGCGAGCCTGCTACCCCTCTGACCTTTTGGTTGAAATCAGACAGCATTTTAAGAAATTACTGGGGAAAGGAGTGACCGGCAGACAAGGTAACAGGTTGCATGAGCGGTGTATCCTTTGGAAACCAGGAAATGAAATAAGTAATTGGATTCTGTAATAATTGACTTTGTCTAAGTGGGTCTGAATTAATCCAAAGGATTAATATTTGTGAAAAGAAGGAAGGAAAAAACTCATCATCCAATTTATTTATTTATTCCCCCCCTCAGCTATCTGCTGCGAGCACAGGTTAGCATTTCTCCCCTTTTTGTTTACTGCCATTTATTTTATCTTCAGGCAGACATATATTTTAATCTGAGCTATTCCAGGAAATTCTGCAGATGTTGTGGAGGTGCTGCAGATTTTCACCAAGGTAACTAAACTCAGAAGATATATAAATATATTTTTTGTCTTTTTATTTCACTTGTTTTTCAGTTCTGTGCCCAGCCTTTCAGTTCTTTACATCTGCATTGCTGCATCAAGTCTCCACTTCACTGGAATATTCCCCAAAGTCGCTGTTCCTTGAAACACAGTATTTTCTTTAAAAGGCAGAAATGACTTTGTGGTCTGACACTGGAATACCTGAGGGATTTCTACTGAACTTACTGTGTGAATGTTGACAGAACCAGCAGGAGACAAATAGAAGCTTTACTCTTCTAAACAGGGTCGTGGAAATGCCACTGTATTTATAATAGAATGTATAAATCCCCAAATCCCTTTGTTCATTGTTCTGCCAAAACTTGCTTAAACTGAACTAAACAAAAACCACTTGTGCTGCAATTCTGTTAGATTACACCAACAGAATGAATATGCTAGTCATGGTTTCTAGCAGTCTCTTTCCAAAATTCCTTGTTTTCCACTGTACTGATTTTATGTCTAATGCAGAAGATGACTTACCATGTACAGGCATATCATTAATGTTATATTAGAGGTAACATACAACCAGGTCTGCACTACTGAAACAGTCACTGGACTGTGGTTGATAGAACAGGAAAAATCCCTACCTGCGAATACCTCCTGCGTTTGACTTCTCACTGGCAGAGATCCCACCGGTGGGAATATCACTGGGACACAATGCTCCCCTTGCTACTAAAATACTCTAGTCTTCTCTTCATTTGGAGTGCACATGGAGAGAGGAGGTAAACCAGACACATCCTACTCCATTCTTAAGTAATTAAAAAAAACCCAACAGTGCCAAGCAGAACCTGAAAGACTCCAGAAAACTACACAGTAAGAGTGGAGAGGGGGTGAGAGGACAAGGACCACGTGAGTAAACAACCAAGACTAGATTATGACAAATGTACACCTCATTCTGACCCACTTCTCATTATGAAATGGGGTCAATTACTTCAGACATGTTTTAGGTTATATGTGCGTGCTGTCACACTGCATGCTTCCCTCAGTGTACTTTCTTCTTAGAAAGAAAAATACACAGAAAATAAAAAGAAATGTAGGTTGCTCCCTTCTTTCTTAGAAAAAGGCCATGGGATGTAGCAAGGTATCTAAGACTTTTCCCATTTATTCTAAACTGGTAACATGACTAAATTTGTGTTTGACATCTTTGAGCAGAACAAAACCCAAGGCACAGAGGGTGAAAATTCAGCTGCACGCACAAAAAAAGTGCAGAAGTCAAGAGTCTTACAGGCCTGAGGAGCGCATTAAGGAAGGGTAACATGACATGTCTCTCCCGTCCCTTTCTGGGTTGCAAGTACAAAAATATCTCTAGCTCACTTCTGTTCCTTTGATGCAAACAAGTTTGCATCCGTGTAACTGAGGGTATGTCAACACGACATTCAAAGGCATAATTTTGGATTGTGTGGATATACCCAACTTTTAAAATATCTCTTTCATGTACTCAAAGCATTGTAGCTGTGGATAGAGTTCAACACGTTTTCTGGCAATGTTGCCAGAAAATATAAACTACTGAAATTTTGTCCAGACTGGGTCCCATTATAGAACTCATTCAGTTCCATTTTCTTTCTGAACCCAGGATAAACTAGCCACAGATTTTTATTAATTTTTTTAAAGGGATCCAATGCTTTATTTGGGTTATTCTGACGATAGTACTGTGACACCACATCTAGTGGCATTAGTATTGCAGCCAAGAGCAGTAAATTACATGTGCTTGGGACTGTGCTAGCACCAAGGGCAACTGGGACCCAAAAGCCATGCAGAAACCTCTTACCCCTCTGTACTGGATGGCTGCACCCACACTGCCCACCGAGAGAGTCCTTGGTCTGTGCTCACTCCTGATGCATGGCCAGGATTTGTATATGAGTACAAGCATGGTCAAAATTGTGCCAGCACACTGGTGAAGTGATCCAGGGACCAAGCTAAAGGATTGGATTGCTGCTTATTCACATTGCTTCACTCTTAGAGCATGTTTTGGGCTACTCTGGGTCTCTCCAAGACACCCAGGGACAACCTGGGGGGGAAGCTCACTCCAGGAACCATCTGCAACAGGCAGGAGAGGTATAACTGCACCAGGGGTGGTTTCCAACAATCTCAGCTTCAGACCCTCAAGCTCTTCCATGTATCCTCCTGCCATGTCTCAGGGTATGCTACACACCTCGTTTCACACTGTGCAAACACGACTGCAGAGAGCTGCGAGACAGGTAGCATATTATTTCAGGCAATTCAAGCTGAAAAGGAAAAGAGCCACAAAATGATATTTATGCCTTTGGGCCTCTAAAGCACCACATGAGGCCCCGGGTGACCCACAGCCAAGCACTAGACAGCTTGGAAGAAGTCAGCGTAGTAGACAAAGAGCTCAGCCTGAGTAATCTGGATGTAAACCAGCTTGCCCCTAATTGCTCTGTAGCACCCTCCTACTAAGCAGGACAGAAAGAGTTTATGAGGTATTGCAGAGGTGCAGAATAACCAACTGATTCTTCCATTCCCCTTCTACATCCATTACATCTAAGAGCCTTCCTTTCCTCACCGTAAAATCCCCTCTCTGCAACTTTCATAGCATGGACAACATGAACTTCAGTTTAGTAGTCCCTTCAAATCCTTTACAGACCCTCTTGCGCACTGGAAATTAACAGAAGGGATGGGGATGCTCCCTGAACTGTATTGTACTTTGGATCAAAGTGTCCCTCAAATCCAGGTCTGCAGGCCTATCTATACCATAAACCTGTGTATTTGCCCTAAAGCAGTCTAGTTTGAAACCACCACGCTATCAACACAGCCCAATTCAACCCCTGCCTGCCTCTTCCTCCAGTTTGTTCCACTTATGCTGAAAAGCTTGAGACTGGGAGGTCAGTAAATGACTGTCTCACAAACTCCCTCATATTCCTGACTTCTGACCCCCAGTTCCCTGGTACCTCTCTCTGCTGTCCGTGTGAAGAGACCAGCTGGAAAAAAATAAGGCAAGAAATTTACACACTGCTTCCAAGGAGGCCTCTATTTTGCAGCTAAGAAGCACAAAATGTGGGCTGCTCTGCTGCGCATTATGAAGAGAGATACAGATGGTGTAAGACAGCTCACGTGGTTCAGAATAATTGAGAGGGAACCTCAGGATAGACCTTACATATCAATGTAGACATCTTATACTTCCTTTACAGATGGCGCACACCATGGCATGTAGATGTACCAGAAGCTCTTCAACACCACAAAAGTAAAAGCCGCTCGCTTTCTAAATAAAAACCCCACCACCACCCAGCTAAAATGAAGCAATCAATAATCTTGCCACTAGGTCTATTTCTTGAGTTTGACAAGGTGTCTGAAGGATCAAAAATAAAATAAAAAAACACCATAAATTGTCTCTTCCTTAAATTACGGACCCAAAGCAATTTCAGTTTTGCTGGGCACATGCAGAGGAGAGAGGATTCTCTCCATCCTTTTTGAATGAGACTGGGGATATTTTGTTTTAATCAATTAAAGTCTGATACTGCTACATGACAATCAGAACAAGAAGTTCTGGCTATATTATACTTTTCCCCCTTTTCTAAGCCATTTCTACTTTCTTGTTGCAAAATGCTTCTAGCTGTAAATTATATTTCTGCATTTCAGATTTATACAGAAATATGTATAAACTAAATGAAGAAAAATGAAAATATATTCATGCAGCTGTTTCTGCCTATCACCTTTAATCTTTCATGCACTTTAAAATATGTGCTTCCCACAAAGGGAGAGAGAGATCTATTTTTGCTTTATGTGAATATAAAAGTAATTTGTTGCCATAGCAATATTTTTCCATCCAAATGCTCAGAACACCACAGTTGCTTCAGGTTTTGGGCAAACTGTAGCCATCCCAAAAAACCGTGTAAAGCGTTATGCTTCAATAACCTCTTCAGTTCTGTTATAATCACATCTTTCTGCTAGACATTATTAACCAAAAATAATTCAATACAGATGTTTATGTCTGTACAAGCCTCCTCCCAGAGACCAAAATAATTTGCTTGCATCTTGTTTAATTCAATTTGCATTAAATTTCTGCAGAATGGGCTGAAAAAAAATCCCCCACCAATCTCTACCCAGTGGGCCAAATTCTAAATCCCAGAGAAACGGCGCACAAATCTAAAGATGTTCATCCCCTGCACACTGTACTTTCTTGAATTTCCCCCCATCCCCTTGCATAGTGCTCTTTAGTCGGGTTCTCAGAGATGTTAGCCCTGTTCATTTCCATAGCAACCCTTTCTGCCGAGTGGAACAATTTGTTAAAATTGTTGGGGTTCAGCCTTTGAGAACAGCAATACCACAGAGACTGGGATGAGCAGCTTCCCAGAGCTTGGGCTAGGGAGCACAGGAGCACCATTTTTTTTCACCTTAATTTTGACCCTGTCCAGGGTACAGTAACTTCCATGGCTCAGGGAAGACATGAAACGTGTCATGCGATCCAGAACTATGGATTATGGTACACAAAACACAGAGAGCCTGGTTGAAGCTTACTACGTATTGTTATTGCAGTATTACATAACGTATAAATACTAATAAAACAGAAACCAAATGAAACATAAAATCCTCACGATCTTAATAAAAAAAACCCCCAAACCAGAACATACTGACGTTGGCAGCTTCCACCTACACCTTAGGAACGGTTTCACAACACGGGGGATTTGTGCAGATTGAGGCCGACGGCCCCAGCCTGCTGACAGCGCTCCTGGGCACGATGCCACATTAAACTCCATCAAAACCTCTGCACTGGCCACCTGGCGCTCAGCTGTCTGGTGGAAGTTCTCCAGATGTGACCAAAGCTGACTCACTCTGCAGTTCATTTGGACAGTAAGGGCTGTATGTGTGCAAGTCAGTTTTTTTTTTAAGTGTTTCTGAGTTGGACAGGAGCTGGGCAGGTGTAATTGTCCTTGTTGCCTTGTGCACATTTTCACCAGCCCTTTACAGGTTATTTGTCTGTTTTGCTGCACGCCCTTGATACACACTCCAGAGCCTGGAAACCCCTTGGGGATATTTACCATATATCCCTCAGGGCCCCAGCCTCCTGAGCTTTTCTGTAAGACTACAATATAAACACTAAATAAACATTCATATTATAGTCCAGATGTGCTAACACAGTATCTTATTTCTAAAAAAAAAATATCTATTATGTGCTTTCTTAACCCAGATGTAAATCATGATTTACTGCTGCATTTAAATTGTCTCCGTCTGTTTAAAGTGGACGTGAAATACAAAATGGTCTTTTTTTCCTCACTGTCACAGCCAACCTGAAATGTAACATGCATTTTATACCTCTGAATACAACTGACTCTGCTACAGACAGCCCTTCTTTTGTGCAGTCATTTGCACTGATGGTATCTGCACATGGCTTTTATATAGCAACACAGAGAGGGAAAGGAGATGGCACAAGACACCAAAGTAATTGCAAGCCCATGAAAAGTGATCAAGGAGTCTTCAACGGACAGATAAACTGCTAGAACATACTTGCTTTAAGCTGAATTTTCATGGCTGGTTTAAGACAAATGAACCCCACATACTATTGTAAATAACCCAAGTATTCTTGCCTTCCCTTTTGCCCCAGACTACAAGTTTCTGTCCTCTCCCTTCTGCCAGCATTAAAGCAAGACTGGGAAAATTGATCTACCCAAAAGCATTTTTCTGGTTTTGAGTGTTGCCAGGTTGGTTCTCAGTCACATCAGTTTCCAGACCTGGCTGATCATGCAACCAGCCACGTAAACCCCAGTGCAGGAGTGAAATTACCCCTTTCAAGGGCATCACACAGGGTGCAAATGGAGGTCTGTTAATCCCTGTTGTGAAAGAACACTCTTAACTGACTAGATTTCATACTGATAGTGCTCTCCAAGGGGTAATACACAAAATAACTATCAATCAGTATGTGTCAGGCAGTTTACTGCCAGAGGAAACAACTTACCATAAACAATGTTTCTGCAAGGCAGGCAGATATTTAGATTGCTATTTTACAGATAAGGAAAGAAATTGAACCACATTAACTTTTATCCCTAAGGTCAAAGAGAAAAAGTGTAAAGCAAGATAGAAAGAGAGATCTCCTGCCTCTGAAGTCCTGTACCTTAACTCCAAGGCTAGCTTTCTTTGTCTATACACCTCTCTTTCATGTGTGAGCGCGTGCATATACACATATAGATTTATGTTTCACAAAGAAATGTGTCTAATGCTGTGAAAAAATTGATTTTTGTGGTCAAAACCAAACTAACAACTAATTTTATAAGCTCTACTAAGTTACCCGAGCCACAGAGAAAATTAACAAGCAGAATGTGCACAAAAGCATGTTATATAGCATCATACATAGTTAGACTTCATTTTGAGTACTGCTTTTTACACCTTGGAATAACTAATGAAGACCCATTCCATATTTTACACTGCTGACTTCCAAATGTGTTTTGAGATGCTTTTTTTTAATGTGAAATTCAACTAATTTTGATTTACACAATCCACAGGTGTTAACAATATCATTGCATCAAGGCACAGTGCTTATTACTATTATTTTATTGTTAAATTCAACTGAGTGCCACTTGATATGTAGGGAACATAAACTACTTTAAACACAATGGCAGATGAGCTCTGGTTTTGCTCGTATCAACATCCTAGTTCTAGAAATGCCAGCTAACAATGAGCTTTATTGTACTGAATGGGATAGGTGATCAGGCACTGAACCGTTTTCCTTCTGGCTGCCTACTTTCTCTCTGCAGTCAGGCAGTTCCATGTCTGGCAATGCTCCAAAAGACATGGAGATTCATAAATGCAAATATGTATTAAATATGCAAACATTATGGATCAGTGTGCCCTGAAATATGCATGTTCTTAAAACATAGCAACGTAGTTTCCTGATAATACGTAATGACATCTGACAGCTCATATTCTAAACAGATTTCCTTCTGGAAGGAAGAATTAGTGGGGAATACAAATATGGGGATACAGAAAGTAAAATAAGTATGTTTACAGGAAGAAAGAAAATGCAAAGCAAATATAAACCCCCTCAGCGCTGATCAAACTACAGAAACTCCTGAACCACGTTGCAGTACATGGTGCAGAAGGTCTCTTCCCCCAGATCTCACGGCAGAGGGTTTGGGAGAGGCTGGGAAAGGAGAGACATGAACTTGGGAGCAGAAGTATGCCGATGAATCTGCAAGCATGCAGAATTCCCTGCCAAAAATCCTCAGGAAAGGAGGATGAAGCAACTGTAAAGGTACTCAAGGGGGCCAGATACACATCCCTCACAGATCTCTCCAATCCACGGCTCATTTATCACGCTTCAGGTCAGGGCTTTACCCTTCCTGGGGTCAGGGACTTGCTCTTCCTTGCACACAGTGAGGCATCCATCAAAGCGATGCAGTAAGCAGCTTCTCCAGCTGGAAATAACGTGCCAGAGAAAGAATTTATTTAAAATAGGCAAAACACTGGGAGGGACATTCTCACGGCTGCCTAAACGCCCTTTATACCACCCTGACAGCCAAAGGCAGGGATGTGGCATTAAGATCCCATGCAGAGAGGGCAGCTCTATGTCAGACTGGTGTAAAAACTACCTCTGTGTCCCATCTCCTCCAGGAAGCCCAAGGAGTGGGCAGACCACAACCAGGGCAGTGCTAGGCTGACCCACCTCAGAAACTTATCCTCACAGGCCTCACCCGAGAGAGCTCATAAAGGAGCCAACCGCCCCCCCACCCCACCCCGCAAACACCAGTTCCCCACCGCACGCCGGATCCCCGGGCCGGGGCCTTGTCCCCTACGGCCCGTTTTACCTCACGGAAACAAACCCTGAGCTCCCGTTTACACTCCTGGCTTACGCCGTGACCCAGAAAACTGGCTCGGGGTGGACTGTGGGAGTCGGGACACCGCTGTGGGACGCGGGACCCAGCCTGGGTCAGACCCCAGAGGCGTCCCAGCCGCTCCGCGGGCCCAGCTCCGAAGGGGGACGCCCCTTCCCAGGGCACGGCGGACGGGAGGCCCAGCGGTTCCCGGCCACTCCGTCGCCTTCACCGCACACCCCGCGCCCTTTCCGCCTTCCCCATCCCAGCGCGAACCCCAAACACTTGCCCCCGCACCTCCTTCCTCCGGTACCGCCGCCGCCCGGCCCACAGGAGCTGCGCTCCCCGCCCCGGCCCGGGCGGTGCCCGCGCTCCCTCCCTGCCTCCCGGGGAAGGGCTCCGCTCCGTGGTTAAGCTGCCCGTCCTTCCATCTCCGGGTCCCTCCATAAAGGAATGGGAAAGGAAAAAAAGAAAAAAAAAAACCTCTCCCGGGTAATATCACGGCGTCCGCTGTCCCAAACTGGGACTGGTCTCTGCCCCCAGGCTGGCCCTGAAGTCAGCAGCCCACCTGCAGCTCTACCTGGGGATGCCAGATCCCCCCAGCCTCTTCCAGTGCATCTCGACCTCAAGTCTTATAAGTAGAAAGGTGTACATTTACCCAGGTTCACTCTGCTATGGCCAAGAGTTTCTATTACTGCATATTTCAAAAGGGGGAGGAAAATCAGGACAGTTCTCTGACTTACTCTGAGCAGTATGAGGCAGGATGGAAGGTCACTGAGGTGGGTATAAAAGAAGAGGATCTGGGTACATGGGAAATGCTGACATAAGACAAAAAGCTTGCCCTCAGACCTGACACATCTCATGAAATAAAAGGAATACGGAATTGCACACAGCTCTGCCCAGATCTGGCCTCTAGTCACTGTTTCACCACTGACTTGCTGCACAAAATTGCTGTGAATCATTGCATTTCTGTGTAGGTTTTATTCCCTTCCAAATAGCGATAATGTCATTTGTATTCCTGTGAGGTGATCCAGCTTCCATGGAAGAAAAGTAGTATATATGAATCTTGTTATTTAGTGCATGAATTCTGCCAGGAAAAGTCCATCCATTTAGGACAAGAGGAAACAGCCTCAAGTTGTGCCAGGGCAGGTTTAGGATGGATGTTAGGAACAATTTCATCACCAAAAGGGTTATGAAACATTGAAACAGGCTGCCCAGGGAGGTAGCTGAGTCACCAACCCTGTAGGTATTTAAAATATGGGTAGATGTGGTGCTTAGGGACATGGTTTAGTAGTGTTTTTTGTTAGGTTGATGACTGGACTTGATGATCTTAAAGTTGTCTTCCAACCTAGACAATTCTGTGATTCTATGAGTCTGTGATTTTAGTTTGTGTTTGTACAGCACCTGGTACAGCATGAGTCCTTTTCTACTAGGGTTTGCAGGCACTTGCAGAAGTACGTAAAGTTAATTATACACATGCATGAATGCATTAGGAAAAATATGTTTTATAAATAAAAGTAAAAAAAAAAAAATTCTGGAAGACTGTCTCCCGAGGCAGCCTATTTGCATCAAAAACCTTCAAAACCAATTGAAAGAAAAAGCAGAGCAAACACAGTATCTGAATGAAAAAAAAAAGTCTTAACAAATATAGTGTTTGTATGAAATGTTTAAATCCTTGTCTTCCTTACAGAGCTAAACAGGCATAATAAAGAGAGATTATCTTTTCATTTCAGCATTTGTTCAATTAATTATTTCATATAATGCAGAAAAAAACCAAGACATAGCCAGGTAAAATCACAAACTATAAATACATGCTCGTGAGGGTTTTATGATTTAGCAAGTTCAGGTGATCCACCTGTGTTTGAAGAAGTGAGTTCCTGATCATACTGATTCTGCACATCCTTGCTTAGATGAGTAGTCCTCACTCACATCTGAAATAGGGGTTTTGTTCCTTCCCTTTCCCTTTCCCTTTCCCTTTCCCTTTCCCTTTCCCTTTCCCTTTCCCTTTCCTCATTAATTTTGTTTATTGTTTTTACCAAGACCTTTTTTTCCTTTAATTTCTGCTCTTTGAGGATTCATCAGTGTTTGCTCTTGGCTGCAGTTTAATTTACACAGATAGAGAAGGCTTATCCGCATAAAAGGAGCAGGCTTACACGCCAGATTTCAGTGGGACTGGGCTTTTGTTCCTGATCCACTGCTGTTTATAAGCAATAAATAAAAATATGCTGATTTTGCTCTTGGGAGAGGTTAGTGGAAACCAGCATTTGTCATCACCAGTGACAAACTGATGACCACTGTGACTAACAAGAGCGTCAATCTAGTCCTAAGCATCCCAGTTATTTTTCTAGTCAACTGTATCTCAGAGAGTCTCCAAAGGTGTCCCTGCCCATTTAAGTTAGCTGAGAGCAAGAGTTAACTCCTTCCGGATCGGGCCTAGTCTTTTTAAAGTTTTAAATCTTGCTTGAAAGCCTGACAATTTTTTTACTCTTACACTGCTGCCCTCCACTGTGCTCTCTTTTCATTTCCTCACCAATAAATAAACTTCTCTGTCAGTACCACAGCTTGCTTAGTGATTTGCAAAAGCATAACTTTGTTTTCTTCAGCCTCCAACGGTCTTTAAGAAGTGGCTGCTCATTTATATGCCAACCCCACTTAAAGCATGAGGGCAAATCCTCTGGGTACGTGAGCAGAGCTCATTAAATTCAGTAGAACCATGGCTCCAAGTCACCCAGAAATCTGCTGTCCACAGCTGTCCAACCCAAGAATTCACAAACAAAGCAATCTAGTAAAAAATGGTTTGGCAAACAAAATCTTTAAGGATGTATCATCACATATCTTCAAATGCTTTACATTTCCTCTATATTTATTATTTGACCTTAAAGGTTTCAGGAGGGGAAAGTCCTACAGCATCAGAATATGAAATTAAGCTAAGGATCCTGTCATTTCTCTACTGACATGCAGTCTTTTATTTTTCATTATGAACACTCTCTAGCCCGTGATTATGCTGATCCCTTACTTCCTCTGGCTGTGCACTTCTGCCCTTATTCTATAAGGCACCAAATTTAGCATAAATTGGATATTAAGAGAATAAATTATTAATATATTTGTAACCTGGATCGCAATTGAAAAGCAGGTCAAGTATGCAACTCTGTTTTCAGTGGTGTATTATTTGCATCTTACAGCACTGACAAGAAGATATAAAGGTATACAATGTATTTTCCTGACATTTTTTACTAAATCTGGGGCTTGTTTTTGTGTGAGAAAGAGAAGGAAGACCTCAGGAATTTGGGGAAGATGGTTGTAAGAATTTTTTTATTGCTTAAGAACTGCACTCAAAGTCCATTTCAGTCAGCCAGCGAACTCCCATTAACATCTGACTTTTTTGCTCAAAACATCATGTAAAACTTTACTACAAATCTGTAGTATGTTACTCAGCATACACAATAGTACAACAAAGCCTGTTTCTTACCACTGTCAGTGCTGGAACCTAAAAGGGATTGAATGAAGTAACTGAAGATGCCGAGCTTGGTAATCAAACAGCTCACACAACGTATCTTGACGTCTTACAAACCGGTGTTATGCATAGATGTATTATGCTATTCTGGCATTTTAGCATTTACATCATTGGAGGCATTATTTAGCTACTATAAAAGGATGTGGCATTGTATTCCAGTTAAATGTGCTTGTGTTAATTTTTATCCAAAAGCCTCTGATTGGCCTTCTGAGCGAAGAAACTGAAGTTACTAGTGAATTTTCCAACCTCTCTTAATTCAAGAGGTGAAGGAGACATGTAGCAGCCAACCAAGAAATCTTGTCTATCAAATAAATAAGACAGTAAGACTTTCTCATGTCATATTTTCAATAAGAAATCTGATGTTTGTTATATAACAATATCTTGTTTCCAAAACATATGTTAGTGATTTAATATTCTGGTGATTTTAACAAATGTCAGGGTTTTGGAAAGTCACAACGATAGTACCATGCATGATAAGCAGAATATTAGCACATTCTATGTCCTCAAATGACATAAAGGATTTTATCTCTCTGATTTCAGAGAAGTTGTGGCTTGTCAGAAAGGCAGAAAATTTTACCCAGATTTATTTTAAAATTTACCCAGATAAATTTTAACAGATCAGTTATTCCCATAATCCATTCATATTATCAGATGCCTAATAACTGACACTATCATTACTTCATATGCTAAAAGATCAGTGGGGCATAAAATTAGCTGATACTGTGATTGGTGATATGTAAATAGGATAAATTAAAGGTGATACATATGCTAACATGTTAAAATGTTATGGTGAAGTTATTTATTTAGCTGTGTAAAGGGTGATGTTCAGTTGTTTATAAGCATATTGTTTAAAGTTTTACTTTTTCAGATGAAATCTGCTATACTTATTCTCAAATATAACATAGTAATCTTAAGGAAAAACCTGTTAAATTATTTTCTAGGTGAACATAAGTGCATGAGAATGCAAGAAAGCCCTTTTATTCAATCTTCATCTGAACAGCACTCACATTGCAATGAAAACTGCTGAAAAAAATGAAATTTGCCAGAGACATAGTTCTGGAATATAGTTATGCCTTTCATTGTTCTGCTGAAAAATCAGATTTAAGATTATAGAGCTTTAATAGCATACTTTATATACAGATAGTAAATTATATTAAATGCATAAAAGCAAAAATCTTCTATTTTTTTATGGCATTCTACTCCTGTGAATATATTAAATAAATGAATATTGATTAGATGATGTCTCAGGATTCCATTAGCTAAGAAGATGCAAGCACAAAAAGGTGGATAGAATTTAATACTTATTTGAGGATTGCAAATAAGTTCTGTGAAAGAGTTTATGAATGAAGTCTGGATCCCAGAAAAGACTTAATGCTACAGAAATAGCCAGAGGTTTCTGCCACAGCATAGCATGTTTTGTGGTGCATAAATTCTGTGGCTACCCATGAAATAGTGACATGTGACTTTTTTTTTTCTTTTTTCTTAGACTTAATAGATAGCAAAAATGGCAAAAATCCATGCTTTGCAATAAAGCACTCAGAAATTAGGATGCTTTAGGGTAAATGTTGCCTTTCTGAGCTAAATCTTCCACTTCCTCTGTCATTCTATAAGGACACAGGTTTTAGGCTTCTATAAGCCTAAAGAGGCTCACCTCTGGCTTTTCTTGTAGAAAGCCACCTGCATGGGTATGGAGAAAGATGGGATTTATGGGGATGTTGCAGGGGCTTCAGTATTGACTTGATACAGTAAGACTGGAAACCAGAGACTGCAGGGCATACCAGAAAACACAACATCAGAGGCTGAGGTGTGTAGGAGAATCCTGCTCCATGGTGGCTGGGCTGGGTTTTCAAGGAAAAAAAGGTGACATCTGTAAGCAGTGTGGGTACAGCATTTCTAAGAAATTTCATTACTGCACAGAACTCCCTGTACTAAACCACATTGACTTCTGAGTCACTGACTTGACACCTGCAAACAACACAATGCCAAGACATGGCCCCTGATGCCCTCAATTAAACTGTTGGAGCAATTCCTGGTGCTGTTTCGACATTCAGGATTTAGCCAACTTCTGGTTCAGAGACCGTGCCCAAGAGGCATGTTGGATGTGGCTATCTGCCTCAGGTTTAAAGAGAGCCAAATAGCACATCCATGGCTAGAACACGTCTCCAAGCCAAAAAACAGACCCTGGCATCATGTAGCTAGCAGAAAGTTCAAAATCCTGGACTTCAGGGGCCTTTGCTGTCTTCTGAAGTTTCCTCCTTCCTCAGGCAAGCACTTAGGTATCCCAAGAAAAACAAACCTACTCATAGCCATGTGGTGTAGCCCATTAGCTATGTCTGGTTCAAAAGCCTGTTGGTCCTTCCTTTCTTGTGTAGATGTAAAATACTTTTCTTCCAATATTACACCTCACATAGAATAAACCCCCTTCCCCACGCCATCCCATGGTTACCTCATGTACTTTTAATGGTCCACCTTATACATGCCTCCCATGGCTTGTTATTATTTTTTCACCATGTAGAATAATCTGCTGTTTTCTAATAGTAATATCTGAGAGGTTTCTTTAGGAATACGATTTTCTTACTGATCTTACTGAGATCTGTCAGAAAGTTTCCAATCCATGTAAGAACTTTTGTTTGTTAGGACTTTACAGTGCTCACAGTATTCTTATTCCCATAGAAGTAAGGTGCCTGTTTTTCCCTCACTCTCCCATAATTTTTTTGACTGTTTGTCATTTTTAAGCACTTCTGCAGAGATATAAATATCCTAAAGATAAATATATTTCATAAATGTTGATACTTGTAGGAAAATACTACTAGAGTTCAAATATCACTCTCAATAATTTCTGAATCCATTGGGTAGACTCTATAGTTAAAGATGACAGCATGTTTGTCATTTTGAAATACCCTGCAGCCAGAAATAATAGCCCTGTGCTGATATAGGCAGAGTAAACAGAAAATCTAAGTGTAATACTGTTGAACAGTCAATTAACCAAGAGAGACACAATTCCCTAGAAAGCCAGGTTTTGTTAGCTCTCAGAACTACTTGTTTAATAAGACTGTCATGTGATACTAAAGCAAATACCTTACAAACCTCTGCCACACATCCTTTATCAAACAAATTTGTAGCACAAAAAATGAGATTGGTTTCATCAGACTGATTTAATATCTTGAAATACTATTCCTCTCTCTTGCTTATGGATTCAATCTTTTACCTGGTTTTTCTGTTTTTCGGCCCAGGCTGACTCCATGCTAAAAGACTTATTAGCCAATGCACTAAACTTTTTTGAACATTGACGAAATATTAGCACTGTTTTTGTCTTACTGAATTTCCTTAGTAATCTGAGATTTATTAAAAATTAACCTAACACATTTGTTCTCTAATATCCACACCTCAGAGGCATTCAGTTTAACATTCTTCTTCTTTACTAGGGATGGGCTGGGAAGTACTTCTTTGCCTTCTTATGGAATTAGATATTTATTGAGTTCTTCTGCCTTTTCTACATCATTATTTAAACATGTCCTTGATTATATGTCTTATTAATGAGACCGGTGTCAAAGTGCTTCCTGAATTATTCATTGTAGTTTGTAGTGATGAAACCGTGGAACATAGCAGAAGATGAATGGTTTTGTGGTTAAGATATTCTCTTAGCATTAAGAGATCTAGGTTTTAGTCCTACAGACTTCCAATGTGACATTATCAAAGTAAAACACTTCTGTGTGACATGACTACCTCCTTCTGGAGCTGCTAGTGAGGAAGTTAGAACCTTGCTTGTTCTCCTAAGTCTACTCTCTTTGTTCCCTTCGTGGAACTCTTAATTCATGAAGACTTTCTATTCCCAGTTATCAACCTCCCTCCTTCCTAAAAACTATCATAATCCACTGTCCTCTCATATCAAAAGACAATGCCCCAAGATCTCATGCATCTTCCTGCCTCTCCTTGCTTCATTTCATGTCACAATTTAACAGACACGTAGTGTAGAACCCTTATACTGAATTACCATCTATCAGTTTTCATGTATGCAGCCCTGACTTCTCTCCACCGTGATATCTCTACTCTTCCCTCCACTAAAACTTCCCTTATATGATTTTCTGTGATTTTTTTCTTGTGCTGTGGACATTTCTGATATTGCAAAATTGTATTTTTTCCTTTGGTGCCGTGACTATCTTACATTCGAAATACTTACTTCCTTATTTTTCAACTTCTTAGGTTTCAGCTTTGACCTGTAACTTCTTTTGTTGAATTTATTTGCACAAACTTTGTTAGCTAAACATATTGGGAACTTTCAGGAGCTTAACCACATCAGCTGCTATTTTGTTCTGTTTTCCTGATAATCTCAATTGTACTACTTCTGCCTGATAATATTTGTATCTTTCTTGCATTGCAAATAATCTTAATGGTCATGATACTTTCTATGATCAGCTTAATGCAAGAAATAAAAAGGTTCATTGATAACCCAGTAGGTCATATTTAATCATAAGTGGAGCTAGAGAGGATGTCTTTGCAAGCAAAATTGGGCCCATCAGTAGCAGTGCTATATAATCATTGAGCATTGTTTCTGGATGAGTGTTTTTGGATGACAGCAAAATGGGCTATCGCTATGTTCAGGTTCATAAAGATGCCCTTCCTCTCTTCCTATTTCTGGATATAATTGCAACTAGGAGGATCTACTCTCAGCTGTCTTAACCAGGTGTTACTACTAAGTATCATTGGCAAGTTGTTATTCTTCCTGGTTTTAGCATATACCCAGACTTGAGTTCAAACAGGTCACCACTGCTATTTCTGAAACTCCCTGAATTTATATTCTGTTTCTATTATGTTCTATGCATTGTTTTTTCCCCAGTTCTCTGATTTCAGGAAGGTATCTGTCTCTAAGAAAACTCTATTCACCTCTATTCACCATTTGAACCACAAACTAGACACAGCTAATCCTTGCTACAGCAGGTTAAAGATAATCTACTGTCGTGTTAATAATGTATCTGGGAAAGTACGCAGGAATTAGAGTTCAGCACTGTGTGTTAGATCCAGGACATGGAATATAAATCTCCCAGCATAAGCTTACAACAATTCCCAGTTTGTATTTTTGCAACAGGGAGTATAAGCAATACAGACACAAATATGATCTCAAGGAGGAATCCTGGGTTCCAAATAGAGCTAACATGGATCAACTGCAACCAGACAATGAACTAAGAAAGTGCTTATAGGGGACACATGTAGGGACAGATCTGGGAATGATGCTATAACCCAGGCAGGGGAATGCATGGACTTGAAACACACCCACAATTCTTTAAGGACATTTATCCTATTTAGTGCTACCTCTAAATACATATCGTATAAATATAAATATGTTTGGGAGGAATTTCCTGGTTTTTGGCCACTACATTTCCTGTTACAGGAAATGGTTTACTTCTGGAGTATGCTCGGTTTCAGTTAAGAACAGAGAATATAAGGTGACTGTTCGTAATTATCTTTAGTCTCCTGTTTTCAACTACATCCCTTCTGATCTCATGTCTTCAAAATGGTAGGCAGAGAGGGGGAAAAAACCCCCAACATTAAACCCTGACTGTCTCATAAGCAGTCTTTGGCAATTTTTACTATGATTATAGAGTTATTTTCATAGCCTGAGTAGGGTTTTTATATAATTGATTTCAGTGAGTGGTTACATCAGTCATTGCTGGGTTTTATGCCTTTGCTATAAAAGCACTGAACAGGTTTTAAGAGCATATTGGCCAGTGTAATATGCAGCAGTGATAAGTGCCAAAACTTCCAGGCAGTAGCTGTAGCCTGTCCTCCTCATTGTGACTGCTCCCTGGGAGGGATTCCAGAGAGCTGGTATTTCTTGCTCAGATAATATTAGGCTTAAAATGCTCTGATTTAAATGATCGGGGAACAGTGAAGAACTGAAAGAGAAAAGGAGGCATCAGTTACTGTGCATCCTTTAAGGGAAACCTGTGCTAGCAGAAAGGCAGGGGTGACTACAGAAGGGTGGAATGTGGAAGGGACATTCTGCCACTATCAATTACCCCATTTTTCATTTAGGATTAGTCTCTTTTTTTTGTCCTAATCACAGAAGCTAATTCTTGAGATACTGCCTTTATCAACAACTCTAGTCACTCCATTGTTCTCAGTGCAAACAGATTAATTTGAGTATCTTAAAACAAAAAGTCCTTTCCTTTCTTCACTCTAATTTTTCAAAAGTAGTAACAAATAGGATAGAAAGCATAATGGCCATTACTGGCATACAGATGTATTTCAGGTCCCTATATTTCCTTACTTCTAGGACTCCTCTACTCTCTGTTGTGTCTGCATCTCTACATAATAATGGTTTTGAAGCTACTGTCAAATAAAGAAATATGATGAAAAATATAAGAATGCTTTTAACTAAGCTGCAAAACATACAAATCATCTAGACTGCACAAGGGATCCCTCATATAATTCTCAGGCACAGATGTTAAAAGAAATTGATTATGACAGTCCCCTCTACATCTAAAAATCAAGATTAAAAGCAACAGACTTGAAATTCAGAAACCATACTTTAATCCTCAAATACTAACAGCAGCCCTCCCTACCCATCTTGAGATAATAATTGCTCTTTCCTTGTGGTTCTTATCATTCATGCAGTACAGATACCTGTACAAAGTGTTTACAATGTAATAACCCACTGATGTAATGTTATATAACAGAACATATGGAATAACGTTGGTTTTTTTAATGAATTTATGAGGATGCCCACTCCATTTAAACCTTACAGTATTGCATGCTTTTCTGAGCAGTTCTCCCCATTATCTGTCAAGATATTGGAGGAAGATGTCATCTCCCCTGTGCTAGCTCTGAACCTGGCTCAGTATTGAGGACTATAGTTATCTGATTGTGCGTGGACCAATGTGAAAACTGTGAGTCCCTTAGATTCTTTCCATTGAAAGTGCTCAAATTTCCCCCTGTGGTTGTAGTGCAGAGTGCTACAGTCTGGATGATATTTGTCACAGTGGTATCCAAATGCTCTTTTAGTTAATGTCTGCTATGTAAATGCATACTCCATTTAAGCCGCTAAATGCGCTCTCCACTGTATTACTGAAACTCCTTTGTATTTAATCTAAACTTCTTTTTTCCAAGGCATATAAAGCCTCCAGAATAATTGTTGGAGCTAACACCTCATTGATACCAAAAATGTTAAGAGGAAAATGAGTTCCTGTTTGTCCTAGCCTGTAAATGCCCAGGCTTCCTCAATACCCCGGCATTTGACATCTGGCCTTTGCTTCCCACATGGATGTTAATGAACCTGCAATTAAGACCACATGCCTTGCAGATCCAAGGTGAAGTATCTTTTGCTTCTGACACTTTTGGCTCCTCCTTCCTCAGTGCAAATCCTGGCCATACCCATGACAACCAAAAAGTTTAATTTCACTGGCTGTAAGTTATATCCCTTGTTCCATCCAGCCATCTGCTTGCTGTAAACCACGATAAGATCCCACTGCAAACTTCCCACGGTTGACCGGACAGTACCAAATTGGTTATGCACTTATGTGTGCTAGTCTGGTTTATCCACTTCCAGCAGTGCACAGCCATCAGCTTGTGTATCACTGTAATTGCCTTCATCTGAAACTGGGACAAGGTTCCTCTCAGCAGTTGCAGCCTGGGGGCTCTGTTTCCAATGCTGATACCTGAAATGGTATGTTCCCATTCCCTAACTTTGCCCTGTTATGTACCACTGGATGTAGTGGAATTGCACAGCGTTGTTCTTGAAGTGTGTCCAGTTTGCTGCAAATATGCCGTTTTGAAGGACGAGTGTCCTTCAGACTTAGCAATCCCATAAGGGTCAGTTCCCTACTGCATCTTGAAAACAGGACATTTTATTTAAGGCTTGGACTTCCACTTGAGATGCAAAGCAGATCCAGATCACCTTTATGCTGAAACTGTGAAAAAAAAAAAAAAAAAAAAGGTAAGATGTCCCACAAAACCCACAAGTCATTTCTTAAGCATCATACTTTCCAACAGTGGGAAGTCTCCATCATGCACCCACAAATCTTAGCGCTGAGCCTATATATACAGAGTATAAATGTAGAAATCTGAGGTGCATGGTATCTATGGCAAGGCACTGTATTAAACTGAGGACAGCCTGGGCTTACCTGGGCAGGATGTGTGTGCTTGCACTGTGAATGAAGCCTTTGATATCTTTTGTAAATCTTGCCCTGCCTCGTGCCTGTAGAAATGGTTGGAAAAAAATTCTGACACGTCACCTCTGTGATATATCTGCAGAGAATTCATGTTTATACCAGAAGTTATTTTGAGCATATTGCCATTTTTCCACTACTCAGTTAAATGAGCAAGGATGCTTGCAATACTGACAAAAAGCTGAACACGAGAACTCAAGCTGCTGGAAGGTGATCTATTAAGCAGGAATTTGCCTCCATATGATAACTAGCAACCGTGAAATAAAAAAGCAAAGACATCACAAACGCAAATCAGATCTGATCTTTAAAGGGCATAAAGCACTGTAAAAATAGTAGAGAAAAAAATTTTATCAGGGAAGACTTCTGCCTAGTAGAGATCCCTCTCCTTTGCATTGTTGTTGATGATGTAGCTGAGTCCTCAGAAATCAAGAAGTACTCCAGTGCTATCTCAGTATTTCTTCTGCTCTTTGATAAGTCACTGACTTTCAAACAGCCACCCTGAGTGCCTCAGAGGATGACATACTTAAAGTCCTAGGCATTAGGACTTAGGCATGCTTCTGAAAAATGGTAATTTTAGATGTCATAGTCTAGTATGACAGTATGCTAACCGACTCATATGTCAACAAAAGCAACAAAAAATGAAAGCTGAATTTTTAAAAATTTCTCATTGTGATACTGTGCAGCTTATAGGTAGATATTTACATTGGGAACTTTTCTGTGAATTACAAAGCTATAGACAGCCTAGCCTCTTAGGAGGTACACCTCCTCATATGCCATAAGAAAGAAAAAGTTTTGCTTTTAAGAACACATTCATTCATTATCTTCATTATCCTTTAGGCAGCGCTTTGGATATTGCAAAATCATTACCCCTCTGCAAACAAACAGCACAGCAATCTGATCCAAAAACAAAACCTAGCTGCCAATTTTAAAGGACTCCGAGCAATAACACAACATGGTATACATGGTATAATATAACCTTTCCTGGAATTTATTTTCAAATATTATCTTTGCTTTCCAGAGTTTTCTGTCTTGCAAAAAAAAAAAAANAAAAAAAAACCCAAATCCAAAAAACCCCCTCAGAATTAACCACAATGTCAGTGAGAGTGAAAAGCTCTGATTAATTATAACTACCATCAGGAGCAAACTATATTGAACAACCACAACTGCATTTTTTAGGCATCTTGATTCATTCTTGAAATTGTGTCCCAAAGGAGCACAACAGAGAGCAAGTCTGACTGCAGAGTGTGTGAACACACAGTTGTGGGAACAGAATTCAAAGCTCAGCATAGCCTCTGAAATCGATGCGGTTGCACTGGAGTAACTGAGAGCAGAATGTACTATGTGTTTCACATTCGAAGTCCTGTCATGAGTCAGGCAAAGAAGAAATATGTAGCACACACACAAAATGTAATGCAACTAATAAGAACTTGCCATTTTCTGTGATGAAGAACTCGAAATCTTTTGTATTCTGTAAAGAATAAAGCTTAATTTTACAATATTGTCACTGTTGTGCAAGGCATCATTTAAACTGTGTAACTGTTAAAAGCTATTTCTGTTTTATTGTAATTGGTTTGCTTTTTACAGCAGGAGCCAGAGGCTGCAGCAAAGGCTGAACCAAAGTTGGAATTTCCATCCACTTTGGGACAAGAAGTCAAAATATCAACACGTACTGTGGAACAGAATGTTCTGAAAAACATGGTTTCGGAAACAATTGAACATTTCATCTTTTTTCCCAGCTGAGCACAAAAGCTGCATGTTTCTGCAGCGTTGTGTGGCCTGGTGGGGTTTGGAGTTTGAAACGTCTATTGTGTCATGCCAGCCTTATGGGGTAAGGCCACGGGCTCCGACCGCATCTCCAGTGCCACGTTGCAGCCGTAGGGATGACGGTGAGAGCAGTGAGTGGATTGTACCTGTGCAGACAGAGTCTAATCTGGAAGGTAACCACAGGAGATAGAGGAGGCTAAAGCTACAAACACAATTATACAATACAGTGTTGCTACAGAAACCCGGTTCTTACTCAGCTGAGGTAAAATGAAGTGTCTTGACTCAAAGAAAAGCCACAAAGCCAAATTTTCCCCTAGAAAATTTGGTTTTGTGGGGTTTGCTTGTTTGTTTGTTTGTTTGTTTTTTTTCGTGAGAAAATAATTCTGACCCAAAGCAGCCAAATGGATGTTTTGCTTTTTTACTAACAGTGTTTGTACAAACCTTACCAAATAAGACGATGCATTTTTGTACAAGTCAGTTCTTCCTGTCTCCGTATCATGGACCCTGCACTGAAGCACCATTAGCAGGTATTTTGCTCCCTCGTACAGTGCTCTGTCTACAGTAATAAACCGAACAGGCTCACATCAGGCTCCCCCAGCTCAGTTTTGGCCCCTACCATCTAGCACTGTGTCTGGGCATGGTTTGGGTTTGCCCCATCCCCGGAAGCGTTCAAGGCCAGGCTGGATGGGGCTTTGAGCCACCTGGTCTAGTGGGAGGTGTCCTTGCCCATGGCAGGGGAGGTTGTAACTTGATGATCTTTAAGGTCCCTTCAAACTCTAACCATTCTGTGATTCTATGATTCTGTGATTGGGAAACTGGTCCCAGTAAGCAGATTGGATGAGATTACCCTGTTTTGGGTGAGAAAACATACACATGGGGTCAGGCAGACCAGAACTGTCACTGCTGGAGCCCAATTTGGCCTTCCACAATGAAAAGCAGACATCTTACATGAGCATGGACCACAGAGGAGTGCATGGCTATGACCAGTTTGGGGCTTTCACTAAATGGCCATTGTCAGGCTAGAGGAGCCATTTCATAAGTGGCTTGTTCAAGAGCAAACAGAAGGCCTGTGGGAGAGCGGCAAGGCGGTCCAAAATGCCTGATGCCAGCACAAATGATTTAACAGTAAAGCATATTTCTCCTCTGATAGAGATTTGCCTTATTAATGCAGTCATTCCTCTGAACATTTTATAATTCAACCAGGTACCTGGAAATGAAGTATTGAAGTTACAGAACAGACTGTGGATGTACTTATGAATTGAAAGGAGCAATTCTAGCTGAATAATGTTTCATTAAACCTTAAACATCCTTCTTTTAGTGAAAATTAAAGGGTTGTTTCGAACTGTCTGCCTTCTGCTTTTGTTATCAAAAGGTACATCAGATGTTGAAGAGCAATTAAAATCCAGTGGGCCCAATTTTGCCACTAATCAAAATTTGCATAAATTGAGTTCATTGGAGCGATATTGGTTTTCAGCACCTGAGGATCTGCCCCTCAGTTTTAACTTTATTTAGTTTTAAGTGTTTTTCTCCTGTGGCAGAAAAAAAGAGGCAGAGACAGTCAACATGAAAGAGAAAAGATGTATGTCTTCAATACCTTACAAAAGCAAAGGTCGTCATAAGGAAAATGGAACCTTTAATCCAGACTAACCCGAATACATGTAGGAATATATGCTTTTGTTTTGCTTCGGTATTGTTTTGGGTTTTGTCTGTAGTTATGTAATAAGGATGAAAGTACCCATCAGTATTTAGTCTTAAACAGTCTGTTGAACAGGCATTTTTATTTGCATTGAAATACATGATCATGAGATAGGCCTACTGAGAAAATTACAAAAAGCTCATGAAATGAAAGGATGGCTCTTCCTTCAGTTATCATTATTGTAGGTTGGTACCATCCATTTGAAAAGTAAATACAGCTCTAAGTAAATTGACCTGCACTTAAACATATGGGCCCTCCTTGAGGTCACTTAAATGAAGTAAACTGAATATGAGCATGTGCCCAAGGGACTGGGAGAGGGTATATAGCACTTATTATGTGTAGTACTTAATTTGTTCTGGTCGATTTATAATAAATATCTTTAGAGAAAATACAGTCTTAATATCCATATTTTGGTCATCAAGTGCTTTTGTGATCGGTAGCAAGGAATAATATTTGATATTATCAAGTGACAGCTGCACTGACTGTTTTCTCTCATTTCTGCATGATAATGGTTGTGCAAAAGAGCTTTGATACAGAGCACAGTGACGAAATGTTAGTGAGGGTTTGGGGTAGCTTCCACTAATTTAACACAATGTTTTATTAACTGTTTTCGGCATCTACAGAGCAAAAACATGTCAAACCAGGTGAGCCTACTTTCGGGTCAAGGAGAAGTTGCAATAATCCTTGCCCCATTTTGTATGGCTGCCAACATCAGGTGATGCGGCTGCCCCTCGGCCAAGCTGTGGACATCCCACCACAGAACTGCCAGGACTGGGGACGCTTCCTCCCACCAAAACCTAGCAAGTGGGGTAAGAAAGGCACAGCAAACCAAAGGAGAGCACAGGGCTGCTTTGGGGGCCACAGGACAGCTGCCCAGGCCCCTTAATGCCTATAAAGAATCAATTGCTGAAAATGCTGAGTGTAATTTGTGGTAGGTAAGAAATTTTTTGGTGGGATTTTGTGGGCCTTGTTTCTGCCCATAATGTTTGCTGCCTGTCATCCGCAACCCCCCCTTAATTCAACAAGGAGGTGGGGGGAGAGCGGGTGTGAAGATTAGAAAAGGAAGGAAAAGGTTAACTGTGTAAACAGTGAATTTTAAATCTATAGTATCTATGTAATCATTCGATCATTCAGAGGAAACAATAAACCTTTTACTGGAACCAGTGTCCTAAAACCATTCATAGACAGTAAACAAAGAAAGGGGAGTGAGGGAGGGTGAAAAAAAAAAAAAAAGCAAGCCTTTACCTGCTACTACCATCTAGTGGTGAAAAAGAAACAGAGGCTTTGTTTGCAGAAATAGTCTGTGGGAGGGATGAGGCTGGTGAATAGAATCAAGAAATGAAAGAATTGTTATCTGGCAGCCACTTGCTCTCCTCAACTACAAACACTCACATTATCCATCACTCTGCTACACCCACGCCCTGCTCCTGACACGGAAAGTAAGCACAAAACCGGAGCCATGAATAGAAATGATCAGGCAGGGAAATATACTGACCTCAGAATTCCCATCTTTGTTTGATGTAGGTATATGGTTTAAGATCTTTCAGCCATGGCCACCTTTGTGTTCAAAAATATACGACAGTTAACAAAATGGGACTTGAGTCTTCTCTATTAACTGCAAGAAAATAGTATATAACTGCGTCTTGCTCCTCACTTGAGGGTTAGACATGGTGGAGGGAAGGAGTTTAGGTGTGATGGCCTCAGACCTTGGCTAACCCCACACTCCCTGCTGTCTGCCATGGGACCCTGCCACCCTGCCCATGGAACCTCTCTCCCCTCCTTGGTGAGTTGCCATGTGGTCTTACTGTGCAGGGGTCAGGGCTCCTGGATGCTCCCTCATGGGAGAGACCTGGGACTCCATCTGCACCTTACTAGGTTCTATGAAATTGCTGGTCTGCTTGGCAAACTTCTGCTTCCTTCCAGAAAAACAAGCTTGTCAGTCTGAAATGCAAAGCAAAGAAAATATTTCACAGAATCATAGAATCATCTAGGTTGGAAGTGGCCTCTAAGATCATCGAGTTCAAACATCATCCTAACACTGACAAAACCCATCACTAAACCATTTCCCTCAGCATCACATTTACCCATCTTTCTAATACCTCCAGTGATGATGTTTCCACCACTTCCCTGGGCACCCTGTTCCAATGACTGATAACCTTTCTGGTGTAGAAATTTTTCCTAATATCCATCCTAAACCTCCCCTGGCACATTTCCTTTTGTCCTATACCTTGTTACTTGGGAGAAGAGACCAATCCACCTCACTACAATCTCCTTTCAGGTAGCTGTAGAGAGAGATAAGATCTCCCCTGAGCCTCCTTCTCTCCAGGCTAAACAACCCCAGATCCCTCAGCTGCTTCTCATAAGGCTTTTGCTTTATATTTATTTATCTATTTACTATATTTAGGACAAGTACAGAGAGGAGAAATAATAGCGGACTTCATGATTGCCTTCTGCACTGTTTTGGCTTCGAGCTGTGTTCCCTTCAGCTCACAGATGAGCTGCTTCTCAAGGAGACTCATATCTTTTCCCAGCCTGGTGTCCGATTCTTCCAAGCTGCCTCTGTCCTCATTGAAGCCTGCTTTCCCTCCATCAGTGGTAACCCTACTGCTGGTGGGAATCTCAACAGAAAATTCAGTAGTAGACTTCTGTGTCTAAACATGTATAAGGCAAAGGAGTTCTCAGAGGATAGCATACAAAGCAAGAACAGTACAGGCTATTCACTTTTAAGATAATAATTAGTGGACAAAGATATTTAGTTGTTATACATTGGAAGGTAGAAAAAAATGTTATTGTCCCCCAATGACTTGATGTCAGCTGCTGTTCTCCCATATTTCCGTAGGGTTTCTGATGCATATGTATGAATCTTTGCAGCTTCCTGCAAGCTTCAGTAATTATTTCATCAAGGCATCAACTTCAGTGTCAGGTGTAATTGGAATCATGCATACCACACCTTCAGCCTCCAGTGTGTTGGGTGTCCTTGGATCTCCTCTTCCTCCTGCCTGAACCAGGAGAGCTTTCACTTGTAACTGACTGCAATAAATACATCTATAAAATGTTTCTTTTCGTTCCACACAATTCCGAGAGTAATCAAAAGTTTATATACCTAAATTCAAAGCATATTGGTGTTGTGTGCGCAAGACTGATTTCAACCTTAAAGTCAATGCCTAAAATAAATTGGAGGAATCAAGTGCCAAAAGTACAATCCCTACCCCTCCAAGGGAAAAAGAGTAAATCAAACCTGGAAGGTATGCTTTATTATAAACTTGATGTTTAAAACTTAAAATTGATGCCTGATATAGATCAACCAACCACTGAAAGTACACTTCTCCATTTACTCTAGCAGAAGCTGACAGTGACCAACTCCAGTGCAAGATACGAAATCTAAAGCAGCTGAAGCTCAGCCTTGGCATTAGGTGGTGGGATTTTTCACTCTTGATGGAACACTGCAAAACAGTAAGTATAGGACAAGGGAGAAGTTCCCTATTGAACATACTTTGGGGAAGAAAGAACTGGGCAACAACTGGTTCTAGAAGAAAAACTTCAGGCATAGAATCCTGCCCTGAAAACAGCATCATAGGCATGTTGGATCTTCTTTTATACCAAGATATGAGATCACTGGAAGGCTCATCAGTGCTTTATCACCATCACTGAAATAGGTTCAGGCTCTCTTTTCAGTAGCTTCAAACTCCACTGAGTTACGGGGACTGTTCTGTCCCGTGTCCCAGGTGGCACTCAAGCATTATTTTTTTGCAAAAAGCTGTAGCAGTGACAATGATAAATAATTCATGATCTTTCCACCTCCCCAGTTGCATGTCCTACAGACATTTATTAGAATGATGCTGTCTCACATTTATTCAAGTATCTATTGATGAGAGACTTAAGAAAATAGAAAAATAATTATTCTTCATCAGGATGCAGTTGCATTTATAGAAACTTTTGTTATATTTATAGAAGTGTTATCAACTTAAACACTTATTCATATAAGTTAAGAGTTTATGTAACATTTATAGATAAAGGAAATAAGGAACTTTAAATAAAAATTACATGCATATTTGCCTCAATCATTTAGTTCTGATAGAAGTTGCTTTTGCTGTTGTATTTATTTAATTAATCTAGGTATACATTTATTAAGTTCAAGCCTTACTTTAGATATTCTTTCACTGGATAGATGGGTACATTTTGTATCATCCTTTGTACTGGCAATTGTGCATCACTCTCCTCATGAAACACCTAGAAATGTGTTCCTTCTTCGAGAGAAAGCCACAAAGGCCTTGTTTCTGACCAAAATGTTTAGATTCAATTTTCCACCTCCCACATATAATTAAAACAAAAAGTAATGAACAATATTGAGATGCATTAATTATTCTGATGCAGTTGGCATTCTGATGACTCGGTCAAAAGAGGATTTTGTATTTTGTTTGTAAAAATATTAAGCTCACATATCAGGATTTAGTCCTCTGAAGATGGCATGTTTTCCACTACTGAATAAATTACAAATTCTTTTTTTTAGCCTGGTTTCATGGGAAATAAGATTAATAAGAATGTGTTATCGCATTGCCCTCCACTTCCTCTTCTCTCCCCTTGTCTGTTTTTAGTCAGTCTAGGCAGAGATCTCAAAGATTGCTAAGACTTACAAATTATGTAATAATCAGGGACTGTGTAGAGATGATTGACTCTTTCAATTCTCCTTCTGACTAAAAGGAATGGAGGATTTGATCATGATTTAGCCCTGGTTAACAGCAGCCACCCAGACAACCAGCACGGGCAGTCAGGATGTCCATAGTCCTGTGCATGTGTTGTCTCTTGCCCAGCCAGTAAGCCCCTGAGAAATATATGGGCAGATGGGGGTATCATGGTGTGGGAGCATTGGGAACAAAGCAGGAGCAGTATGAGGCAAAGCCTACAAGACCCTGGGAGAACTATGTGTAACACAGGGGCCAGGCTCTTTTCAGTGGTGATCAGTGACAGGACAAGGGGCATCTGGCACAAACTGGAACACAGGAAACTCCATCTCATCATGAAGAAAAGTTTTTACTTTGAGGGTGCCAGAGTGTTGAACAGACTGCCCAAAGAGGTTGTGGAGTCTCCTTCTCTGAAGATCTTCAAAACCTGCCTGGATACATTCCTGTCCAACCTGCTCTAGGTGAATCTGCTTTGGCAGACGGTCTCCGAAAGTCCCCTTGCAATGCCTGCCATTCTGTGATTCTGTGATATGGTGGAACCACTTGTAGGTATACAGAGAAGCTCTTGGTTTTGAGGTGAGTAAATGTGATGTGGGACATGCAAGACAAATCCATGTAAGATAGATTTGAACAGCCCCACTGTTCGTGTGTTAACTTGGGGTTTTTAATGTTCAACTTCTGCTGTTATTTCATCCTCTTTTTCTGTCATTTTAAGTCACGGAGAGCTAACTACCTCCCCAGCCAGTAATCTTCTCTGCAAAGGACATACTCTTGTTGCTTTCCAGAATGGCATTCATCCTTTCAGATGCTCTCCACCTATCCTAGATTTTTTTTTAATAATTTCTTTCTCATGATTATCATTTTCTAAAGTGAAAAGCTATTGAAGGTAAGTGTATGCTTTTTTATTACTTTCCATTTACCAAGAGTATTTTTTCTTGGGTGTAAATGCTTTATGTCACCTTTATTTCTCTTCATGTTTATTTTAACTCCCTGTTTCTTGCTTGCTGCATAAAGATAATTTATTATCCTCTTCTCTGTAGCTGCTAGATACTCAGGAAGTGCAATGTCATGTGCAAACTGCATAGGTACTTCTCATTTATTCTCTGTAATCTTACTGCAGTACAGCTTTCTGAAAGCTTCCACCCAATATATATAGAAAAAGAGAGTGGATAGAGTTCCACTAGCAAATTTCATTTTTTTCCCCTCTTGCTCTTAAAATACCTTTTCCTTATGCTGTCTGGTAATTGTTACTGTGGGGAGATAAGCGCCACTTTAGCCCCAAATTAATGAGTTTCATGTGTCAGTTACTTGGTGGAATTTTATGACCTATGGTATACAGGTCAGATTAGATGATTCTCCTGGCATTAAAATTTACAAATCTATACATTTCTGTTTCTTACCTGTGCTTGTAATGCTTCCTAACATTTCCAATGAGTAAGAGCCTTCTCAACTATCACATACCCAAAGCTCAGGCAAATTATTCTGCATGATCTTCAATACTTTTCTGTCATTTTAGGTCCGGTCTTACAGATATTGCATCTCAAAAGCTCTCAGTAAGTTAGGAGTTATGGGTGCTTCAGAATGCCAGGCCTAGCATTTGATATATATCATTAGTGTGAAAAATTGGGTGGTGTGTCCTAGGCATGGGTTCTTTGCCATGTAAAATCCCTTGTAACTAGCTAGTTTACAGGAGTAAGCTATTTATAATTCACAGGAAATGTTTTTGGTTTTTTTTTATGGCTATGTTATGCTGATAGAAACAGTAGATTTATATTGATGTACGTAGGAATTTAGTACATTTGTTTGTGACCCCCACTCTTTGTAGCCCTTGCTGTAAGCTTTCCCCATCTGCCCAGGATTTCTCTGACCAGGTACCTGGCCCCACAAATCATCTCTGATGCAGCTGCATAACCTCTTCCTGGACTGCTCAGAAAAAGCTGAGAGAAAGGCCATATGGAGATAAGGAAGGTAAAAATTACAGGCAGAAGTAGGATTGTTGAGATAGGATCAGAAGCAGCTGGAGGATTCAAGAGGAAAAACATCAGTGTGAAAAAGGAAAAACATTGGGGAGGCTGGCCATGCTAGTCGGGGCTGCGAGTTGCAAAGCATCAGGTCAAACGGTCTGTGCCACCAGAATTGGGTGGACGAGGGTAGCCCTGTGACACAGAACCTGCTCCAAGGAGCTGCAGAGACCAGTCCTGCCCTCCCCACATGTGCCTGCCTAGCTAGCAAAAGCTCTCAAGGTGTTTCATTGGGGGTGGGGAGCACATCTATGCTTAGCCTCACAGCTGGTTAAACAATACCTACCTGCTTCTCTCTGTTTGCCATTAAATAACTGCTTTATGCTCTGAAGTTGTTTTTCCATCTTGCTTGCAGAATCCCTGGGTAAGGAGGTTGGAACAAAGGAACTCAGGAGAGGATTGGTAATATTTTCCTTAGATACAAAATTCAAAACTCCCACGTATTTTGCAAAATGTACTTTTTTTTCTTTTTAAATGGTAATTAGCATTTTTAAAGTCTTCATTCTAATTTCCCCTGTTGTCATGATCTTAATAAATGCTCCTGTCCCTGCTTTCTTCTGCCTCTATTGCGTGTGTTGTATCACTTGCTATTGAGACTTGTTAATCATTTGTCTTTTTTCTTTAGGAATTCCTGAAATGTCTTATGGTGAAAGCTTTAGGTAAGAAGCAGGTTTAACATATAGTTTTGCAATATTCTGATGCAGCATAAGCTGAAATCTTCACAAACCCCTTTGTGTTATTGCCGGAAAAGGTGTTTGGACTACAGGACTAGATCCTGGCAGATAACAGATGTGTTTCTCACTGACTGGCAAATGCAAGTACGACTTAAAGTTGTCCTCGTCAGGCAGCTGAAGATTCCCCAGACGGGAGGAAGGAGAGGATCTGCAGTGAAAGAGAACTATCAGAAATCAGATGTGTGATGTGTACCCTTTCCAACCTGCCCAACAATTGTAGGTGCTCCTAAAGACCCCATTACTATAGGCGAGCATAAATTAAAGCTTCAAAATTACTAAAAAAGCCTCTGTGAGAGGGTTGAAGAGGGGAGTTTTGGGTCCGTCCTGAGAGGTACTCAGGCACACATCCCTCAGAGAGATAAAGCAACTGCTGCAATTAGGTGTAACAACCACTGATCACTTGGCAGGAGAGCAACTTCTTCTCTTCAGAACCAGCTTATCAAAAAGATTTTTCTAATTAGCGATCTATACAGAAATTCTGAAGGGTGGAAACACACTAAGGGAGTCAAAGAAACATAAGTGGCAGATCCTGAAATAAGCCTGTAAGTCAGAAAACACTTGAAAGATCTTCTAAATTTGTTGGGGGAGGAGATGAGAAAAGAGCTTCAGGGCATATTTAATACTTATTAGGATAAATCAACATTCTTAAATGTAAAAAGTATGGTCACTGATGGGAAGGGGCTTTTGTAATCATTTATGAACACAGACCTTCACAGCTGTTGGCATAAAGACAAGGAAGGCAAAGAGAGCCAAGTGTTTTTCTTATAATGCTGGGAGGAAAATTGCATCCACAGAAATAAGACACACGCACATGGGCACATGGTTTATTAGTTTTTCATTAAATTTCACTGTTGAATCAGAAGCTCTATTGCTTGCTAATGAAAGATCTTTTTTTAGCAAACATTTTTATAATTTTATATTATGTGTATTATTGCAGCATTTTTGTTAATGCCACGTACTACAAAGTCATGGAAGGATTTAAAAACTCACTATTTTAAAAGTATTGGGTTCTCTGTATTTGCTTTAATGTTCAAGATTTTAATGATTGCTTCCTCTCATCCGAAGTGCTAAGAAACTCACCTACCTCCCTCAAACTCTTATTTAATCTCTTCAGGCAAGGAGTTTGGGAACTTCAGGAAAAACACTACATATCAGTGAGTCAAATAAAAAATGGCACAGCTGACAACAGTGATAGCTCCTTAAACCATGTACAATGAAAGATCTCATTGTACGCCTGACGAGCAAAATACCCTGAAGGAGTCAGGGTTTAAATAAGTGAAACAACCAAATTGTTGAAGAAAGGAAGATATTCACACAGTGTCTCAGCTGTAGATTCCTGACACACTCACCTGGGGAGACCTTATAAAATTAAAAAGAAATCACAGAATCACAGAATTATAGGGGTTGGAAGAGACTTCTGGAGATCATCTAGTTCAACCCCCCTGCCAGAGCAAGTCCACCTACAGCAAGTTGTGCAGTTATTTTGCTGTTTGGAGGAAGAGTCTGCAGCAGGTTTCAGTGCATACATAAAACAAGTATCTCTTACTGTGATAAACTCTGCTCTCTGGGCAAACTTAAATCTCTTTCTGAATGTAATAAGTAGAAATACATTGGCAATCAACTCCAGAGTAAGAATGGGATTCTTAAGTTATTGAAGTTCAGATGAAGATGGTTGTAGGATTTTTTTTAAAATCAGTTAATTGCTGTGGGTGGTCTAAATAAGATTGCATCTTATATTAGCCACAACTTTTATCAGTATGTTCACTTTACTCTTCTGATGTCTGAGACAAGGCAATATATCCTATGTAAATCCAGTTCATACCCAAAGAGACATATGAAAATAAAAGAAAAATATAGATTACAAACATTAGTTGCTGGGGTTTTTTAAGCAGACGAAATGAACAAAAGTTTTCCCACCTCAACAGTTAAATCCATAGCCTAACTATAACCTTCTTTCACTTGGGAAGCAAAAGGAACACAAACAGGTTCAAAGGATTGCTTTCTCTGAATCACTCAAATGAAAATACTGCTCTTTATTGGAGGCAGACATGGTATTTGCCTGATGAGCTCAAATGTTTTATTTCATTTTGTCCCTTAGGGAACTTCTGTCCCAATAGCATCCTTTTTATTTTTTTTATTTTACTTTTTTTTTTTTTTTGACTTGTTATTCTAGGCTTTTACAACTTGGTCAAAATAGAGCAGATAAATCATGGTTGCTGGAAATAAAAGGAAAAGGAAATGTATAGGTGGATAATTAGATACATATACATATAGAAAACTAATTTGCAGAAGAAATGAAACTCTATTTAGAATTTGATGATTTTAACACAAATTTTCATATATATCATCTGCTTTCTACAGAATTACAGTGTATTTTGACAGGTATGATAAGCCTTTAGGAAAAGCTTCTAAATGTTTTCTCTCTTTTTTTTTTTAATTTTTTCACATACAATGTAGCTGCTTAATGTTATAAATTTGGATTCACCATCATCTTTCTAACACATGATAATGAATCCCTTCTCCCTTCCCATGCTTACAAAGGTAAGACCTTTTCCTGCATTATACTAAGCCAGTAAATGACACTCTATGGCACTCCTCTTCCTTGCCTTTTTCTGTCTGTGCTTTTAAGGAAGGATTAAAAAGCATAAAGTAATTAAAAAAAAAAAAAGGAAAACAAAACCAAAATACTCTATGGAAATTTTCATTGTGAAGGAGATCTGGTTCCTTTTACGTACTACTGACTTTATCATGATTTTCATTAAAGAATGAAAGAATTTTGGGCCTATTTCAATGTATTAACACTGAACTACTCCACCGAGCCAGAGAAATCACCAGAGAGATGTTTCCCAAAAGATCTTTCCAATGCACACTAATTGACATTGACACCAGGAGTCTGTCCACTAGCTCTCCAATGGGGCACCTCCAGGGGTAGCACAAGCCAAAATCATTCTGTATAGCTTTTGGGCATGCCTGAGACAAAGTGCCTCTGCTGCCTGGTCAGAATGCGTGTGTGGGTTTATACATGCTTCAATACTTTGCAGAATGTGTGCTGGCCCTGATGCTGTCTCAAGAAGCATGAAAACAGGTTCTAAAAGCAGTTGGAGATAGAAGAACACCCACCCCCTAGCCTCCCACAAGGTCCAGGCTACAGAAATGAGTGTCTGGTTTAAACCTCAATTTTACTTTCTGTCCCCTAATTGCATTCTGCAAAGTTTCAGGCCTCTAATTTTCTTTCAGTTCAGAAAGGTTTTAGGTGGTGACCTTCCAGAAATGAAGTTTCTGTGCAGATGTCTTGGGTTCCATCTCTCCTTTAAAAATACTGCATTTGTGACAGAGAATTCCCTGTGGGTCAAATGCCATTGTCAGAGGTGAATGGTGGGGTATTCCAATGAATAAAATAGGTGCAATTTGAAAGCCCTGTTCACTGAGCTCTACCAGAACTTGTTTTTACATTTTACTTGATGGCCATATTGTTGCTTCAAGGCCCCAAAACAATCTGTGCCAATAGTTAAAACTATATTTTCCATCCATTCTTCATTATGCTCAAAATTACTGGTTTTTCAATTGTAAACAAAGGTGATTTATCATTGTGGCTAAAAGGAGTAGAATTAGCCCATCGTAAATTCAGGGTAATCTGTTTTTCCATTACTAGCTTTGGTTCAACAGCTAATGAAGGCAGAAGCCAGTACATTAGAGAATTATTGTAAGGTGACATTTTAATGCGAACATAACTTTTGGGGGACTAAATAAAGGATATGCAGCCACAAACCCCACTAGGATGTCAAAGGCTGGTCTTACTTTCTTTCATCTGAGGCAAATAGCTGTCAGAATGGTTTTATTTAAATGTGTCTCAAACTGCCTGTACTTCCCATGCATAAAGAACAGGGCAGCCTAATTCATTAAACAGAAAGAAACAGATGCTCCGGTTGAGGCCAGGCATGGCTGCTCACCAGTATTTCAAGTCTTGAGAAACACACTCTTTACTTGAGGATTGACCTCAAGTATGATGCTTCTTATGACCATTTTACTATAAACGATTCATTAAGAACATTGCTGAGCTATACCCTTGAGACAGAAAAAAACCTGTTTATGCATACATCCAGATTCAAATGTACATAGATACTTGCTCTTCATACTTATAAGTTATGGTGTGTGCAAAAACATATGTCCTTAATCCACTTTTTATATTTTATTTATTCTGCAGTTTGATTTCCTTTCAGTTTGTGACATTAAACACCACACTGCTTAAATAGAATGTCTCTATTTCTTTGTTTCAAACCATTAGTTTGGCACTGTCCTTCTTCGTATTGTGTGCTCGTGAAAGTATTCTACAACTCATGCTATTTCCAGACAGCAGTTACCTTCTGCTGTCAAAACCCACCACATTTCTGTAATTAATCTATATTATAAAAGCACATGTATGGTTCTGGGAGAATAGTTAAATAGAAAAGAGGACTGAAAGAAAGGAGGTTTGTTTGCTCCAGAGCAGTATAAAAGAGTGTGGGGCCCTGTTCCTGGAGAAGGTGTGCTTCTGTCCTTTGTTGCTGTGAGCCTGGGGGATACAGTTCTGTGTGCTCCCCAGTTTCTCCAGCTAGCAGTGGGCTTGGTCCTCAGTGTCCTGCTGGAGCTGGGAAGTATCACCATTTCCATTCCAAACCATGGGTTTCTAATTTCCAAATTCAAGGTTTAAAATGTAGATCTGGAAACCCACCCAGCCTGGTACTGGAGCCCCATTGTGCCATCCTCAGTCCAGTGAGACCTCCTCTGCTGACACAGGGTGACCCTGACTGATCCAAGGTGCTGGTCATTTTCCACCTACAGATGAGCAGAAAGCAGATACTATGGGGCAAATGTCCTTGCTCAGTGAGTACAGGCTGGGACAGCCATGAGGTGTGAAACAAGTAAGCAATCTAGCTCTGTGCATCACTTGAACTGCTAATACAACATGATTGCTTGTAATACCAGGCTCAACAATCCTGGAGGTCCTTTTCAGCTCTATGCAGACATGCCTATTATGGTTGTCCCTTTGTACAGGAAGACCTACTTTTGTTTCAAGGAGAGAAAGGCCCAGATATATTCCAAGGCCTCTGCACTTTGTTGACACCAGCATCACTCCATGAAACGATCTGTCCTTCCTCATGCCCATCTCTAGTGCAGCCAGCCATGGTGCAGACACGAGGTGAAAGCTGCAAGCATAAACTTCCAAGCATAACCAACCAAGTGGTGGTACGCTTGAGACCCAGCTCAGTAACGCTGCATGCTGTGGGGAGATTTCTACTGAATCTAGTAAAAGACATGTCCCTTTGAAGAATGTTTTCAGTAGTTTCAGTGTTTGATCAGGCACAGTTAGGCCAGAATCTTTGTGACAAACTGGGCCTAAATCAGCAAGAACATTTGAAAACGTACATTTGTGTGATAAGCACGTTTGCTTCTGAATGAAAACTAGAAGAAAAAAAAATTAGTAACCTGCAGTGCTGAAAATTAAGTTTAAAAAGTCTTCTTGACTCAATGTGTCTTATTTTAAACAAAAGTGTTAATCTTAAGGTTTCCAATTATAAGAAAGAAGAACAAGTGCAAATGTCTTTGTGAACATTGTATTCAAATGTGAGTAATTGAAGAAATGAGAACATTCTGTCCCTTGGTGGAACTGCTCAAGCTTTATAATATTTGCTCAAATTTAGATAACATAACAAACTGAATGCAGCTCACATTGCAGTTAGCACGAAGCATTATTTTCAAAATCAGAAGGGCAATTATGAATGAAGAATAAAATTACACAGTGCCATTTTATTATAGTATCAAAATAGAATCGATGAATTTAAAAGAAATCTGGATAGCTGTTATTTAGGTTGGTTGGATATTTGCAAGGGTGCCTGATGGAAATGGAATTCCAGAAATGCTCTTGAAAATATTATTTGCAAAGTGCAGTTCCCTGTACTGAGATTTGTACTGAGTTTTGCATATAAAGCAATACTCTCTAAATTGATAGGAACTTTTATGTCTTCCCAAATAATCACACAGCAAGAAATAATAAAAATAAAAGCTAGAAAAGTTCTTGCTTGGCCTTCTAGTCTAGGTCACTTGTCAGAGGGTGATTATTTCTTACTGCATACTCTCTGGCAAATTGTACAGACTAGTTTTGAATTCTCAAGTGATGGCACTTGCACTTGTAAGATAGCCTCAGAGTTCAGGTTCACTACGGAGCAAGGAAGTGTCAGCAGTGTCCTGACATATAATGACAGAGGTTCCAAGATACTCTGTTTTGGGACACAAATGCTCCATCACTGTAACTCCAAAATATCAAGAGATTTAAAAAATAATCTTTAAAGGACCCATTATTTTCTTCTCACACTTTAATTCAGTGACCATGCTGTGTGTATACCCTCCTTGATTCACCTCTAGGGCTGTAGGTGGAAAGCAAAGACCTTGTCTTTTCTGTGGGCCACAGGGCTAGATATAGGACTACTGATCCTTCAATGCCCAGCAAAGCTCAGTGCCTTTCTAACACAAGCAAATTCTTCTAATAAACATGCAGGGCCTCTGACAGTTTGTCAGATCTTCCTCCCAGACACCTTGGTTTCTGACAGTCTCTGTGCTTTGAAGTTATGAGAAAAAATTGAACCCTACAGCTGACTTTGGACAGAGGACCAGCGACTGTGCTACTGTGGTTGGGGAAGCTGAGGATGAGGAAGGTCATGCTGCTCTACAGCCCTTGGGGCACAGGCACGAGCAATGGTTTCAAATTTAATTTTAATTAATAGCTTGCCAGTATAATTGGGAAGATCTGTGTGTAGTCTTGGAATTTCTATTACTTTTTGGAGAATACTTCAAGTGTAGGGACTTAGCCATAAGATCGTTTAGGTGAAATTTCACATTCTTTAAGGAGGTACAGAACAAAGTAAGATGTGACTGTGAAACCAGCCTCTGACCATAGATAAACTAATGAAAATCATATCAGGAAATCCAAACTGACCTTGTGGGAACCCCCAGCAACTTGAACAAGGAGGCTACACTCTACCATCATGAAAGGGCTTAAAATTGCTGCTAACATTTGGAATAAAACAGAATAAGGCTTTAGGTTTTTTGGAGGTACTGGAGATTTCACTTGGCTGCAGGATCAGCTAAGGAAAACTGTTGTGAGTGTAAAACAAAACCTGCGACAGCCTGACTGATTATAGTCTCCGACTGAAATAAAAACCAGGCTCCAATGGTAGATGGTAGCTGCATTCAGAAGTGTTTAAGAACCTGTAATGCTAGAGGTCTATGAGACATCAGACCATGTTTCACAGAACAATACATTAAAAAATTCTCCAAAGATACACATTCCTAAGTATGCAATTAAGAAGCACAATATAGAATCACAGAATGGTCAGAGTGCGGAGGGACCTTAAAGATCATCAAGTTCCAACCCCCCTGCCATAGGCAGGGACACCTCCCACCACACCAGGTTGCAGCCTTCTCTTCTCCAGGCTGAACAACCCCAGCTCTCTCAGCCTGTCTTCGTAGGAGAGGTGCTCCATCCCTCTGAGCATCTTTGTGACCCTCCGCTGGACCTGTTTCAACAGTTCCATGTCCTTTCTATGTTGAGGACTCCAGTGCTGGACACAGTACTCCAGGTGGGGATCTCAAGAGAGCAGAGTAGAGGGGTAGAATCACCTCCTGTGATCTGCTGGCCACGCTTATTTTGATGCAGCCCAGGATGCAGTTGACTTTCTCAGCTGCCAGTGCGCACTGCCGGCTCATGCTGAGCATCTCATCCACCATCACTCCCAAGTCCTTCTCCTCAGGGCTGCTCTCCAGCCATTCCTCGCCCAACCTGTATTTGTGCTTGGGATTGCCACATCCCAGGTGCCTGACCCTGGACCTGGCTTCGTTGAACTTCATGCAATTTGCACTAGCCCACCTCTGAAGCCTGTACAGGTCCCTCTAGATGGTATCCCTTCCCTCCAGCATGTCAACCGTGCCACTGAGGATGGTGTCATCAGCAAACATGCTGAGGATGCACTCTATCCCACTGTCCATGTCTCCAACAAAGATGCTAAATAGCACTGGTCCCAGTACCAGAATTAATAAATGACTATTCAGAGTTTAGGTTAAATTTTATTTGGCTGTTAATGAAAAGCAGTGAAGTGATGGTTCACAAAGACACAGTGATCCTTGGCTTAAAAAAGTTGAGAAATAGTATCTAAAGCAACAATTCTCCTTGGTGTGCTTCATCATTCAGTTTTTAAGGAAAATTTATGAACCTTTTGCCTTTTCTCTTTCCTGACCAATGTAATTCAGCAGCTACCTCCTATAAGGAATCATGAAGAAAGTTCTTCATGGATTGCAGTGAAGCCTTACACAGAGGTGACCAAGAAGCATTCAAGAATGATCAGAAAGATGAGACAAGCAATAGCAAGCAGTTCTGTTACCATTTTCATTTTGATCTGCCTGTCTTTTTCACTAACATGGCTAGTGATACTGTTGAAAACTTCATATAACAGCTACGTTGGGATATCCTGCTGACTAGGTGTTCTGCCAAGGACAAGGAAAGAGCTAGCCTGGCATTGCTACTGCTCAGGCCATGGGAGATGCAGGAAGTCAGCGCTCAAGGGGTGACCCTCCTGGACAGAGGGGATGCTCTATGTCTGCATGACCATTGCAACATGGTCAAGGATTTCCAAGTTGAAAATTCAAAAGCTATAAAGAGATGCTGCAAGAAAGGATTCTTTACCTACAGCTTTGTCCTATCTCCAGCTTCTGGTATTGTATTTTTACTTACCTTCGCATTCTTCAGGTATCTGTCTAAGGTTGTGGAGGGCTGCTTTAAGTCAAGCCCCTATGTTTCTTCCTCAGAAACTTTCGTGTGGGGATTTTAGCACTTTGTTCTGTTCTCTTTATCTAAAGGGAAAGCTAACTGAGCTCAAAGTACATTGGTCTGCATGAAAAAAGAGAAAATGAAGAATTTTGAAAGAGAAGATGTTGTTGCTACTTACATAATAGGTGCCATCTTGGGCTAAAGCAACACTGCAAAATTTTCCCAAACAAAATGTAGTGTCATTTCACATCAGTACTTACATCTCCACGTGGCTTGAGGGAAAATAGAAAAAAAACCCCTTTGAATATTTGCTTCATTCTCAGCCTTCTAGCTGATGCATAGCACTGTGAAACTATCTGACAAGACAAGTTATTGTGTCACTCAGTTTATGGCAAGGATATGATAACTTTATACCTGTGTAGAATTGCATTTCTTACCTGAATACAAAGATGAAAAGGTGGCAGGAGGTAATGTAACCAAAGATATCAATAAAATCCCACTGACATAATCGCTCCATGCAAGAAAGTCTTCTGAAGCAAAGCTCTGTGGCTGTACCTATATCTGTATTAGCAAGTAGTGTAACCTCAGAGGAATGGATCTGCAAAGGGAAGCTGTTGAGTCTATGGACCTGGTGTCTATCTGCATTTCAGGAGGTCTTACTCTGGTCTGGCTCTAATTCTCCTGCTTGGACAGAACACCCACGGGTGGCTGGAGTGCCATAGGCACTCCCCTAAAATGCTAGTTTAGCTCTGCTGGGAGGACTTGACTCCTCTCCATGATGTCAACTGAAGCATTGCAAGTGGCGACATCGGTAGGACTTCTTTCAAAATTGCACACCTGCGGCAGACTAAAATGCTACTACAGATGCAGCCCACTAGTGTGACTTGAAAAAAGACTTGAAATTCAATTGTTTGAGTCATTGGACACAGGCGAACTCGATCAACTGTGTTTGCTCTGTTGATGAGGGGGTTGTTTGTTTTTTCTGTTATTTTTTTTTCCATTTTTTTCTATTTCCTTTAAAAAGCTTCTAGAATGGATAACTAAAGCAAGATAATTCTGTGAGATTAATTACTGTGGTTTGAACAGGGAATTCTTCTTCAGGCAAGAGAGGCATTACTGTTTGCATATTTCCAGTGGAATAAGAAGAGATTTGTTTCACTGCATCTATTGATGACTGAATGGTTTGGATCAGAGAATCTCATAGAGCAAAAATGACATCCAATGAACTATGAGATGAGACTGTCTAAGGAGTAAATGCCTATATTTTCTACTTCACTTTCTTCCTTTATTGTTCAGAAAAATGAGAATGGGGTACTAGAGCTCACAATTGCACAGATGGCTTATCTTTATTGGACCAACCTTCTGGCATGATTTTATGAAATCACAAATGGATCTTAGATAATTCTCAAATTGAAGGAGCTGATGTTCGTTATGCTGCTGCCCATTCTAATATTTTTGGCCATTGGAATCATATAAACATAGATCGGCTAGAAGGATCCAGACTGAAATTACCATTGTGAGGCAACAGATGGTTATGGGAACATTGAGTAAACTCCCATTTGTTGCTGACTGCAAAATGGAAACCTGTCAATGACAGCAGATTCTGATCACCTCTCCAAGTCTGAAGACCCCTTGGAGACTAATTTCAACCTGGACAGGTTAATTTGAACAGATGACACACCCCTCAGTACATGAACCTTCAAAAAATAGTCACTCTTCAAGCGACTTGCAAGGTCCAGATCGTACATGGTTTAAAGATTCAGGGTAACAGAATGATGTTACCTAATTGAGCCTGTATAACCCCTACGTCTTTGTACACAGTGTCTGAAGACAGACACTGTCTGCCTTTACATTTCTTCTAAAGAAAGTTTAATCACAAACCATGCTAGTGTTTGTGATTGCTGCTGATGTTTGTTTCTTCTGTCCAGCCTGGGCCAGGATTTGGAAGTGAGTGAGTGTATGTTACTGTACTCCAAATCCTGTGAAGAAGTGGGGTTTGGGACTCCTTCTACTCCATGTGGGCTGTAGCTCTGCAAGAGTTTGGGTTCTGTATGGTCACTCAATTAAATTCACCAGCCTTACAACTTGTATTCATATTCAGACTCTGATCAGATCCCCTTTGAATAATTCCCTCCTTGAGAAATGAAATGCTTACAAATTCCTAACCACCACTACAAACATATGTAATTATACATTTAAATACACACTTCTATGCATGCATATGCCTCAGGTTATTTGTAATTGCTGATAAAACCCTCTGATTTTAACAAATTATTTGGAATCCACCCCCAAAATGACAGTTATTTACTGTCCCTCTCACAAAAGCTACTGGCTGGATTGGCTCAATGCAGCAGTCTCAACAAATAAGCAGAATATTTTTTAAGCATGGATTGAGCAATACAGTCAGCCTTAAGGTGGTGGTTTCGGGTCATGGCCAAGGCAGTGTGTGTATAAGGAGCTGGAATTTCATAGATTTTGGATCTAGAAGTCAGGAAAGAGGGCATGGCATGGTAGTAGAATGCAGTTTTTGACTCAAGCTTTTCTGAAACAAAATATATGCATATGTTGTTTGAGAATGGAGTTGCTATGGTAATTTGTTATTTACCAGAGAGGAGTAATTGAACAAATTTTTTTTCCTAACTGGTTTATGAACAAGTCACACCTGTTCCTGAGTGGGTTTAAATTACTCACCCTTCTATTCTATGCCAAACTTTTCATGTTCAATTGCTTTGCTATTTCAGATTCCATGCACTCCTTTCACTGATGACTGCTGACACTTTTCATTTGCAAAAGTCATTTTTCTACCTGAGATCTTAAAGGATAAAAAAAAATATATTTTTTTTACTCAGAAACTCTACCTATAAATTAATAAAACCTATGCTTTGATCATGTCTTCCTATATATATATATATATATATATATAAAGTATATATCTAGGTGTCTGTATATACACATCTGTATTTCATTGAAGCTCAGGTAAGCACTACTTTTGATTAGATTGCAGAGATTTAATATTCATCAGTTTTACCTCTGCTCGTGCCAAAAGAATTCTCTGAACAGATGAGGAATTGGATCCACAGAAGAGAGTGTATAAAAAGAAATTGTTTCCAAAATTAATTGATTTTCAACTTTGCAGAGTGTGGTGTGCACTAAGCCAGCTGAAGTAAAACACCTAGAGGTAAATGTCATACCTACTGAATTATAGCAGCTTGGAAGCTTCCTCTGCCATTTAGTACATATGCACTTTTCAGAGTTAAGAGGTTTTTTGTTGTTGCGGTTTTTTTATTATTATTATTAAACCCACACAACAATAAGCTACACAGTGAAGAATCAGTGTATTTTGTAGCAAATATCTTGATAGATTATAAGTGTCCATTAGTATCACTTTACAAACCCTTGCCAGAAGGGAGGAATGAGATCAGCAAATCATGGGTAGGTATATTATGATTTGATCCTACCACAAATTCAATTAAATCAAAGCTTACTAGCTCCAAATGCCCATTTTTAATTTTATAGTAATGCCTCAGGGCAAAGAAATGGGTGCCATGGCAGACATGTTCTGTGATGATAACTGAGACATTTAAGACTCAAAATATTCCTGATTTCTAGGGCTATAATGGCAGCTTTAAGGATTTTTAATTAACACCTTCTGCATAGATTAAATATGTTCCTTTCAGCCAACAAAGGTTTTTTTTTTTTTCCTCTTGAATTCTCTGAAAAGAGTTTTGCTTCAGGTCTTTTATCACTATCAAGAAATAATAGCAACCACCACATTAAAAAGAAATTACCCGACAAAATGAAAGATTTGCTTGGCTGAGAACGCGATAGAATGCGTACAGTTGTGGGTTAGCTCTTACTTACTATTAATTATATTGCTGTATTCTTTGGAGGAGAAAACAAGATGTTTTAGTTGAGATGACAGGGAATTGTAGGGACCCAAAGGTTATAGTGAGGGGGTGGACAAACGCAAAGCTTTCTCCAGAGAGACTATGAGCAACTTCAGCCCTATGCATTTAAATGTCAAATACATCTCAGGCAAATATTGTATCTGCACACACAGAAATCAGTACTTCCGAATAACACAGTCCTGGGTCTTTCACAAATCTGTGGGTGGCTGTAGTGTGGTTCCTCTCTCATCCTGCCGGTCTGCGCTGCAGAGCTAACCACTGCATGGGTTACCATGAAGCTCCTCTTTCATGCCACAGAGTAGCTTTGCTACAGCCCCGTCCCATTTGTTTTTGTTAGTGGATAGACAACTATATAAACAAAACAATTGTTTGTTTGCATACAAAACTGCTCTGGTACACAGGGCATCTCATTGCTGAAAGACTATCAGCCTCTAGAGAACGTGCCAGGTCCTCCAAAGAAAGGCAATTTCCTCTGTAAGAGCATAAGAAGGTTTCACTGATTGCCAAGAAAGAATACAATTTCCTTTTTATTCTTCCTCACCTCCTCCTCCCAGCCTCCCCTACCTTTTCTTTCATAAATGACACTTTCCTCTTGAGTTCTTGCCCTCTTACTTTTTATCTGCTGCTTTGCTTCTCAGACCCAAAACATGGAAGGCCCCATGGCATTTCCTTATTCACAGTGTTTGAACCTCTTTTTTTCTAACTCCTTTGGAGCACAGTCCCTCTCTTCCTGCTCTACCTGAACACTCCGCATTACTATTGAAAATGCTTTTCTCAAGCCCCTGCTTTCTTCTCTCCTTACTCCTGCTCTTCTTTCTCATTGTCATCCCAGAAACTTCAGGTTTTATGTGCTGTCCTCCAAAGGTGTCTGAAATTGGTGAACAAGTCCGAAATTTGAGGCTGCTCTTTGTAGGTGTCACCCATTCACTAATGACCTTCCTGAAATCCACCTCCCTGCCCCCAGCCAGCAAAGCCATCAGTATCTTGCCAGCCTGGCTTGGGGATGATTTGAGAGACCGGCTGGGCTGTTAATTAATGCGTTGTTAGAATGAAAAAGCTGACAATAAGCCGAACAATTGAGGACAAAACGTTATTGATTTATCATGCAAATTACCTCGTATTACTTACTGTGCTCTACTGAATTCTGCTGTAGCAATGACTGTCTCAGGGGCATTACCATGCTAGGTATTAAAGGGAAAAAAGTCCTTCTTTGTGAGTGGTGTTACAGTTTGCAGGATTTGAGTGTCTTCAGTTTGAATCCCTTGCATGCTGCATTGCAAGGTGAAGTCCTGAAGTCATGTGGTCCTGTCCCTGCATGACGTGTGCCAGCAGAGAGACCTGTGCTGTCTACCTCTGGGTGGGAGCAGGCTGTGTTAAGGCTCTGGAGTTTATTTATTGTTCTGGAGGATTGTCTATAACAATATGTTCTCAGTGACTAGATAGAAGAAAAAAAAAGCAACTTTGCTTCCAGCCAGTGGCTGTAGTTTACAATTGAGGTGGATAAATTGGCTTGGCTCCTCTTTGGCACAGGGTGTGCTCGGTGGAAGGAGGACACTGGAGCAACAGTGAAGGTTTGTTATACTTCATGCAGTGCTGGATGCTCCAGCTGAGCCATGCTGAAACACTCTTGATCAGCATCAACACTCTCCAAACTGTAAAAGGAACAGTCTCCTCAGTCCTCATGCTTTTATACTGTATTTTAAAACAGCTGCTCTCCTCAGATGCTTTTAGCTCCCTGTAAAACACTTCTGAACTGTCTGTTTCCCAAGGAAGTGTGCTTTGAGTGCCTGTTTTGTGGCCAATATCTCCTTCAGCATTAAATGCCCTTACCAGTGGGTTTTGGAGAAGGCTTCGTCTAATGGCAGCCTTCTGGAAGGGCCCAGAATCAATCAGAGTCTTTTAGGTACTTTTACCTCTACAACTTGTTTATTTATATCCTGAAAGACTGGGCTTTTTACCTTTGTTTTTCATGTTTCTCTTCAAGCTGAGTAATACAAATGCTGAAATAACCCAAAACCTTGCAATTAAAAGAAATCCAGTCTGACAAAGCCGATCCAAAGATTCATAACTTTTAATACCTGCAAGAGATATTGTCATCATGTTGTCCACCTGTACAGTGCAGGCCCATGCCAAGCTTTTGTCTTGTGATTGAGCTAGAGTATGTTTATCAAAGATGTCCACACTTCATTTAATGACTTCAAGTGATGGTAAATCTAACATGATGCTTGATAGACTATTCCTGCCCTATTTCCAATGCTGATCATTCATAGCTACAACCAGTCACAACGTAAGAGATGCCACTCTCAGGAATATTCTTCCCCTGCTACTATTTATGAACTGATGAGGTCATTACATGAAGACTATATTTCTGGATTAAAACCCTTGCTTAGTTATTGACTTACTGAAAAAAAAAAAAAAGAAAAAAGATATATATGTAGGAACTCCTCTTCAAAGGAGTCTTCTGAGTGGAGAAGGGGCTTTCATTTCACACCCATGGTGGTATGCATTTATTAACCCAAAGCCTGAATTCAGAAGCAGCCCATCTTAGACATGCGCCTGGCTTGGAAAAGCTTTATCTTCTTTGTTTCTCTTCCATCCTACTCCAAAACCACAGGAGCGTTGCCACAGATACAGCTTCAATGCAAAGGCCCACTGTTGTCCTCTCTGTGCTGGACAAGTGGTGCAGAAGGACCCGAGTCCCTCCACAGCCACGCACAATGGGAACAGGGTTGGCAGCCACCCCTTGGATGAGTTGGTGGTAGGTGCAGAGGGGGCAGCAGCAAACACAGTGCTCCAGCCCGGGATGAAAGCTGGTGGCTCAGACAGGAGATGACTTCTCTGCTCCCCACTGTTGGTACCCTCCCACACTGCAGTGCCTTTTTTGGTCAGCATCACTTAGACTGCCATTACACACCGAGATTTGTCCGCACTGTGAACAGACAGCTGACAATGTGAATTCTTCTCTCCAAAATCTACTTTTTGCTGAGATTTGTTTTCTTTTTTCTCTGGGTGCTTACTGTGTACACTTTGGTCAGTCTGAACCAAGATATTAGGCTCAGGCGAAGACTAGAAATTCCTCCTAGTTTTGTATAAATTTGCCAGATGTCAATGTGAGTCCATCTTGACCAATGATGCTTTTAACATTTACTTTGGTCCTAGAGATACCAGCTTCCAGCAGAGACATAAACTAGCCTTGACCATTTCATTTGGCCTATATAACATTTCCTCTGCAGTTTCATTTCCATGCTGTCTTCAGGACTGCCTTTTTAAATTGTAGCTTAGTGTTAATGGGCATTGGTATACCGACTGTCTTTTACTGACGGAAAAAAATCAGTATTTTTAAACATGTAATATTAGTAAAAAAATTGTGTAATCCTATCTGGAGAAAAGTATGTAGTTTACAAAAAGTTATTATATTGAGTCATTATGTAGCCTACCTGGTATAGTTAAAGGGCTTTCATTAGCACAGAAGTCAGTCATTTCTGATGTGAATGCGAGTTTTACTATTGACTCCAATGGAGCCAGGATTTCAACCATCGTTTTAAGGTTTTTATTGTAGAAGGAACTTTATTGAGCGATTTTACAGTCTCAAGGGAAGAAAGTCTGTCCAGCTTCCCGTCTTATTTTTACACCTATAGCTCAGAAGCAATACCCAGACAAAATCTATAAAAACAAATTTCTTTTATAGGCAATGGAAAACGTACAGAGTTGAATTTAGCTTGGTTCGGTTTTATCAGCTGTTCCTGTGACTCTGCATGCACTGTCTGTGCACAGTGAGTGCACGGTCAGCCTGCTGTAAATTAATTGTACCAGCAGAAAATGTAGAGGAGACTCTTTTTCTTTAAAGATCAATAACGCTATGCAATACCATATTAGCAAAAAACACCACATGGTACTTTACAGGAAACACGCACTCACAGCAAAGTGGTTGCATTCTTTGACTAATTTTTTGGCTAACCTCAACACAGGGGGACCAAACTTTAAGTCATTCGGTTTATATGTTGCTTGAATAAAAGACAGCATGAAAGGAAGGGGGAATAAAATATTCAATGAGCTTGTAGTGTGCAAAAGGAAGAAAGAGGGCAGACAGAGAAACAAGTACAGAATGATCACAGCAGAATAAAGGCATTCAGAAAGGGAACTAATGAAATATTAAATGCCCATAAATAGCCTGTGAAGCCTGTGCTGTGTAAGGCAGCGTTATGGTTAGGCTAAGTCTTGAATTAAGACACATCTGCAAAGAATTTGGCAAAAGCCTGAGTATAATTCTTCTCTGTCATTAGATGACTTTTGAAACAACTGGTTTATGTCAGACTTTGATGCAGCTGCATGAAACATAAAACATGCCTTACACATGATAATACCTTGTGCCAACTATCATGTTTTTTTTTTTCCCCTAGACAGTGGGTTATGAGGTGTTCCATGATGCCTGGACATAACACAGCCTAAATAAATATGTAAGATCACTTCCTTCACCCTCACATATGGATTTAAATGATGCAGAATAACTTGCTGGATCCGGCAAATCCTTCCTAGCAGTTTTAACTCTGGGTGCTGACACAATACAGTTTTTGTTGGACCACTGTATTCAGTATGCCTGCTTGGATGAAAAATAATTTTCTAGCCATATATTTTTTGACAGATTTCTGATGGGTGTCCACATGAATTGCCTTATTTTCCTGCAGTCAAATAAAGATGAAGTTTTTTGGGCATAATCTGTATTTTTAGACCCTGTTAGAATGGGGTACTACTTATAAACCTGAAAAATGAAGGAAAAAAATGCCTCTAAATGGAGAAGGATATTTTTTACTGTCAAGCTTGCAGAATCTCTGTAAATATGAGGAACAATACTAGTTTTCTGTTTTTTCGCTTGTGGGGACAAATTTCCAATATTTCCAAATTTTCATAGACCAGCATATCAGGACGACTGACCTCAGCAAGGAAGGGCTGAAGACTCATATAGCAGTGCCAGGACACTGGCTACTTGTGCAGGTTGGCAGCAGGTGTCAGTCCCCAGGATGTGCTGGGAGGTGTGTCCTTATGAAAGGCCACAGAAACTCTGCTAGAGAAGCACAGCTGGGTGAGGGACAGAACCAAGTATTTGAATGCTGCTTTCCACCATTGTCCAGGGAGAACTGTGAGCTTCCCTATTGTCTTTGCCTCTTGCTCTGTGTCAGTGAAGGTGCTGAGGTAGAGCTCATGGACTGCAGCCCAGATGGCATGTCCAGAGAAACAAATATTTTGGAAAATGCCTGACTCTATAAGCATGGTATTCTGAGATTTACCTTGTCTGACGATACCCCTGAATACCAGCTGGAATAAGAATAGCTCCTCTTGAACCTGAAACGTGAAACGATGACTGCCAGAGACATGTAGCAGGCATTTAAATTTGCTTGGCTTCCTTCAGGATGGGAGAAGCCTTCCCTTTTATAAACTACTTGGTAGGCCCATCTGAAATGATTTTCCTCTTGAGAAATTGCTCTGAAGATGTTGTTTATAAGCTGCTGACCTTTAAATGGCCTTCTTGTTCCATTACCGTAGTTGTTGGGTATTTAAAGCCCCAGTACACTTTCACTTTTAATTGTGCTTTATTATTCTCCATTGTTGCAGAATGTTTCAGTCAATTTAACTAGAACAGAGTCTTATACCCTTCCCTTAATGGACTGAATTTGGGTCATAACAAAATGAACAATTATCCCTGCCTATTTTATTAATCTTAGTCTTGTCTCATTTATTTTTAAATTTTGGCAGATCTCCTTCAAAGGCAGCTGTAAGCAGAGTTTATTGGAGGTTAGCAAGAGAAAGTGCTCTCTGCTACTGTAGGTGAATCTGAGATGAGGATGAAGTATGAGATGGGGAGAGTTTAATACTGTTAGGATTTTGAAATAATTGCATGGTTCATATATTTGTATCAGAGTCAAGTGAAAATTAATAAACCCACGGTTTTATCTGGCACTTAATTCTGATTATATTCTCCCACTGTACATACCAGCTTATTCAACAAAGAATCATCTTGCATTCCTTTCCTTCCAGGATTTCCTAATTAGACTCTTGTGATAAAGTACTAGACCTTGGTACATACGAGATCACGCATCTTCCAATTAACAAATGTCATTATGAAACACATAAAACACATGATGGTAACTTCAAATACTCTTTCTGTAATACTCTAGCAGAGCTGTAAGATGCCAATCAGCTTACTAGATGTGAGCTTTCAACTTGAAAAGTGGCTGGGGTTTATTTTTAATTCTTATTGTTCTCGTTTTCTCCCACTCCATCCTAATTCTGCTTTTCTCTTCTTACACCCTTTTTGCTCACTTTCTTCTCCCACTCTATCCTTATTCAGCTTTTATGTCCTTCTAGCATATTTTAATTTTAAATGTTATCTTGTTTCAATTGCCAGATAGTTCCTCTTTCCAACAATATGGAAGCTGCACAACGGGATTTGGCACTATAGGGAAAATTAGGTACCTGAAATACCCAGAAGTCTGAAGTTTGAATTTGAAAACACCTATCTACATGCCACTAAACTTTGGCGGTACCTGACCTGTCCTCTGATAGTTCCCCTTTATGCCAACATTTTCTGCAGTCTGGGCAGTTTATAGCCAGTTGATGCCTTAACTGGTGACAGCCCAGAAAATAAGAATTGTTTTGCCTAGGAGCCCTTAGGTCCTAAATTCAATCTGCATTCTCCAGTAACATACAGTGCACGCTGCAAAGATTTGATTCCTCACCAAATGCAGTTGTGGCTACTTTCCATTCATATACAGCTAAAGGCTTAGTGCTTGAACTTAGTAGGATAAATCCCAGGAAGTGCCCGTGAAGTAGGAGATCTGATTCCTTCCTCAGCATAAGAGGAACACCTTTAGTTTAACACCTTTGCCTCCCGTGTCCTAGAAGAGTACCCAAGCAAACAGAGGCAAGGGATGAGGAGAAAAAAATTGTGGATAGAAGCTACAGAGTTGTGGTCAATAGGATGGAATCTAGTTGGAGGCCTGTATCTAGTGGAGTCCCTCAAAGATCGGTACTGGGACCAGTACTATTCAATGTATTCATGAATGACTTGGATGAGGGAATAGAGTGCACTATCAGCAAGTTTGCTGATGACACAAAACTGAGAGGAGTGGCCAACATGCCAGAAGGCCGTGCTGCCATCCAGCGAGACCTGGACAGGGCGGAGAGTTGGGCAGGGAGAAATTTAATGAAATGTTATAAGGGCAAATGTAGAGTCTTGCATCTGGGCAAGAACAACCCCAGGTACCAGTATAGGTTGGGAACTGACCTGTTAGAGAGCAGTGTAGGGGAAAGGGATCTGGGGGTCCTGGTAGACAGCAGGATAACCATGAGCCAGCATTGTGCCTTTGTGTCCAAGAAGGCCAATGGCATCCTGGGGTGTATTAGAAGAGGGGTGGTTAGTAGGTCGAGAGAGGTCCTCCTCCCCTCTACTCTGCCCTGGTGAGACCGCATCTGGAATATTGTGTCCAGTTTTGGGCCCCTCAGTTCAAGAAGGACAGGGAACTGCTTGAGAGAGTCCAGGGCAGGGCTACAAAGATGATTAAGGGAGCAGAGCATTTCCCNTGATCTTTCAAGGTCCCTTCCAATCCCTGAGATTCTGTGATTCTGTGTGATTGTGTCTGAGAACCAGGGAATAGGAAATGGAGTCCGATTATTTTTCCTTCCTGTTTCCTTCCTTTTCCCTTCCTGAAGGGAAACTTCACCAAGTTCCTTCTCATGTTCCCTTTTTGGGCTCATTCTGCAGTGAGGGGGGGCAGAATGTGGTCTCTCCTCCTCCACCTCCGCCATCAACAGGTGTAGTTCAGGAAATTATCTTGGGAGAAGAAGAAGGAAGCAACATAAAGAAATTATTTCATGTCTCCCTCTTCTTAGCTGATGTGTGTGTGAGGGTGTACACACCTGGATCTTACTCTGATATATCAACAGGTCAAAGCTGTAGCAGGTACTGAGCCTTAGGCACTGAGTCCCACAGTTAAGTCACAGTCTGAGTCAATCATCCATATCTGGGGTGTAGGCAGAGGAAGGATCATGCGCTTGGTTCTGTGTCTCAGCTCATCTCATTTATGCCATTTCTTGTCCTTTGTGCTGCTGACCAATTCCCGCATAAAGAAATGCTGGATACTGACAGAATGGGGAATTAAAGGTAGTTTTGATGTCTGGTGGTGGTTTAAGAAAAATGGCAAAGTGAGTTTTGTTTGCAGAATTAGTATTTTTTACCAAATCAGCTAGCAGGGTTGGAAAAATGTGGCATGGCTTTGTGTGCACAAGCATCCCTGGAACAGAAGAGGCAAATGGCAAAGCTTTGTGGATTGGGAAGGCTATGCAGGATTTACCTGCACTCTAGTCTAGTCCAACTGATAAAGCTATTGAAGCACATAAGTGATAGAATCATAGAATCATAGCATGATAGAATTGCCTAGGTTGGAAGGGACCTTTCAGATCATCTAGTTCAACCTTCAACCTCACTGGTGGTAGACATCTAGCGTAGTTGTCTATATGTAAGATAAATCTCTGTAGATGCCCTCTAGAATTGATGGAAAATTGTTTCTAGCCAGTAGATTTAAATTAATTGCTCTGTAGAGCTTCCCATTCCCTTCATGGGCTATGAAGAGAACATAGACAACTAGGTCACATTAGATCATACTCTTAGCTGTCTACCTTTGATTCAACAAATCTCTGCCAGTGCATTTTACTTACGGGAGGATCATGTGGTGAACTTGTGTTATGTAGGCCAGACAACAGATTTTGCCAGGAATCAGGCAAGGATTGAGTTGAGGAACTCAAGTCTAATCCCGAAGTGTTAAGCATCTCCAACTCTCACTGAGGGGAGTTAAGAAGACACATTCAGTTCAGGAAGTGCTTCTTATCATATCAGCAAATGCATGCTTCATAGGAAGCTCCTGTAAAAAAATTACATAGTTTAGTGCTGGAAATAGGTTAATGCTTTAAATTTGTAAACTTCAGAAAGACCAGTAGTGGTAAAGGTATTATTATACTATTGTGTTTTGAGGGATATATTGTCGGAACAGGGACATGAATGGATGCCAATATTAGGATCACAAAAATTCCCAGACTGCATCAAACCAGTGGTGTGTGAAGATTTGTACTACAGAAGGTGCAAAACCATTGCAGGCAATTACAGACTGTATAAACTTGTCTACGTACGGTGGTAGTTTCTGTTTAATCACAGGAATTTTAATAACTGTCGTGAAACATGAGGATTCACAGCAAAGGTAATGTTTATTTTGTATTTAACTTAGCTGTGTAGGGTCTCATGCTGACTTGGCAACCACCAGATGTTTCAGTCCTCCTAAGTTGTGGGTCTCACTGATTACATCTATGCTAGTAAATAAAACAGATGCACACCCATTGTATGCCTGAGGGTAAGTGGTATGGTGCAGCTCACATTGCAGGAAGGCCAGGAAATTATCTTGGTTGCCAGCACTGATGGCCCCAACTGGCTTGCATTCACACTGCCACTCTGCAGTAAAGTGTGTCTACCATATGGTGGCTTGGCCCAGTATTTCCTTAGGACTGAAATGGTGGTCCTAGGACATAAGAAGATTTTTTTTTTCTGTGGATTTTGGTTTTTTTTTGTACTCATGTTATATGAAATAATGTCAGCAACATATCAGAGTCCATGAGAGTGGCATTTTAACATCATGAAACTGAGGACATATATTTCATGGCCTGGAGTGTATCTGGGAATATCTGATCCTTTGAGGATATCATTGCGGGGCAGAAAGAGACAACCTAGTGCACTGTTTTCCATACAAGAACAGCTGTATTGCCCAAAAGGAACTACTTCCAAGTATTGCTTGGCAGGAAAGCAAGTTGGAGCTGCTGAGAAATCAAAGACTTAAGACAACCTTTAAGCAATGGGAATGCCTGGAGGTCCAGTGTATTAGCAAACTCCCTGGACCTCTTTTTGCTTAACATGTAGAGATTCTCAGAGACACCTTGCAGCGGTGAATTCCAAAGTCAATTATGTTTCATCAAAAAACGTGTGTCCTTGCAGCAGCTGGATACCTCTTGATTTCATTGAAAAATCTTGTGTAATGAGAGGAGATAAAGCAGTGCACATAGTCTATGTTCCTCATACCTTTTGTTGGTGTATAGACCTTAGTTATTTTCCCTCTAAATGAAAAACAGCTGTTGGGATTTTAGGCTGCAAAACAAATTGGAGAGAAAATATCTCTCTTTTATGTGCTCACAGGTGTCCAACAAAGGGAAGTATCTGACTTCTAGGCTTTACTGTGGCAGAAATCATGAATGATGACTTATTTTTTTAGTGAATTCCCATACAAAAATCTTTTCAGCTTCTTTATTACTTCCATTACCTGCATTTTTTTTTTTTTTTAGGAAATCAAGCAACCAAATGTGAGCCTGAAAATCCTACTGTATCATATGATGTTTTGTATTAATTTTGTGAACTACCTTGAACTAAACAAAATCTCCTGAAGTGGCTCCTCAAAGTAGATCTCTACCCTCAGCTCAAAGCATGAAGTCCAATATTCATAGGTATGAAAACATGACATTCTTGTGTTGTTAGGGATGTTTGGTGCTACTGGAAACAGCCACTCTGGTTAGTATGGTCCCACATGAAGCTGAATGTCTAACTTTGAAATTCCAAACTGGAAAAACCAGACACAAAGTAGTTTGGATTTTGAATAATCTCAGACTTTTTTTTTTTTCCACTGAAACAGTAAACTCCACTATCATTGCTATATTAACCCTCCCCAATACTTCAATAGAAAATTCTGCAAAACTCTGTAAAATCTTAGATGGTAGCTGTTAAAATGTGACACAGTATTGGACTGAATTTATATCTGTGACTGAACTGACAAAAAATGTAACCTACTTTCAAGAACATTCTTTCTTTATATTTTCTTAATGACATAAACGAGTTCATCTTTTAAAAATTTTGCTTTTATTTTGTTTTAGAAATCCCTTACATATTTTTTCCCGGTGTAAGTGGGTGCACTTACACCTTAGATTAAACAAAGTACTGTTCTTCAGGACACTGTGGAGAAATATTTGTTAAGGCTGTATGAGTGATAAGATACCACAATGCAAAATACCAGATATTGGGTGCTCCAGAAAATATAGTTAATTATCAGTTCTGAATTGCATTTGTTAATAAATGCAATTTATTTATGTATTCAGCATAATCGATAGCATCAGCACTGCTTCACAGTCAAGCTGCTGTTGCTTGGGGGGAACAGCAATATGTTTCCCTCCTGCCTTATTTACCAATTTATGGTTCTTATGATTTAAGACAAGACTGAATTGCAGTTGCCTCACAACAAGGGCCAAGATCCAAGGACTGGGTCTGTGAAGCAGATAGGACACTTATTTGTTAAAAATGAATAAAGTCCTAATCTATTTTTAATATTAATTCCTCATTTGCATTAATTTTTGTCAAAATTTGCATTTGCATAGTTGTTTTGCATTGAAAATCCTTTCTAAAAATACTTGAAAGGGGGAAAGAAAATCATAAGATAAAATAGAATAATGAGAATAATCAAATTAAGAGTATTTTAAAATAAGCGTAAATTAATAATTACTTTAAGAATTATGAGATGATTAGGAAGGGAAAGGAGGGGAAACTGTGAATGTACAAAAGCCCCAAATATTCTGGGATCTGGGACTTCATACTTCATTGTAGCCTATCCCATGGGGATAACACAAAGCGTTCAAAAGATGAAATGTAGTGATGGGAAGAATAGCAGAAAAATTTAGTGTAACTGCTGGCCCCCACTGTGCCTTCTTACAAACAGCATGGTGAGATTTCGTAAAGAGCTGGTTAAGTCAGTTCCATTTAAGACAAGACTGCAATAACACAGAGAAAAAACATCTCCTTTGTCTTACATTAATTCTGTCATTTTGGTGATCTCAAATAAAGTGGGAACAGTTAACAAGAGCAGGGCAGCAGTTTTGAAGGAAGACCTTTCCAGTGAAAAATGCAGTCTGAAAACACAGAAGTATTTTACATTTTCATGTCTAGAAAATCTACAGGTTTTATCTTTGTTTGCTTCTTATTTAATTGTTCATGTGTCTTTTACAAAGGTAGCCCTACATAATGGCTCCCATGTGTGAAAAACAGAACTAATGCTGGGTTTTTAGACCCTCTCCTGAAATTACCTGCTTACATTATTTTCATTTTAGTTTTATCTGTGATGTGAGATAATATTAATTCCATAACCTGGTAACAGTTCATCAGTGCAGTGCTTATAATCTGTAAAGATCCGTATTTGTCTGATCTCAGCTAAAGACTTTCAGCTCCCAGATAATAAAATGTTCACAGAATTTAATTGACCCGTGTTTGATCCCTTATTGAACTGGTGGTGGCCCAGGGCTTGTAGCCGAGCTCAAGATACAATTATGTGTATTCAAAGTATGTCACTTTACAACCTACCTAAGCATCTTATTTCAGATGCAGCCATATGGAACGATGATGCCAAGGCTATATAACCTACTTACTGCAATTTTGAGAACTCAGATGGCATAGTAATTGTCCCAAAGCTCTCAAGAACCATGAATTATTTGCATTTCTTTAGGGAGTTGTTTTCCTGCAGGACAAATAGCAGTTGGCAGAGGAGTAATCCTCAAAGACTAATTTAATTTAAAAGCATACATTTGGATACAAATAAAGACACTACAATATGAACTGCAGCTGTGGATCTTAAGGTGTAATGGTGCTAGGAAAATATATATTTTCAGAAATTCTTTTGAAGTACATGATTAAATACTAATGAGGGAAATAAAAAAGGAGCAACTATCTATATTGTCTGAATGATGTGACTGCATTTTTGTCAATCCTGTTTATCAGAGAAAGTAATACTGGAAAACTCATATTCCCTACCTTCATGTGAATCAGAACTAAAAGATACAGAAGGCTGCAGATGAGATGCTGATTTCTTTGCCCTTTGATGAATCAAATGATTCTGAAGACATGCAATGTGTCTTTGCTTATTTCCCAAACACCTTCTACAGCTAGTAGGCTCTCAAAAGTCTGATTGCTTTTTCTTCAAAAATGTGATATATTTTGCATTGAAAATCCAATTTATTGCTAAGAAACCTTCATAAGAACAGACATTGTTCACCTCTAGTTGTATTTGTTGGCTCTTTTGAGGTTATCTCAGGCACATAATAAGCATTATCAGCCCATCCATTAATAAATGTCTCTGAGACCAAGACAGCAGAAATGCTTTGCCCATCAGACCATATTACAGACCTGATACTGCACTCTGACTACAATGCCCTGACTTTCTTGGAAGCCACATCAAAATAAAAGAAGACAAATTAGTGCTTGAAACCTAGACAGAAAAGTGTTTTGATATGTAAAATAGTATAGAAAATAGATAGGCATTGTGAGCAAAATATCTGTCACTCTAGACATTTTTGTATCATTTTAAGAGTCTTATAATTATGATGGTTTTTCTCCAGGGGGTGGGGTGCATATTTCTTTACAGTTTATAAGTTTAATTTCAATGACGTCATGCTGCTTCCCCAGTGACTTTGTCCTTTCTTGTGAACTGATCACTGTTGCTATATGGAGGCAATGTTGACTTTGTTGTTTCAGTTTTGATTTTAAGAGGTTTTGTTAAACACATGCTGTAGCACAAGATAAGTTCCAGATTCTGATACAATTTTCCTTTTTTTGCTAGGCCAGCTTCTTTTCAAATATGTTGTTTGTCTTAAAATTTAGTAGATTTTGTCCTCAGTAATGATGAGTCTGAAAATCCGGAATCACTTGTCCTTCACTTACCTCTGTACAAATTCATTACAGTGTGATGCTGGTATATAGGCATTTTCAGAAGGATTTTCAGAACTTTTCCCCAAAGCACTTTACAGGATGAAGTTCAGAATTGCATCCTTATTCAACAAGGCATATAAGCATGACATAAGTACTTTGCTGAGATGTTTCTGTTTTCGAGGTTGACCTATACTTGTGTTTAGATATTCTGGAATACTACAAGTTGTAATTATGAAATGAAGAGTGTATTCTCAGGCATCATATTTTGCTGCTTTTCAGTTGAAAATAAGCCAAATTCTTTTCTCCAGGTGTCTTGTCCCTTGAACCAGCAGTAAGAGAAATCCCCTGGCACTGCTCCCTCAATTTAGGTTGTTGCCTTTTCTGAAATCTCACCACCACTTCTGCACAAAGGAAACTCCTGAAGCTGTTTCTTCAAAACCTCAGATGACTCAGATCCACTTTATTTAATACCTGCTTTCTTTTACTCTTGATTAACTAAATAAATAATTGGATAAGCAAAGGAAGTAAATTTATTTCTATTTACAAAAGTTATCTTCATCAGAAAAGTAAACATTTAAAAACCTACTGGAGACGCTATTCAGAGTATAATTAACTAAATTATAGGGAAAGAAGTTTGACATTGATCTTTAATATGCCACCTTGCATGGTGTTTCCTTTATTGAAAAAAGCATTTATATGAAGCAGGTAGCCTGGAGATCGCTGTGCATCCTCTTATTAGAGATCATTAGGAACGAGAAAGGAGTACTCTGAGAACAGGAAGTGTCATAAACCATTTTGTTGCTTCTGGACTATGTCTTGGGTAACATTGTTTATGTCTTGGCTGCAATGCTGACATTTTGTGAATGCTGTCTCATTTAATAAATATAAATGCGATTACTTCGAATAGGCTGTTTGGAGTGCACTGTAACAAGATTTTTCCCTTTTGCATTAGGGAAATATATTACTTCTGAAATGTATGTATAATGTTTTCTTCCCCTGGTTTATTTGGACCAAATCCAAGACTCACTTCTCAGGAGTACCTGGTGGAGAAACCATCAGAATTGGGGAGGGCAGGACCCAACTGTGCAGGGTAGGCATCCTACAGGCTGCTCTGCATGGGAAAGAGACTTCAATGGTCTCATCACTGCTGTCTCTGGCCTAAAAATTCTGATGTCTTTATCACACTCACGTTAAAAAATAAAAATGGGAAATTAAAAAATGGGAAACTGAGGCAGAGCGACTTAGCCATTTTGTGCAGTCAGGGAGGACATCTGAAGCAATGTAATCAATAAAAGAACTGATACCCCTAAATGCAAGGCTAATTATCTATCAGCAGCTTTGTTGATTAAAAAAAAATAAAATTTTCCACTTTGCTTCATTATTTATGGTTACAAGGGTCTGAAGTATTCTGCATATTCAGAGAAGGCTCAGGACAATAAACTTATAAGTTAGATACTAACTCCATGAGACATGAGAGAGCCTTTCGCAACCAAGGAATAAACATATGGAGAGTAAATACCAGGCACTAATTTGATTAGAAAATCAATACTTAGAACAGTATCCTTGCACTTTAGTCAATTAAGACAATGATCAACAAAAGTTCCTGGACTGCTTACGCATGTTACATTAAATCTTTATTGGATAAAAGCCACATCCAGGAACCAGAACTCCCTTCTCCCACCTGAGTGCACTAACTTCAACTCTGGGGCCACAACAGTCCTTTAACTGTTGTTTACAGGCCTTTCTGGCTTGTAAAATTTCCTCTTTGGCTGCCCAGAAGAGTGGCTGCCACAAGAATCTCTCCCCTTTTCCCCCCATCCAAACTCCCCAAATATCTGCTGCTTTTATGCACTCCTTTACATACAGCCCATCAAACCCACCAGGCAGGAGGACATAGGGTGAAGACCTCAGCCCCTTTGGTAGGTGCATGTTCTGCCTTCCAGGGTCACCATGTGAAGTGCTGATACTCCCTTTGCTCTCTCAGTGTCTGTCTTTTCAAATGAGTTAGCCCTCTGCATAGCAATGCTTCTCGGTAACTGGGACATCTACACACTATTCCTTGTTGTTGGTCTGACTGGCCCCAAACCCCGCCAAAAGGTGGGAGGTTTTTAAAGCCATTTTATATTGACAGCCTCTAGGACAGGGCTCTTGCAAAGGGATGCTCTCTGGTTCAATTTTATCCCCTCTGCAGCCTGCAAAGGGAGATGTAATCTGCATGCTCCTGCTGAGAGTCATATTCCCAGTTTCATTATTGCAACCCACAGTTTGGGCACCAGAAGAAGATGGGCTGTATCTTGCCCATTGTTTTATCTTTTTTCTTTTCACTCTATCTATTGTGCCCTGTCTGGGCCATTGGAAGATCCATTACCCATCCTGAATTTTTTAGAATCATAGAATAATTTGGGTTGGAAAGGACCTTTAAAGGTCATCTAGTCCAACTCCCCTGCAATGACAAGGGACATCTTCAACTAGATCAGGTCACTCAGAACCCTGTCCAACTTAACCACGAACGTTTCCAGGGATGGGGCATCCACCTCTCTGGGCAACATTGACCAGTGTTTCACCACCCTCACTGTGAAAATTTTCTTCCTTATATCTAGCCTGAATATGCCTTCTTTTGGTTTAAAACCATTACTCCTTGTCTAATTGCAACAGGCCCTGCTAAAATATCTGTCTCCATCTTTCTTACAAGCCCACTTTTAAAGTCACAATAAGGTCTCTCCAGAACCTTCCCTTCTCCAGGCTGAACAATTCCAACTCCCTCATCCTGCCCTCATAGGAGAAGTGCTCCAGCCCTCTGATCATCTTCATGGCCCTCCTCTAGACCTGCTCCAACAAGTCCATTTCTTTCTTATGCTGAGGCCTCCAGAGCTGGATGCAATACTACAGGTGGGGTTTCCAGAGGAGAACAGAGGTGCAGAATCACCTTCCTGGACCTGCTGGCCACCCTTCTTTTGATGCAGCCCAGGATACGATTGGCCTTCTGGGCTGTGAGTGCACATTGTCGGCTCATGTCCAGCTTTTCATTCACTAGAATCCCCAAGTGATTCTTGGCAGAGCTGATATACCTGTAGAAAGCTTTCTTATTATTCTTTGCATCCATTGCCAAGCTCTGCTCCAGCTGCACCTTGGCCTTCCTGACCCCATCCCTACACAATCAGGCAGTGTCCCTATACACTTTGCAGTATACTTGTCCCTGCTTCCACTGCCTGCACATCTTTCTTGCCCTTTAATTTGACTAACATTTCTCAAGTCAGCCATGCCAGTCTCTTGCCCTCCTTTCCCAATTTCCTACACTTGGAGATCAAGAGTTCTTGCACTGTGTGGAAAGCAACCTAAAAGATCTGCCAACTTTGTTCTACTCCCTTGTCCCTGAGGGCAGTTTCCCAGGGGGTAACTCCTTGAACAGTTGTAATTTTGCTTTCCTGAAATTCATGGTCCTGACTTCACTCTTCGCCTGACCCATATGGCTCAGGACTGCAAACTCCACCAGGGCATGATCACTGTAGCCCAGGCTGCCTACAATCTTGATGGTACCAGTGAGCTCACTTGCATTGACGACCATCAGGTCCAGTATCTCACCCCCTCTGGTATGGCTGTCTATTACCTGCCTTAAGAAGTTATCCTTGCTGTACTCCAGGAATCTCCTGGATTGCCTACAGCTCCCCATGCTACTTTTCCAGCAGATATCAGGGTGATTGAAGTCCCACAGGAGGACAAGAGACTGTGAGCAATGATGCCTCCTGTAGTTGGAGTAAAAAGAATTCATCAACAAGGTCCCCTTGATGGGGTGGGCTGACATAGACACAAACCACAAGGCTCCCTTTGTTGCCTCAGTCTCTAATTTTTACCCATAAACTTTCAGCCTGCTCATGGCAATTCTTGAGACAGCTCTTCACACTCTATCCATTTCTTGTTGTAAGGGATAACACCTCTGGATTTTGCAGAACTCAGGGTCATTTTTTAATACAAATTGTGACACCTTTCTTTCTGGATGTAAACCCTTGTTCCCCAGCCTGCGAGTAAGCAGAAACCAGGATTTGTTTTCTTGCAAACTGTATTTTAGTCGTTCAAGATTTTTATAATCTGAATGTATACTGGGTATATTAATGTAATTAGATATTAAGTTTCAGTTCATGTTCTCCATTTCCTTAATGTGATTGTGTGGTATTTTATTTCCTGATTTGAAATATTGGTTCTGGATGTCAGGCTCCTAAAAAATATTTGATTAGCAATTGCAGAATGGTGGATCAAATCAACGATATGAAACTAAGTGTACATTTTACACATCAGCTGAGAGCCGTACCGGTCTGACCTCATTCACACTCTGCTTTATGCTGCTGCCCTTTTGTTGCTGTAATGGAGTTTAATCCAAATTTACGTGGCTGTGCAGGGCAGAGCACAGAGAAGGAAATGGTTCTACTGTGCAGCTCTGTCTGTGAGTGCGTGGGGAGAGGGTTGGTGTTGGTGCACCCCTTGAGTGTCTGCACCTCAAGAGGTGCCTGCACCTCGCTATCCCAACGGGATCCCTGGGCATGAGCTCTCAGTGTGTTCCTAAGCTGTGCCCTCTCCCAGGAGCTGGTGCTGGAGCTCCTGTCTGGGGACAGTGCGAGGAGGAAGAAGAGAGCCCTCAATGCTCTTTGCCTGGTGTTTTCCTTTTGGAGAATGAGACACTGATTTTCCTTCACTCATTTTGCACCAAAAGGCCTTAAAGTGAGAGTAAAAGACAAACATGAGTCTTTTGGGAGAGACATATTTTTTGGGAAAGACATTTTCCTTCCATTTCATGCTGCACTATGCTTTTGGATTAATAGTGTTCATTATAGTAATAGTAGTGTTACACACAGAACAGCAATGTGGTCCAGAGGTCTCTCAAAAATTTAGACCTGGCTGAAAATAAATTGATTTGGTCTCAGTCTGAGTTTCTCCTACTTGGCCTCAGGCATGGACAGAACTAGATGAGCTCCTTGCTTTTTGTAGTTCAATAGGATTAATTTAATTCAACAAATTCCATAAAAAACCTTGACATTTCCTGACCGTGAGCTTTATTTTACTCAATACATCTCTTCCACTCCTTAGATTTTTATCACCTTAGAAGCAGTGCCAGAATTAGACGCTCCATTACCCCAGCTGATGTTGCAAAGCACATTTATGTATTGATGACTAGCCCGTCCTTTTCAGCCATTTGATGTGTGTGCTGAGGGTGACGATAACATTGTTGAATCAAAAGTGTGTGCATGCTGTCAACGTTGTTGGTGTCTGTGTCAGTAAGAAATGTGATGGCACTGCGTAATCCCTTCAGGCTGGGCTTGTGCTGGCTGAGAACTGGCTGCTTAATGTGCTACTTGTTTGTCCTCTGTAATGGAAGACATTTGGAGAACCCTAAATCTACCCTAATGCACCTTTTGTGGAGGAGCTGGTATTACGTTATCTCAGTTAATATTTGTATAGTGCTGATAGTGTCCTGTGTGCCTCACAGAAATAAAGACAAAGTCTGTGCCTTGAAAAGCTTGCAAATTAAAGTCTCTACAGAGCTCAGCAGTCTCGTGGATTGTAAATTGCAAGGACAGGCCTTAAAAAAAAGCAATAAGACGATGCGGGGAAATGTTGTACCAAATGGTGTACAGTGAAACTGCAGGGTAGCAGCCATTAAGCTTGTGAGTTGTCAGTTTGCTATATCTGTATTGATTTTTGGAATTATTTTCTGCTGTTTTGATTTTAGATGTATTGCATGCATCTCATCCCAGAATGAAACAATAGTAGTAGGCTGTGGAAGGCAGAGTGAGGTGAAAGTTTCTTGCGAGCAAATTAGCATAAAGAAAAGCAAAAATGCTACCGTTGCTGTCTCATTCCTTGGATACAGGATCTAAGCTTATTACCAGAAATTTGTTATTTAGACTTACGCTAAATGGGGCTCAAAGAGGACATCTCTGCTTTTAAGAACCTTCCATTTCTCAGTAGAAGCTTCTTTACCAAGACTTTTCAGTGGAAACAAAATGCTTCTAACTGCTGTATCTGTGTGTTGTGTCTGGATATGGGCATTCACATTGCCCTGCTGCTGCTAGCCCACTTCAAATTTATGGGGCAAATCGTTCTGGATCTCATCTAACTTGGCCATCCATGAGCTGGATACCTAATCTGAGAGACAGACCTCTTGGTAGTTAGTGGAGAGAGATGGGAAAAGAAAGAAGGGATGGGAAGCTGGCACAGAATAATATTCTTCCTCTGAAGAGACATGCCTGAAGTGGGTAAAATAATTGTCTCTGGAAGGGTTTCTCTCTTTTCACTGTGCTTTGAAGGAGCACAGACAACTATCTCAGATCTCAACACTCGTTATTACATGGCTAAAGTTACACAAGATCAATCTGATCTTTTATTTATTTTATTATCTCAGATGGTAAATTCGCCATGAGGGAAGTAGTACTTCCTACCCACTAGGGTAGTAACTAGTATAATGGCATCTGATTTCAGCTGAGGCCTATAAATGACTGTCATAAAATAAAATTCCTTTGCTGCTTTCTGTTCTTTCATTACTGATTCTTCAAGGTTTTCATCACTTTTACAATGTGTATTTTAAAATATCATATTTCTGTGGGGTACTTACACAATGAATAGCCATTATTTTTGGGAAGACTTCTTGTATTTGAAATAACTTATAGGTCCAGTTGGATGCTCAGGTAGCTGAATTCAAAAAACTTGATTGATGCCTCAGGCAAACTCACTTTCATAATTTATTCCATGTGTTTTATATACAGCAATGCCAGTTGCAGAATATTCATACGTGTATACCTTTTATTGGTGGAAATATTCTATCACATTTCCAAAGTTGGGTGACCCCAGAACAGTAAATTTACAGAGAGGAGTGTCTCTAGCTGTTGTTGGAGAAAGAAGTTCACAGTCCTTCCAACTTCCCCCACTTTTCTTCTTTTCTGTTCCCCTGCTTGAGGATTATTCTGTGAAGCCTTTACTCACTTTTGCTTGTTTATTTTTTTTTACTGAAGTTGAAAAAGATTGGAAACTCTATTTCCCCACTGCCCTTATCCTACCCCTGGTATTGGAGCACTGTTTGGGCCTGGGTTCCTTGCTTTGGTATTTCCAGAATTACAGAATAGGATAAAATCATAGAACATCCTAGACTGGAAGGGACGTCCAAAGATCATGTGGTTCAGCATTTCATGGAAAAGAGTCCAGATGAGATTTAGCTAGCACTTTTTCCAATTGCATCTGGAAGACCTCCAGTGATGGAGACTCTAACATGTCCCTGCAGAGGCTTTTCCAGTGACTGATTGTTTTCATTGTAAAAAATTTCTTTATTACGTTGAGATGAAACCTCTCCTGGTACAACTTGTACCCATTGTCTCTTGTCTTTTCTATCTGGCTCCTTGTGAAGAGAGAGCCTTTGTCCCCTTTGTAGCTGCCCTTTAAGTACTGTGATGAGGTCCCACCTGAGGTTTCTCTTTTCCGTGGAGGAAAGAACTAACAACTTCAGTCTTTCCTCATCAGGCAGGTTTTCCAGCCCTTTGATCATATTCATGGCCCTCCTTTGTGCCTTCTTGTTTAGTCTGTCCATGTCTTTCTTGAAATGTGGGGACTGGAATGGAATGCAGTTCTCCTAGTGCAGCCTGACAAGCTCTGAATGCAGTAGAATCATCTCTACCTGGCTAGCAATGCCCCTGCAGATGCACCCCAGGGGCCTATTTGCCTTCTTTGTTGCAGTGGTACATTGATGGCTCATGTTTGCCTTGTTGTCCACCAGGACCCCCAGGTCCATCTTAGCACAGCCACACAGATTCTAGCCTCTACTGGGCTCTCTGGTTATTTTGTCTCAGGTGGAGGACTTAGCACTTGTTTTTGTTAAATTTCATACAGTTTTTGCTAGCCCACTCTTCCAGCCTGTCCAGGTCTCTGTAAGATGGCTCTCTCTTCTGACGTGTTCAGCTTGCTATCCAGCTTGGTGTCAGAAAACTTGGCCTCCGCTGTTCACCAGTGCAAAACCTCTCAATAACAGTGTGTGGATTGGACAAAGTGGGACATCCTGGGTGTCCTGGGAGCCTCCTGGAGTTATGCAGATGACAACTGCAGCACCTGCACTCTTTGTGCAACAAAGACAGCTGAATGCAGACATCGATCATCAGTGTCACTTTATTTCTATACCATATGTCTTCAATAGCTGCATAAAAATGTTATATCTTTTTTTCTCAAGTAGAAGAGGATACTTACTCCTAAGATGCTCCTCAGCCATTACTAATCTTCTCCTTTTCACACGGCTGTGATTCCTCCTTTCATTTAGCTTTCTGGTCCTCTGTGTATCAGCATTATACAGTAAATAAAAGTGTCTTCTGTGGATATGCAGTTACTAAACAATGTGCTATTCTGCAAATCATCTGAATATTCTTATTGTTTTCTATTCAGTACTGTTTAAAATTTCCTCCAATCAAGAGGAAACAGACATACAAACAAAAATGAGAAGAGACTTTGAACCCACAAGTGAATCACACAACATATATTGTAATCAGAGATCCATTAAATATAAGCATAATATACAAATCATCAGACTTAATAAACAGGGTAGATATGCATTTTTTTTTGTAATAAATTATAGTGACATTCAGCCATAAGGAATTTCATTCTCCCACATTATTATAACTTTATTTATTGTGAAGTGCTGTTGGTGCTAGTATGTGGTTACAGAAGGCAAAGGGCAGAACTCCAGAAAACAGGCTGCTAAAGAGACAGCTGAGGACACTTTTCATCAGTGCGTGTTTAGGAAGCAGGACTCCCACGTGGCCTGTGGCATATGCATGATAAAGAGCACCTGGACACATTGCAAAGGAGAAATCAGAAAGTGAATGTGGTGTCTTAATATATTGAGCCATTATACATATGAAGGCAATCTGCTGTTCACGTGAAAATTGACAGGGGAAGGGAAGGAGAAGGACTTCTGACCCAAGAAGCAGAAAACAATGGGAAATTTGTTTTCAGTTTTAAGGGAGCCAGAATGTTTTACTGCTTAAAATAATCAGGGAGGAGATCACAGAATGGGTGTTAAAATTACTAGCAACATTTACTAGTTGCATCTATTATACTATTACAGTGGTATTTGTGTAACTCTCTACACCAGGCTTAGCAAGCTCACCCTCAGAATTCTGTGTTTCCATTATAGCGATATTTATGGTACCAGTTTCTGCATTTGCTCGGTCTGCAGGCATTTCTTCACAAGGGGATATGGAACAGGCACAGTAAGAGCAAAAGCTCTGTCCTCGTTACCAGGGCTGCAGTGTTTGCCAAGGGCTGTGGAAGCTGCCAGGCTGCCCCTTTTTCTGATGTCTATCTCTGGATGGCTCTTGATGCCTGTGCAGCGGCTGGAGCCTGTGAGGCACGCTCAACGCTTCTGCTGTCACCACTTTTCTCAACAGCAACCGTCTGCAGGGGGACATAAGGATCTGGAAATCCATCCTTCCACCAGACTCAAAGCCACAGGCAAGGGAGGATTTGAAATGAGACCTGATGCCCAGCTGATGTGCTAAGTCCCAAATATATTTTTGCTGGGAAAATTTCACTCAATGCTTATTAAATCCATCTGTTGATCAATTGGTGTTTCTATTTCCACTCTCCTTGGCAGCTCCCATACTTTGTGACTGACTGGTTTAGACAGCTAGGTCAGAACAAATTGTACTAATTGCATGCAACCATTTTACTTCTAAACTTCTGCCTGTGCAAGAATATCCTAGAGCTAATCTTAGGTTTGGTACCTATTTGGTTATTTCCCTAATTAAACACAGGTGACTTCATGTTAGCACATTAGCTTTGAACAACATTTTATTTGTGGGGGGCAGGGGGAAATGACTTATCTCCCACCATTCCCCCACTCATAGGATGCTACAGAGACTGCTTTATGGTATGTGCTTCAGGCTCTCTTCTCTGGCGGCATCAGTGGAGTCAGCATCATTTAGCATCTTTGCCTTGCCAGGTGCTCTCAGGCCTGCCCCAGGACAGGGAAGAGACAGCAGCGAGCTGAGCAAGGCTCTGCACTTTCCCCAATTACTTGCTTTTCCCTGGGGAGGGAGGGAGGGGGGACAGAGAGAGGGCGGGCAGCAGCAGACCAAGGCACCCGTTCCTGGTTTTCTCAATTGAGTTTCCGAGGGACCTTTCCAGCACGGCAGGCCCAGCGCCTCGCCGCTCCCAGGAGAGCCGTCATTAAGGGATTACCTAACCACACAGTCTGCCTGTCTTACGGCTGGATTTATTAGCAGCGTCGTTTCCAGTCTCCTGAAGATCTGTCCTGTGCTCTCTCAGGAATACTTTGCATGGCTGTATAGGAAAAAAAAAAAATACAACCCACCTTTCCATTAAGGAAGCTATTAAGTGACAGCTGTAAGAAAATATATTAAGCTACCTAATTTGGAAGCCTTTCCAGGAACAGTCCCTCCCCCCTGGTTTCTGTTGAATACATTATTGGCAGGGAGGCAGAAACTCTTTCAGTTGTGGTGCTGAAAAAATTAATAGCTTCCTGAAGGAGCTGTGACATTTTGAAAAGCCAGGGCTCTGACATCCCGCTGTCCCCGTCTCCAGACTTTCATGGCTGCACAACACACCGGTGGGAGAGTTGCTCCTCCTGATTTGGGTATTAAAATTGCTCCCTTAATTCCAAATAATTAGAGGTCACTCAATGACATTATGAGAACTCTCTCATGAAAGAGATGTTTGGGGTCAGCAGGAACAGTCACCTTCTGAGGTGGCTCCTGTGACTTAACATGCACAAAGGAAAGCCCAGAGGGATTCCTTGTCCACTTTTTTTAAGTTTACATGCCCACTACATATCTTGAGTCACTCAGCTTCCTGACTCTGCATTGAGATGTAAAAGTACCACCAAATGAAATAATATAGCCTTGAAGAACACAATTTAAAATAAAAACAGTGACAGAGCTTTGACTGTGAAGAATGCCATGGTAATCATAAACCTGAGCCTCAGAAAACTAGAAGTAGTAATTTAGGTGGTTGAACCACTATAAGTAATTCTGCATTCTGTACTGCGGTGCTCAAGGAACACTAAATCTGGAATATGTTATTTTCTAGCAAAGTCATTTAACCAGTAAAATCCTGCATCTTTAACATACCGCAAGAATTTGATTAGTATAAAACCTCAAAGGTTAAAAAATGCCACATGTCATATTAAAATCTCCTCAAATTATTAGAACCCAAAGGTCACCATGTTAGTTGGAGATTTAGAGTTTCACAGTTCAGTTTCCTTCCCGTTTTGCAGAGGGCTTCTCTTCTGTACAACAGCAATCATTCCTTTCCTAAAGGTTAATTTGTGAGTCTAGATTTGATTCAGTGCTTTCCATGGATTAGCTGCCTTTTAATTCAAAAGTAATATCAATACTGAGCCCTTCCTCACCAGTGTTATGCAGGCACTTTATTGGAGTGGAGGGACAGGTCTTGCCTCTATGTCCAGTTGTGCTCGAAGTTGCAGCTCTTCTGTAAATTAATGGGGTTATTGGCATTTACCAGTACATCTGGAATCCATCGTCTCTTGCTACAGCTCGTTAGTATTTAGCACCACAGCACACCACCTGAGATAAATGTGTTGGCTCCCTCTTTAGTTAGGGGAGATGGGTAGGCTCCAATGTATATTGTTATATGGGATGTAAACTGGCTCCTAAATGTCTTTCTGTTCACCAAAGCATGACACTAAATGACTAAACCCGATTGTATTAATCCTGCCTCTTTGTGTTTCTAGCCAAATTTTTCTGCACCTAGACTCCTGCAGTAAGTTTATGGTCCACCTTTTTGGGTGATCAAGTATCCCACATACAAATATCCTTCTCCATGGAAAATGATGGTAATTAAAATCCAGGAAGGAAAGTCCTAATCATGGATAGGAAAACAGAACACAGAAAAGAAATATTTGTGAGGTGCTCTGATACTGAGGTGAGTATAGGCAAGTTACAGTGATCAGATAATAAATCCAGGGCAGATAATAAATCCAGGATGGGTTTTTTTCCTAGAAAAAGAAGTCCATTTTGCTAACATAATTATTTTTTTTTAACAGAAAAGTGCTGATTTTGGCAAACATTTTATTGGGAAAAAGTCAAACAGTTTAATTCCAAGATTTTTTTTTGTTGCTTCTTTTTGGGACAATAATATCCTTATATTATGTTGTGTATACCTATATATAGTTTCATATATCCTTATTTCACTATTATTCAGATATTGAGGTTGAAAAAATCTGAACAGCAGAATTGAAAGACAGCATTTTGAGTGTCTCAAAGCTTTTCAGAAGTACCAAATTGATTTACTTTTTTTTTTTTCCCCAGAACTCTTAATTTTCTTTGCTATTCTGCTGATCCTTTAGTTTCAGGAAAGATGATTTTTTTAAAAAATCTAGTTCACAAAATTGTGTGTGAATAATAAGTCCTTGTTGTCAACCAGCCCTAATGCTGATATTTTATTACCTAACTTTCCCCTTCTAAAGTGGTAGTCCTAGCTACCTCCTACCTTAATGTAGTCCATGCATCTGAACACCTATTTCCTACTAACTAGCAGTTTTGTCTTTAAGTATAAAGTATGCGTAGGTGAACAGAACTATACAAACACAGGTGCATGCTATAATAGTAAATGCCTTGTTGATTACTTAAATTAAGACCAATTTCAGAGCACAGCTGCTTGGTACACTAGCACTTTTCCCTTAGCTATTGTTTTGAACAAGTTGGAAAACCTGCTCAAGGAGTTTTTTGTCACATCTGTTAGTAAATATTGGGCATGTGATAGAGCAGTTGTATCCAGAATAATGAGAAGTCTCATTTAAAATATCCAAATTTCACAGTGAATTTCTTTTTTTTTTTTTTTTTAATAGATGAGGGCTTTGAGCTTGGTTAGCAGTGATGCATCAATATTCAGCTTTTTACATGACAAAAAGAATGTTCTTGGATTCAGCAGTAGGGATATTTAAGATATATGTGTACTTCCAAACCATAGTCCAAAAGCAATGATCCAAAGATTAGTAATTTCCAATACACAAGTGGCCTTTATATAGTAGAAAAGAACAGAGCAGTTGGTTGGAGGGGAGGGGGAGGAGGCAGTTCCTTTTGTCAAAATCTGGCATTGGATATACAGATTCATAAATCATTAAGACAGAGGCACGAAGGATCACTAAGTTAGACACGACTTAACCAGGATCTCATTGACCCTCAGTTTTTAAAAAGAGTGCCAGGGATCATGGGGCTGATGCCTAACAAGGGAAATGAATGCAAGATACATAAGGATCAGAATTAGTGGATGTTTTGGATACATCCCATGTACTTCAGAAGCAACAGTGTGGACTTGGCAAGTAGAGGTTTTGCTGAGATTCCTTAGGGGAGACAACAGGAACGTGGATGTGATGGTCTGGTCTACAAACCCCATTTGGAATCCTGAAGTTTTTGACAAAACCTTTGTGATAGGTCTCTCACAAAAAAAGTGTTTGAGGAAACTAAGTCATGGAATAAAAAAGACAGTTCTTGTATTACTGGTTCATTATTCGAAAGCTTTGAAACTGGAAGCTGGAGTAAATGGTCGGAGGGAGTGAGGCGGGTGGAGGGAGGTCACTGGTGGATTCCTGTCAAAGTCTAAGTGGGCACTTGGGCTTTTCAACATATCCATAAATAGTCTGGAGGAAGGGATGAACAATGACATGACAAAGGGTTGCTGGTGATGCAAAATTATTCATAGCAGAACTAAGAACAAGGGCAAGGGCTGAATATGAAGACTACCAGAAACAGCTTACAAGACTGGATAATAAAACAGCAGGTGAAATTCAGTGTAGATAAATGAAAGCATTGCACACAAGAAAAACCCTAACTTTGCATATGAAATAATGGCCTTTATCTGACCATTATCTCTCAAGAGTAAGATCTTGAGCTTATAATAAATATTTCCATGAAAATTTCAGTCTCATTGCTCAGTAGTGGTCAAAGAAGCAGATGCATCTGCTAAGGAATATTAGAAGAAAATAGAGAACAATCAAGAAAATGTTATAATGCCATTGTATGAATTCATGGTTTGACCACATCATACCTGCAGAAACCACAGGTCCCTTTATTTTCAAAAGGAGATATTAGAGCCCAAAAAGGTTCTGTGAAGGGCGAAAAAAATGATTATGGGTATTGAATAGCTTCCACTTGAGCACCAAGTAAACCAGGGCTCTTCGGTACTAGGAAAGAAGGCCATACAGGAGGGGATAAGACAGAAGCACAAAACGTGACCTGTATGAAAAGGAGGACAGAGGTTGATATATTCATCATTTCTTCCAGTATAAGTACAGAGGCATTTAACAGAGATTGTACAGGCAAGTTAAAATCAAACAGAGATGTATTTCACTCAGGGGGTAGTCAGCCAGCCTGTGAACAAGGTGCCTATGTCCACTGTGGATACTAAAGTCACAGGCTTAAAGGTGAGACTAGATGAGTCCACAGAGGAGAAATACGTTGACAATTTCCAAATACCTACCACATCCAGCTCAGGGACCTCCTGAGGTGAAAATAGGTGGACTCTGGGACTTTATGATAAAGACCCTGTTACCACTGTTTAGTAGACTTCCACTAGTTAAAATACATCTTCCATAAAGGCATCTAGTCTTGATTAGAGTACATCCAGGAAGTGGAAACAGGACCATGTCCAGCAGACGTAGTACCATGCTGAGGATGTGCCAGTGCAGCACTGCAGGAAATAGGGCAATACAGATCTTTGAAGGGAAGACTGGGAGAGGGCAAGAAACAGGGTAAAAAAAAAATAAGAAAAGATAAAGTTAAATTAAATGACTCAAAACCTGAGGTGATGGGGTGTGGGTGGGACAGAAAAAGATCTTCTGGAGTACAAGGGCAGACAGAACTGATCTGTAATTTGCAGAGGACTGTTAAATACAGTGCTGATATGAAGACTTCTGTTTGTCAAGCTACTTTTAAGCAGTGGAATAATATCCCATAGTTCTCTCTGACTTTTCCTGTCTTCTTCTTCTAGGAAATTTTTCATTCTCCTTTCCTTCACTGGGTTAAAGAGATCTTCAATTCATGTTATTCTGTTCCTGTTAAGGTACAGCAATAAAGATCAACTTGGCCATATATATTTTGTCTATACTACACATAGCAAGGTCAGAGGCAAGGCAAAGCAAAGAGCATGACTCCTGCATTCCTCCAAATATCTTTTACTTTGGATAAAGAAATAGCTCAACATTATATGCCGGTGTATTTGGCAAAATGGAACACTTCTCTTCCACAATAACAAATTAAAATGAAATTTGGAGGTCTAAGGACTGTGGTAGGTCTACCTGTGTTGATGAAGTAAGTAAAATTTTGTCCATAACGTGATAGAAAATTGCTAGGTCATCTTAATATACTGATTTAAAAGTACCAATTTTCCCAAAGAAGCAAAATCCCTTTTTTTTTCCATCACTCATGCTTACTTAAGGTGTATACCCTTCACCTCTGTCAACTTTGCATTATTATGGTTTTCTCTAAAGATAGTGCTGGAATATTTTATGATTAGTAAGAAACATTTCTACTGGTTCAGGTTGTCAAAGCTACTCCTATGTGGAAAGAGAATCAGAGAGGTTACAGTAGATATTTGGAATACAATAGTCAGGAGGTTTCCCCACTATTTGACATGCAATTAAATGGGCTTATGTGCTGAAAAGCAGAAAGGTGACAGCGCTGGGGAATATTACAAGTTATATTTTCATATTTTTGGCCTTAATTAGTTCAGACCTTATATCTGCTTCTGTGGATTCCCTCTCCTCCCCCCCCCGCCCTCCCATGTGATTGCGGAGTCTAAAATCTCTGCCACATCTCGAAGGCAACATAAAGATAGGTGGCAGCAAGGATCACAAACCTAGGAAAATTGTTACCACCACTGGTAAAATGTTTCAGCAAGTATTTCTTTTTAGTTCTTGACACAAAGGACCCCTACAAATTAACAAAGCATCCCTTGTTATTTATTTGTTTGCAACATCAAGTGTTTGCATGCTATGAAAAAAAAAAAAGACACAGACTTCTTCAGGACAGCTTAAACGCTAAGATAAAGAAGGAAGTTGAGATGGTAATAAAAGAGTGTGGTGTGAGTTCAGAGTTTGTGATTGTAGGAAAGCACTGTATGACCACAATGAGGTGCCAAAAGGGGTGAGAGTCTGCTCTTGGTGTTTCATTTGTAACTGCAGGAAGAGACAAACAGATTTTTTTTCCCCCCATGTTAGATCAGTAATTTGCAGTTCAAAGATGGGAACAGGTCTTCTGTTGCTGGTGGGGGCTGATCTAATCTTTCATCTTTGGTCTTTAAGGGCACTTGAGTATTTCAAGGGCCTGAAGGACAATGGTGTTTCTCTAACAGGTACCTTCATCACTACTTAATATAGAACATTTTTTGTCATTAAGTGTTATTGAACTGACTAGTAGGTGCTTATATATTTCATCTTTCTTCTGATAAGCCAACATGGAGGTCTGCAAAGACCAGGAGCAATAAAGGAACTACCTGGATGCTGTTGTTTTTATAAATCTTGCCATTAGCATTGCATAATGCAGAAGATGCAGTGACAAAGTACTCTTGAGAGGAAAGGCTTACAGACCTGTGGGGAAGAGTAAAGAGGGAGGCAAAAAACCAAAAGAGAAAAAATCCTTGAAAAGCTCTGGGAATGTGATATTGTCACAAGCAGAAACCCTTTTCTCCTCTTCCCAACACGATGAGGCATTGTTTGGTCAAAACACTAATGTCTGCAGATTTCAAGAAGGGAAATGGAAGAGACAAAACTGTAGGATGAGAAAGATGCTACAGGAACAAGAGGAAGCATCAGGCTTGCGTTCTTCCAAAAGATACAACTCAACTTTAGTAACTTGCTGGATTCTTGTGAGCTTATTTTCTTCTCTTTAGACTTTAAATTTTATGTAATTAAAGGATTTTGTACATTTATAATAGCTTGGTAACACTTTCTGTTTATTGGTAATAATTGAATCTTGGTATAACGTTTTTTTCTATGCTTGCTTATAAGCCTCATTCTTTCCAGAAAGATAAAACATCCACAGATTAGTTTCACTGTCCCTCTCAATCTCTCTGAGCCTCTGAGGATTGTTGTGAAGAAAAATAGCTTCAGAAATTATCTCCATGTAGTGCAGTCAGAAGTGATATAGGGAAGCACGATTTTAGCTAAGGTACTTGGAAGTATTGCATTCTAATAAAGATTAATGAGAGCTTGAATGGCCATATATTCACTGTTCTAAATAATTATGCTTATTTCCCTTGCTGATGTCCCCACCTGCCAGTGGTGCTTGGTGGCTTGGCAAGCCAAGAAACCTTGCAACAGTGACCTTCACAGCAGCCCCAGGGCTTGCGATGCAGCCTGCCCATGGCAGCCCAGGGTATATGGAGAAGCCACCTCATGAAGCCCCTGTGAGGTCTGGAGCCAGCCAGTGTGTGAACATGGAGAGGACACTGGAGTTTGAGTCACTGAGTGACAATGCTGCTTGTGTTTCATCCATGCTGCTCTTGCAAAGTTAAATCTAGACCTAGAGTTGTTGTTGCTGAAATTCCTCTAGAGCGTAGGAAAGTCCAGGTGCCCAAAAGAGAGGATAAGCTGTACTCTCGTGGCATAAGCTTGATGAAGTTGAAAATAAAAACAGACACAGTTGCTGAAAGATTCAAATTCTGGTTTACTCTAGCAGACTTTGACTTTCCTCTCACTGCTTCATAGTAAGCTCCATCATATTTTTTTCTTTCTCTTAAAGTTTCACTTTGTGTGATACCAGGAAGACATTTAAGTTTTTACCTCTTACAGTTTCAGAGAAAGCCCTGATGACTTCTGAGCTCACTAAAAGCTGAATACAGAAAAAAAACTTCAAAAAAAAATCAACATTTTAAGAATTAGTGTCTTAGCGTTTCTAAGACAATTGCCTCATTTTTAATCCCGACTCAATGTTTCTGAACACATGGCATTGGCTGTAATGATTTCCTCATCTGTAAAATTGGGATAAATATAATTAACTGCCTCAAAGCAATACTCAAAAGTTAATCACTTGGAAGAACATATGAGATGGAAGTTACTATATGCCTGTAAAGTATTAGTGTTATTAGTTACGATATCTTGGGCAATTAAAATATAAATTTTGCTAAACTCAGGCTTTTAACTAAGAACAGAGCATAAGGCACGTTTTCCCTTTATGTCAAATACCCTGGAGGAAAGCTTAAATCTATATTTACTGTCCAACAGAAGGGATGAGTTGGCTTGTTCAAGGCAAATTGCATTAAGTGTAGAAATCCAACAAAAACATCAATTACTGTGTTAGCCCTTATGCACTCAGCTTGAGGTTGTTCACCAATCATGTGGGAACAATTATCTTTATGGATTATTGATTATATTCAACCCTCAGGCAGCTGTGTGCCTCATAAGGCACTTTGTGGTTGCAGAAAGGGTAAATTTTGTAGGCTCTTTCAAGAGCCTTCCTGAATAATTTGAGAATCAACCTCTAGGGTCAGTTACCACTACTAATCAGACTAGATGGATAATTTGATTAATTAGGGATTCTTTAGGACATAAATAGGTACAGTAATAACATTAAGCAAACTAAAAATACGAAGTATTGACACGAAGGTCTAATTCATATATATATAAGTAGAGCAAATTGTAAATATGTTGGGACTGGTGCTTGGAAACAGCCACTGTTTCCTCTAGGGACTACCAGAAGGAAGGAAAGGATGGCACATTTTTCTCCTGATGATTGCCTCAGTGGAGCATACCAACAGCATTTTCTTCAGTTGTTTCTGAATAATAGAGGATGAACTCTCTTAAAATAACAGGATTTGAGGCAGAACTCACCAAAGTAAAAGGAAATCCTTCTGTTTTGAATGCTACTGTACTGATACGGGACTCTCTTTAACTATGAGTTGTTTGGCTCCTGCTTTACAGGCAAGTCTGGTGTCTCCAGTGTGCTGCTATTTGATCTTTAAAGGTTTTTTCACACTCTTTTCGGGGAATAGTATTCTCTGCTTACTGACAATACAGCTATGCTTTGTGTAGCATGTCCATTGTAATAAATTAGTGTTGTTTTTTTCCGCCTATCATATACACTCTTTCCCCCTTAATCTTCTATTTTATTTAGTTGTTTGGGTTTTTTTTTTGGTTTTGCTCTCATGGCATTTTACGCTCCTCCACTCCAGTCCAGAGGAGACAGGATTGTAATTTTTAATTCCAGGAGGGATCCCTCTATGGGACAGGACTGCCCAGGCACCTGAGTTAAAATATATGTCTTCTCAAGTCCTTGACAGTTTAATGTCAATGGAAAGTTCCTTCCAGTTTTTCAAATGAGTTTTTTCCCACTTGCTCCTCAAATGAGTGTCAAGATGTTTTTGGTATATGTACTGCTGTTCAGAAATTAGCCTGACTGGGTTTCACTGGTGATACAAATCTTCCTAGCTGCAGGTCACCAAATGAGTTGGACATAATGAGGACTGAACCGTGACTTAAGCCATACAGTCAAAAAAATCTGTGCAACTGCAAGTTGGACACATATATCTATCTATTTCTGCTATGGACAAAATACCTTTTTCTCTCACCCTAAAAACTTAAAAAGCACCAGCCATATTTTAGGCAACCTGTAGCCCAGTGGCTTATACACTTCTGCAGACAAGCAAGGTTTCAGAAATTTGTGGTTTGGGCTACAGAGCCAACAAGCACTAGGTAGCTCATAGGAATGCAGCTCCCTTTTCTTCTTAGGTGATAACTCCTGCAAGTGATAGATTTACAGAATAAAAGGCAAAAGTGCGTGGACAAAATATGTATGCCATTGCACAGTTGTGTTGCTAAGTACAGGCTTAACAATTAGCTGGATGAAACTGCAGAATAATGAATGACCATAAAGCTAGATTTAAATCTACAGTCTTAGGTTTTTTTAACAAGACTAATTTTGGCTGAGCATGTTTTTGTTAGATGGAAGACCATACCTTGCATATTAGATTTCAGTGTTCCTATCTCAGAGAAATTCATATCTGAAAACACATCTGTGGCTCATTCGTAATTAACAGTTACAGCAAATCTAGCTGAATCCCTAATGTTGTATAAAGTGTATGATCAAAAATACGTGTTTATGTGAAGCCAGTTTAACACTCCTGATACATTATGTCTTGAACCAGAACCTTACCCAGTACTTATGAGACCTTATCCATGAGACAAACGTGTCCAGATTATTTATGTTCCTGTAAGTTCACGACATTTGAAAATGGATTTTCTTCGTGTTTTTAAGAAAGAAACAGAAAGAATGACAAGTTCTTTTATGGTGTAGCTCTATACATTTGGTATACATTTATTGCTAATACAAACATAGAAAACAATATTTCACAAACAACTATCAACAGAAGAAGGAAAATGTTTACAGAGATGGAGATTTAGAGGAAAATGTTCTACTGTCCTCTGGGAAACTCTTTCCTAAACATGTATGAGAGAGGGGCACTTGGGCTTTTTACATGACTGTTGACTGCACATCATAGCAGTGAAATTCCTGGAAGGTATTAAATTCTCCTTTGCTAGGAATTAGTACTTTGAGGTATATCAAAGTGATGTGAGACAGTAGTTTATACTTACATTGCCATCACTTTTACCTTAATATGAAAGGAGGAAAGTGGGCAATGAATAACAATGAAGTAGCTACTTTTGATCATGCCTCAGCAAAAGGATTAAGGAAAGGCCCTGATCTGTGGCCCCTTAGGGCAGGGCTGTGAGGTGGCAGGGGTTGCAGCTCTGGCCAGGTCCCATGGCTGAGCCTGAGCTGAAAGTGACTTTCAGGGGCATGGGCTGGCCTTGGTGGGCCAGTGGACGTCACCCAAGTAGCTGATGTACGTCAGCAAAGAGAGGTTTAGAGCAGGACTACTAATATGGAGACTAAGTGGCATCATGGACTTTTTATGACTACTCTGTATTGTAATGAGCTGAAATTCATCCTGAGGTCAAGACAGCTTATAAAAGGTTTGTGTAGCCCAGCATTTTATGTCCAGAAGTAACCAAGAACATCTGTTCAGAAGGGAGCATAAGAACAGGGCAAGGCTGCAGGGTACTTCTTCAGAGAAGTGTCACACAGGGCCTTGCTAACACCAGGGGTTGATAAATGCTCTACACAACAGCTGTAAAGGCAAGAAGAAAAATATTATATTGTGGGGTAAAGGAAAGAAAGAAAAGTGCGCCTACACCAAGCAAAACACGACTCTGTGGGCAGCCTGAGATGTTCTTTGACTTGAGGAAATTTTAAAAGCATATGCTTGCCATGTACCTCTCAAGAGAGCTGGTACAATTTCCTAAATTAATAGATATTTTCCTCCATAAGGTTTGTACTGTCTATGTTTGCCATCTCAAAAGCTGTGCACCTGTCAGACCTTCTGCTTGTTATCTAGCATGTGTTCCTGGACTTCTTTCTTTTGTGGATCTGGATTTGAACTCTCAAGAAGATCAGGTGTCCTTCCTTATTTATTTCTTCTTCTTCTCCATGACAGTCAGGCTGTTAGTATATGTGGGTGCAGTGCATCTCAGTTGCATCCTGACATGGCCCTGATAAATCCAGCAGTGTGTGGCAGTGAAGTGTTGGCAGACCTCAAAGATAAGCAAGATAAATGTTGTGCGCTTTTCCAGTAAAGACCTTTGCAAAAATATGAAGTTACTCAGACTGTGATCTGGGCCTCTTATTTCAAAGAACTGCTGTATTTTCCCATCTGCTGCATAAGGTTTATTTGTAAAACTTGAGAATTTGGGGAAGGGAGAGAGGAGACCATGTACTATCTATTGTAAAAGTGGTAAGACTACTGCTAATAGACATTATGGTTACAAGTGGTGGTGAACCTGGCGTGATCTACCTCTTGTAAGGATGACAGCTGTCCAAAGAACCTAGAAGCAGTTCCACTTACTGTAGGTCTCATTTTGTCCCAAACCCTTTACAGAAAGACTTGTGCAGTGTTGGAGCCAGAGCAAGCTTGTGGGCAAAGGAAATAAAAGGGAAATCAGCAGTCAGCATACAGTTCCTGCTTCAGCAGGCATTGATGCTTGTGTCTGTCAAACACCAGGTTACTCAAATTATTCAACTGGGGGAACCAAGTGTAAAAGAATCCTTTTTTTTCTAAGTCACCTTGAGGGGAGGGCTTGCCCTGCTTATAGGGTGGCCACCTAGGCATCAGCCAAGGGTAATATACTGGTGCCAATGTTGAGGCTGCTAGGGAGCTTAACCCACGACTTATTGTCTTCAGTTTTGACAGTATAACTCAGTATTGAGTGTGGATGCCTGCAAGCCTGAGCTGGTATCAGCTGTATTAGTAAATGTGATAGCTGGTATTTATAGAAAAGATGGGTCTGTGGTTGTCCCAATATACACACCATGGCAGAAAAATGCCTGTCACCTTTACCTTCTGCTTCCTGACCTGTCCTGTTCTATGCTATGTAACTATGCTATGCTGTGCTATGCTGTCTATGCTGTGCTGCTGATTCTTGGGGAATACACACCCCAGCTAAGGTACTGTGAATGAGACTCTGCTGTTTTCTGAATCACAGTGGTAGGGTCACATACAGAAGACTAAGACAAGATCACTTCAATCCACTGTACTGCTGCAGGTAGACAATTTCATTCTCTAAGGCTGCCAGTATTTTCATGGACACTAAGTTTTACATAAGGAGGTGAAGAAAATTAATTAAACTGAAGCAGAGCATTGAAGGTGGGATGAAGACACATCATTTTGTGTTCGTTACATCTGTTCAGGCAGTGCTTTAAACAAATCATGCCCTCTTTGCCAGACAGATTTTCAGTAAATGCTTTATCTACTGGTCTGTGTAATTTTAACATTTCATTTTGTAACTCACATTGCTATGTAACAAAATTATAACAGTACCTCTGTGAAAAGATGTCAACTTCTTATTGCAGTGGTTTAAGCTTCCAATTCATTTGGAAAAAAAAAAAAAAGGCCTTTCAAAATTACACATGATTGATGCCCTTCAGCTACAAAATAGGTAGAGACATGATTCTTCTTTTTTACTATTAAACTTATTTGAAGTACAAGGTAAAGTACATTAGTTAACGTATTACTTAAGGACCATAAAACCGCCATCTTTCTGGCACTTTAGAAAGTGATTCCAGATTGTGAACAAATGCCTGCTTTTTCCAGCTGTGATCTACGCTTTAATTTTACTGGCATGTTATTATGCTATCCTGTGTACTAACTCTCTACACATTCCAGAGACCATGAAATAGTATAACGGGGTTTGCTTTTCTTCTGCTTACCAAGAGCAATATAACCTCCCAGTCACTCTGAGTTCCATAGGCTTTTCCCGGGCTTGTTTTCTATAGAAGAAACTGTCAGAAGCCCACGAAGCCTGCTGTTGAGTCATTTATTATATTTGAGCTGTGGTTGAGTTTGGAGCCCCTAGCTGAGATCAAGACTCCATCAATCTAGGCAGTGTATAGCCATGCTGTAAAAGACAGGCTTTACCTAATGACTGGGAAGAGTGGGTAGGAAATACAGCTTTTCAGGGGCGTGCTATACCAGCTAGCCCTGGGAGCAGTCACTGGTGAAGGTGGGCTGCTCCCTTGCCCAGCTTCCAGCCTCATGTTACCCTGAGACCATCTGAAGACTGCATCCTCCTCCCCCTGTGCTGAGCCCACCAAGCTGCCACAGAGAAGAACAACATGGGGTGCAGGGTAGGGGATGCATCCCCAGCTGCACTGCTCCTGCATTTCAGTCAGGTGAGATTTACAGATGACTCAAGGTTTGGCTGTGGTTCTAACAGCAAAAAGGTCTCTTTTAGCACAGCCCTGGGCACCAGGAGATGGCATGGTGTGTCCAGAGCCACCGAGTAACCACATTTCCTGCTGTCAGCATGGGATAAGTCTTCCTCTGTTAGGCAGTAAGGAGAGTTTCACATCTCCATGCCATAACAGCCCTTCTGAGAGGCTTTGCCTGGTACAGACAGACGCAGTGTCTGTGGCCTGGCACAGCAGAGTGGAGACAAAAGGCACTATCAAATGGCACTATTTGGCCTGCATAGTGAATAAAGATAAAGGCCAGTGATTTGTGGGAAGGAGTTAAGTCTCTGTACTGAACTGAGTTCAAAGAGCAGAAAAGACGTTCTCCCACATGCCTCCTTCATACCTGTCCTTTGAGTGGGAGAAGGAATTGGGCTTTTTCATCTGAGGCCCCAAAAGCACGTCACCATGCCTTCCAGTACAAACCAATTGGCTATGTACCCATCATGGCTGTTTGGGTGGATCAGTAATGGTTTGTGGCCTCTATAATCAAGACAAATAGGAGAAGCACTGTCTTTCATTATACACAGAGGTTGTGCCTAAGTAATTACATTGAAGAAACTGTATTGTAATGGAACCCTCTCATAAGGGTTTCTTCACTGTGCCAGATTATATTCATTTTTCCCCACCATGTTTGTCATTTGAAGGTGTATTTCTGCAATTGTAATCCAATTTGCCCTATGAGGGATGTGAAATATGAAGCCTTCATACCTTCAGTTCAGTCTTTGATAGATCTGAATTTTTTTCTTGGAGATGAAGTTGCTAACTTTCACAGCTAGTTTTGACCTGAATCTATGAAGGTCAGAGATAGCCCTTTAGAGTTTCCATTTTAATCTATATATTTCACCAGTTGTAGTGACCTTGGAAGTAATTCACAAATGTTGAGCACAGCTACACAGCTGCATGGGCAGATTGTGTAAAACTATGGCTATCAAGCAAAAAATATCTAAAAAAGAAACCATGCACTGAAACACTGTGGTCAGACATATGCAAAGTAATAAATCTTTAAAAAATTCCCACCAGTAACAAGGAAATTTTTCATGATTGGTGGGCTTTGCCTGCATCCCAGCTGATTAAAAGTCAATGGTCATGCAGTCATGCTGTACTGTATTTCACCTAAAAGGCAATTTTCCCTCCATTTTCAGGAAAGCTTCAGATTTGATTGACTACATTGCTTTTTGCTTGAATTTACCTGTACAGATTGATGGCTACCCTACTACACATGTAGTACCTGGGCAAATAAACTAATTTTGCTATCATTTTATTTATGGGCCACCTTCAAGGGATATTTGCATTCTTTATATAATATTTGCTTTGTGATACATTTGGTTATGACAAATGGTCTTCCTTCAGGATGTTTACTCAGTTGCGTGGCTTGACAAATATGATTTCACTAAGCAAGGAGTAATTTTGTTTGTTTGCCCCAGGCTGATTCATTTGCCAGTCTAAAGAATGCCTCACATGAAAGGACAGATGCTGTCTGACAGAGTAGGACCAATAATTTACGAGTCAGAAGTAAAAAATTAGGCCAGAGTTCTTTTTACTTTCTTACACCCATTTTAAGTTAATTAACTTTGAGAAGGTTTACTATGTCTGCACCGCTCCAAGGGGACACCCTGACCTGTAGAACCTCTTTTCCTGACTTGCTGTGTGATCTTGATTGTTGGGATGGAGCATCAGAGAAGGATACAGATGCCTCTGTAGGTAGGAGGTAAGTCAGCAAAGGCCATATTTCTGAACCCCCCACTAGAATTCATCTATTCCATCAATCACCTAAGAACTTCTACGAATCTAAAGCTTCATACATTTTGATTCTTGAAGATGAATTAAAGGCATAGTTATCACCTAGGGTTGAAAGCTAGAGTCTAGCAAATCAACAAGATGGCTGCAAATTAGGTAACACAATAGCCTCAAGCTAAATGGTGGCATTTTGGGATGATCTAGGTTTTGCTGGTGTCTGTTTGGCATGCTCTGAGGATGCCAACAAGTACAAGTAGCTGCCAGAGGGTACCAAAACAATGTGGGCATGGTGTTTGCACATGGGATACTAGGGAATCTGATTGCCTTGCAGTAGCATCTGACTCAAATCCAAATGATCTGTGTGGAGGAGCTCTCTGGGAATGAAAAAAAGCAGCTGTGCTACGTACATGGCTAGGCCACAGTAACTCTTAATAAGTAGGACTAAGTGTATAACCTGGGACTTTGGATTTTGTGTGTGTCTGTGGTTCACTTGTTTTTCTGTTTTGCTTTTGAATTGCTCATGATTTGTTTATTTATTTGAGACGGGAAACTTACTCGGAGAATGCAAGAAGCAGACACTGAGAGAGTGTTTTATCCTGTGGAGAAGCAGTCAGCATCAATACTTTTCTTGTTTGTAGGTACTGCACCATCAAGGTGGGAAGAAAGTGGCACAAGTGCTTAGGAAACCCTAATGCTTCCCTAAAGATTCTGCAAGAAGTCTGGTTCCACAGCTACTGCAGGGTCAGATCCCTGAGAAACAACTAACCATTTCTTGTTCTTAGCAATGATTTTATTTTCTTGACACGTTTGTTTGGAGAGCAAGGATGGAGAAGCAGGAGGAATTAAAGTCCCCTTTCCCTGCTGATATGTGCTTATTGTGACAGACCCACTGGCAGCATGAGGCTGCATTCTTCCTTGGCAAATCTTCCTCAGAGTACTCAGAAAAATTCATATCACAAGGGTTTGACTGGCTGAATTTTCTGAATAAATCAAGGCTTTATTTTATCTTTAAGTAAAAATTTAAAATAAATGTGCTTGTGAATGGAGATCACTATAAATAAGAACCAAAAGCTGAACATCCCGCCTAGTATATCCCAATTAGCATTGGATTATTAGTCAGCTGGGGTGCCAGCCTAGAAGTAACAGTCTGCTTTGTAACACAGCTGGGCAACGTGTTAATTGTTTTTATTAATGAAGAAAGCTTCCCTTCCTCAGCTATTTTTTAATGAAATTGTAGATTCTTCCTTGGTTAGTAAATCAAATCAAATCAAATCACATTTGCACACATTTTTGTCACCAGCAGATTGCAGTTAGGATAAGAACATCTGAGTTTCAAATACAGATTATAGCTAATGAATGCATATTCAATAGTAATAATTAAAATTATTAACACATTAAATACTGTATCTGACTGAAAGAGATTTGTTGTGTTAAGAATACTGTATCCAATACAGAAAGGGAAATGTTAGGAAGTAATCTTTGACGTCGTTAGATTGTATTTATCTTGCAAAAAAAAAAAAATAAGATTTATAGTTCATACAAATATTTCAACAGCTCTTTATGGAATGATGTGATATAATTTGTAATAAGTGTGTGACACACTGAATTGCTACTAAGAGACTGTTATTTCTTGCCCCAGCCAGTTGTTGCAGGTGATTGTTTTGTGAGATTAATACTCCTGTCACATAACACTTGCCTCTGTCTAGCGTTATATCATCCCCTTTATTGTGTCTGTGAATCAAATGCAAATAAAATTATGGTGCCAACTAAATTTGACAAGTATAGGATAGCATCCTTAGTCAATTTTGTGATGCCTCTGAAAGGCCAACAGAGATTTTCTTTTTCCATTTTACTCATCCTATTTAGTGATGGAATAAAAAGCCATTCCCTCACCAGGGCCTGGGCTGGGTAGGGCTGGTGCAGGCAGCAGCCTCCCCTGCTCTGCTCTTCCAGCTGCTACTTCTCTGCTGTGGTGATGCAAGTGTACTGCAGCAACAAAGCTGCAACTGAACAAAGAGTAGAGTATCCGTTTGTGGTTTCTAACAATTTCTTGTGGTAACAGGGAAGGCTGTGAACCATGCACTAAATTAAGACTGCTGGTCCCTGAAGTACACACTTTGAAAGCCATGGTAAGTGGGACACTAGGTCACGAGAGTGCTGACAATTGGGACAAGCTTTCCAAATGTAAGTAAGAATATAAAACAATACGTAGGATCCCATCCTGTGAGATTATAGTGCTAGCACTGGAGTAGGAGGGACTGTGGAAAGCTGTATCCATCACTGGTCCCATGACTTACTGGCCCACTTATATGTGTTCAAAGGATGCACTCTACAAGCTGATGCAGTCGTTAGATTATAGCATGGACCACCTTGCTACAACAATCTGTCACCCCTGACTTTCCAATAAGCCCTGTCACTGATCCCCTTTCCCTTTGACCTTTCCTGTCAAAATTGCTCATATACTGGTTTCTCTGGGGTGCTGGAGAAGCAGCTCTCTACAAGGAGAAATTCATAAAGGAGAACAAATAATGGAAAGGCATTGAGAAGACGGGAGAAGAGGGAATTCCTGAAGACCCCTTCTGACAAGAAGATAACTTGTTATTTCAGTCCAGGATGACTCTAACAAGAGGAACTGATTTTTTCAAGGACTATATTCCTTGAGAAATGCAGTTATCTCAAAACAATTAATGTGATATTTTAAGCAGGAAAGGAGGTGATGGAGAGAGAAAACTCCCAGCAGTATGTATTGCTACCTTCCTTCTCACCTATTCCTTATCCACAAGGATGGGGACACTGTGAGCTGAGAGAAGACTCAGGTTCAATGCAACGCTTGCATCCTCTTTGGAGACATAATCGTGGACTTCAATCCCAAAGCCTGGGGAGCTCGCATGGTCAGAGCAGCTTTAGCAGCCAGAAGTGAGAGTCCAGCAGTATTTTGCAGGATAAGGACCTGAGGAAGGTAAGATGCTGATATTGCTATTTAATTTCTGCTGAGCAGGTAACCTAGTTGTGACTATTCAGTGCACATGTGCCCATATCCACATCAAACAATATGCTCTTTCCCTAACTCTTCCCATGAGTGAAAGACCATTTAGCTGCTTGTACGTCTGACCTGTGACTTCTCTGCTGTATTTTTTACCTTCACTCTGGGTGAAAGTTTCAAAGAAGCAGTGTATGGCTAAGCAAAAAAGAGCTATTAGCAACTAGTGACCTGTTCTTGGTGATAACTTGGGCTAAATCAGCCAAAAAGCTTTTCTGTAGGTTCAACTCCAGTTGAAGTGACAGGGGAGAACTACTAAAGTCACCCATCTCAAGATGGAGACCTTGAGAACCACTACATCCTGGGCCCTCATGAAGTCCTGGAAGCTGCTAGAGGGCGAGATCTCTTCTTGACAGAGATCATAGGTACTGATTCTTTGTACTGTTTTTATATCCTTTTAGCCATAGGTTTGCCCGTCTCTTGTGATATAGCTATGCCTACATGGACTTGGACTATACAGACACATCAGTGGATAATTTCCACCTGCCTTCGTGTTTTTGAAAAGTATCAGCTCTAACAGAGAGGGTCGTTTTGGAAAAAAAGATTACCTTGGTTACTGCAGCAAGAGGGAGAAGGGAGAAAGGAAGGTGTTCAGCACTGATCCCAGGACAGCTGGCACAGGGGAGCTGTCCTTTAGGAGAAGCTCAGCTATCATCCAAGACCAGGGAGGGTGACCACTCTGACCCAAGCCATGTGTGGCCAGGGGATGGATGGGCAGGTAGCATTTCTAAAGCTGCCCAGATGGCAGCTGTAGTACCAAGTGAAGATATGTAAAAATCTTCTGCAAATTTTTAACATTTACAAAACAGGGCATGTTTCTCAAGCAGAATCTCTCTCTCCCCTCAACCGATGCATGAAGTGGGGAAGATTCAATGTACTACTTTTTCCCATTGTACAATAAATAAAATGCCAGCTGCTGCTAGAAAAGGCTGAAAAAAAAGTTCTCTTAAAATAGTTATCTAACCTGTACCTTTCCTTTCAGCTGCTATAATTTCTCTGCCACTCAGCAGCCCAGAGAGCAATGCTCAGCATGTTTTACAAGCACTTTATGTAACTTGTGGAGAAGAATAAAAAGGTCATCTTTCTAATGCTGTGTAATCCTGCACACTATTAAGTACCAAAGGTACTTCTCTTTTGTACCAATTGTACTGAAAAAACAAGAGTGGAAGTCATGAGCATTTAGAAGGTGTTCTGTTGGGTATATACGTGATCAAAGCCAGGAACAGTCCTTTGCTGAGAGAGACATACTATACATTTTCAAGTTATAGCACTTCTGTCATCATGCCCAAGTGTTACAGCATATATCCTCAGCCGTGTCCAGTGGAGCTATGCATTGGATTTGCCTTCATTTGCATATGTCTGCTGTGTGTATTGATTATCTGAGCAAATGATGCTAAAGCAGCTAAGTGATGTTTATCCAAATTGAAAAGATAATTGGCCAGATTCAGCCTTAATGTAACTGTTCCAATCAGTGAAGTTGTGTCAAGGACAAATTTGTCTCAAGAGAAGGAGAATTCCCCATGATGTGCCTGTTAAACCAAAGCAGTTGCCAAAAATAAATTAGGAAAAATAAAGCAGTTCTCCCAGAAAAAGCAAATCTTAACCAAATCTGTGCTTCCCTGCTGGGATCCAGAAAGTCGGTATTGGAGGACAACTTCCTGCAGCAGGGTGCTGCTGCCCGGCTCTTGTGCCCAGTTTTTGCCCAAGTGGCTGAGCTGCAGAGACTGCTCTGATCAGGTGCCCAAAGGGCTTAGCCTGAGTCTCCTCCCTGACAGGTCTCCATCATGGGATGGGCACAGACGAGTGCAGGAGGAACCAGTGGAAGCCTCTTAGCTCTTCCACAGCTACACCTCTAAATAAAGCAGGAGCACACATCTAGGCTTGATAGCCCCAGCTGGCTTGTGCCCACCATGCCTATGGCCAGGACTGCATAGAGTGGATGTGAATGGAAGAGAGCTAGCTAGCGAGGTGGAAACAGAAATCTTTTTATTTACCAGCACAAACACCCCGGGGGCTGGATTAAACGTTTGCATGCTGGGGACAACAGACCGTGCCAGCAGAAAGAATCAATCAGTCCTAAAGACAGATGCACCTTGTATTCAGCTTCTGCCTCTGCCAAACTGCCCTGCACCCTATTACTGGGGAGGTTCAAGCCTGTAGTGTGATTTTTGAGTACTAGTGGATACTTTTAGTCAAGCTTTCTCTTATGTTCACTCTCCTTAAATGCTACCTATTAATGCAACACACATTCTCTTTGTGGCATTTTGTGCTTAGGGTTTCGTGGATGAATGGATTGTTCTGTAATGCAGGTAACCCTAATGAATAAATAAATGTCAACTCGATATTTCATAAAGTAAAATACTATAGCTGTTCTCAGTAATATGCTAAAGTAATTTTACCTTTACAGCAATTCTGATCTCAATTTCAGTGTGTTTTCAAATCTATCCAATATAAATCTGAACGAAAAATTTATTATGAATAATTTATGCAGCAGATTTGACCCACTTTTCTGTTTGCAAATTACTGTAATTCCTCTGTAATGGTTGTGTTTTCCCCTCCATTTTTTGTCCTCCAAACCTAGATTGAGGCCAAGTAAGGCTGTTCTAAAATAAATCATAAATTATCTCTACCTACTGCTTGCTTCCAAACTGTGGACGCAACACTGCTGTGAGCAAATATGATATTGAAAACACACTGTGATTATTTAAATTTTATATTATTCCTTGTTGAGGAGATAGGATAGAGGTAATTGGTGTTTGCTGAGAGTTTTATGCAGTTATCACTGGATTTTTATAGAATTTTTTATCTTGTGATCATCTCTGTATTACTATTGTTAATTAGTTAATAAAATTATTTTCGCAAAGAATCTCTGAAAAGAATCAGCAATGGCTGTAGAAAGATCAGTGGAAATGGCACAATATTGTATTTTCCTCCTCTTCATGGAGCTTTGTCTTTGAGCCTTAGTTCTACAAAAAATCTGGCTTCATTCCTGATTGATGAAAGACAAAGACATGGCAAGCACATTTATCTGTAGCTGTTCAGAAGACGTTACATTCTTCTTTTTTTCCCTGACATACTTTAAACAATGAAAATGTATTTGCACAGTCTTTCTCATGAACTATGTAGTAATAATTCTTCCTCTTTCTTTTTTTGATTAATTATTATAGCACCTAAGTACTGTCCTGAGACTTTGGGGAGTTCGTGCATGTTGGACTCTCTATACAGTTCAAAAAAGGAGTTTCTAATTGTGCATCAGGGAATGAAGTCATATGCATTTACTTTTAATAATCTTAGTGGTTCTGATACAGAGAGATGTTTTATGTGCCAAGCAGCTCTTTTGAAATCTTACAGCTCTTCAACTTGTTCTTTTGTTTGCTTTTAAGAACACAGTGTGGCAGCCTGTATTTCAGTCTCAATAAAGTACAGCATTTGGCACACATCCTTTTTAAAAGGATTCTTATCCCTTTATAAAGATGGATAGCTTGGTCATGGAAAGCAGAGTATAGTCTCTGAAAGAAATGGGAACAATGTACAAATGGAGCAGTAAAAGTAAATGACACATTAGATTCACTAGCCAAGCAAGATCTTACAGTCTACATAAAGGCAAAGATGCTGACTTCACAGGACCCTATGAGCAGAGCTTCTGTAGGCGGCAGCAATTTACAATTACTGGTACATTAATGATAGTATGTGATAAGTGAATTACTGGGACATTGGTAAATGCTGTTCTCATTAAAAGTCAATCTATTGTTGGCACTAAACTCACAGTTTATAGAGATGCCTACATATTGAACCATTAAAAAAATGGCATTTTGAGATATCATCTGGCAAGAAGAATCTCAGCTGAGGAGTGAAACCTTATTTTATTAGGTGCTGTAGAGAAAATCCTTTTAAACCATTGAAACCCATACATGTATAAGATATTGGAAGACACCTTTCTATTAATTTCCTGCAGAAAGGCAGAAGAAGTAGGTTAATGATCTTTGAGTTACAGGTTCATCAAAGCTGCCAAAGTGTGGCTAATTTTGGAAAATGAAGAAGTGCCCTGGCAAAAGGGCTTGGGGCATTTTATATTTCAGTTGTTTGAAAGAGATTCCTAGACTCTCTCCAAGATCTGACTTGCTCTGTCATGGAGTGGATTTCCTTTTAGCTATTATCCCCATGGTGTTCTTGGTTACTTATATCCAAGTAGATAAGTGGGTTTAGACTTCCATGTGATTTAGGTCACCTGGTGATGGCTGCTGGGGGGGTATATCTTTCTAAAAGACAGAGTGTAGGGATAGGGACTGATAGGATGACTCATTTAGAAGATATTGAGCTAGTAAAAATGTGGGGAACGTGGGGAAATATCTGTGAATGGGAAGAGTTGAGCTCCCCTCTACACATTCATCTTAAGAGCAAGGCAAGTACTTCTAGAATTTTTTGTGTTTTCAGACAATTGTGTGGAAGGTTACTGTACTTATTCTCAAAAAGTCCAACCTAGGAAGTCAAATTAGACAAGCAGACCATTCAGTTTTTAAAGGTTGTAGCTGAACAAGGATTCTAACAAGGAGTGACCCTTGGAGAGCATACTGTGATCAAACAATGAATCAAAATTTATTCTGTTTGACTCCTTGCTTATGCATGCACCTGCCAGCAAAAGTCTGCGTCAGTAATTTGAATGGAGTGCTAAGCCTCTATGAGACATGATGAGTCCCAGAAGATGTGAATAGGTACACTAAGATATGTCATCCTAGAAAAGGGAGTTGTGAGTAGGGCATGTGCAGAACAACAGCATGTGCAGAACAACAGGAAAGAAGGCTTTGCTGAGTCAGCTAAGAGGTTCCATTCTTTATTTTGACTATTTTGTTCTTAGTCATCAAGGTCCATACATAGCAAACATAATTAGCTTCATTCAGCCATAGTCTTGCTCACTCTGCCTCTTTAATAGCTACGGACTGTGATAATATCCCTGTTTCCTTACTGGTAATTTCATATTTTTTTTTATTTTTCTTATGAGGTGGCTCTTGGGACACATGACATTTTTGGGTAAAGACCCTTTCTGATTACCAAACTGATCTTAACTAAGATCAGACCTGATTGACTGTTAGTCTGGTACACTGAAGCACTGTTGCTCCAGAAGGCTACAAGCTGCACAAGCATTTCTGAGAAACTCACAGGTCTAAGTGAAAGAAGGACAATAGTATTTGTATGACTGTAATCTTGAGGTGATGTGTAAATGCATTACATCTCTTAGGGCATTATCCTAAAGAAATTGGTGCTGTGCATCCACTGAAAGGTTGTAAAAAGAGGCTTTGGTACTACTCAAGTTTCCGTATCTTCAAGCTAACTAGACTTAAAGGCTACCTACTGTACTGCCATTTGGAAAACATACCCTCAGTGAAGAACATGCTCATTCAGGATTTTAGAAAGTTCCTCTGGGGGCCTTTTTTTCCTGGAATAATTTCCATCTCCTTGGATTATTCTTCAATCATGCTTTCTGCAATTGACATGTTGACATAATTGTAGTAAGCTATCATGTAGAGAGGTACTGCACACAGATTGAAAGCATTGGATGTCTTGTGATTCTTCAACAACCTCTTAGAAATGTTAATGAATCCCATTGTTACTCATTCCATCAACAATCTTTGGGTTTTTTTTTTTCTAAAGAAAAAGATGAAGTGCAAAATGTTTTAAAATGCTTATTGTAAAGTGCTGAAAGTAGAACCATAAATGAGAACAATACTCTTTACCATGCAAGTTTAAAAGAGAAAAGGTAGTTTGAAATGCAATTTCGGTTTTCTTAACCAGTGATCTTTATTCCGAGCTCATGTTAGAATCAACTGGATTTTCCTTCATTATGTGTGAAGGAACTGCTGTGTTTTTACTGATATCCCCAGTCACAATTTACTGTTCATATTGCCCACCATGCATAATACAAAAATATTGAAGGTTGGAAGTTGTGTTTCACCCCTAAGGCTATATGTTTTACTCCATGTAATAAGGTAGATTAAATTAAAATTTGATTTAGGGTTTTTGAATGGCATATCATTCAAATAATGAAAAAATGGTTTGTTCTGTATTTGAAATGTGTTCGTAAGTGTTTTTAAGCAATAATATGATAACCTGGAATTTCAAACAATGGGAAATGGAATGGGAAAATAAATTATTCTTAATTCGTATAGTGTACATAAATATATAAAAGATTTCTTAACATTTTATTTATAAATATATATACACACAAATGCACCATATGCTTTATGCATTTTTAGACTTCAAAGATATATTTCAGGAATCTATTTGACTACTGGCTAAATAATAGTTTGTATAGTAATAAGCATTCAGTCATATTTAACCTTCTTTGATGAGTGTTTATGTCCGTATGGCCCAAGACTTTTGTCACTCCCCTTCCTTTGGCAGGAACTTTAATTCTGCCCCTTTACCATTTAAATAGAAAACTACTTAAAATTATTTCTTCTTTTTAAAACTTAAAATTTAAAGCACAAGTATTCATATCTTTTCACATTGAGGCACAACTGGATTTCATTCTCACTCCTCATCTGCTTGCAAGATGTTGCATGTTTGGAAGTTGTCATCTGAAGTGTGTGTGTGGTTTCAACCCACTACTCCTTGCCCACACAGAGATCTCCAAAGGCACCCTTGTGACCTCTCAAGCCCTTACACCACTTATCCTCTTCCCTCTTCATATACACATTGTACCCTTAACTGCACACTGTTAAAAGCTGTTTCTAATGGAGAGCCTCAATGGCTGCTGCTTTCAGACTTCCTCCAGCCCTGGACCTAAGAGCAGTAGGCGTGCTGCATTGAGAACATTCCCTCATTCTATAAGTTTGCCTGCTGGCCACAGTGGTGTCAGGCTGGAGGAGAACGATACAGTAGCTCCTCTTTTTCTGTGGCAAAAGAAAGTCTCCAGAAGCTGTGATTCAGAGTGCTGCTATTCTGACTTGGCCTGCTCTTGGTGTCAGCAGTGAGCATAACTATCTTGATGAGAGCCACTCAAAATTCCATATGTTCCTTCATTAAATAGTTGGTGCTGAAGCCATCATTCAAGTTGTTATGGCAAATACTGTGTGATCTCAACCAGTAGGAGGTAGGTATCTACAGGGCAGATAAATAAAAAGAAAAAAAAGTGTTTGGTGTTTCTGCCCAGTAATGAGGAGAGGGTGCCAATGTACGCACTCCCAGGTGGTGTGAGCACACTTCCTGGGTCTGGTCACAATGCCCATGGAGGGATCTCAAGATAGCAATAATCTGTCTAATGATGAGGGGATAAGTTGTTCCTTGTGGTTCCTGCCTGCAATAGAATCACAGAATCGCAGAATCACAGAATTATTATGGTTGGAAAGGACCTCTGAGATCACCAAGTCCAACCATACACAAAACCACAACACACTCCCTACAATCTCAGCCACTAGAGCATGCCCTGAAGTGCCATATATACACGTTTCTTAAATACCTCCAGGGATGGTGACTCAACCACCTCCCTGGGCAGGCCTGTTCCAGTGCCTGACCACTCTTTCAGTAAAGTCATTCTTTCTAATATCCAGTCTAAACCTCCCCTGCTGCAATTTCAGACCATTTCCTCTGGTCCTGTCATTATTCGCTTGGGAGAAGAGGCCAGCACCCAGTTCTTTACAACCTCCTTTCAGGTAGTTGTAGAGGGCAATGAGGTCTCCCCTCAGCCTCCTCCAAACTAAACATGCCTAGTTCCTTCAGCCTCTCCTCACAGGACTTGCTTTCTAGACCCCTCACCAGCTTGGTAGCTCTCCTCTGGACACGCTGCAGCACTTCAATGTCCTTCTTGTAGTGAGGGGCCCATAACTGCACGAAGTACTTCAGGTGAGGCCTCATCACGTGCTGAGTACAGAGGCATGGTCACTTCCCTACTCCTGTAGGGAGTGTAGTACACAGAGGAGGATGATGACTTATGGCTCTGTCAAGGAAACCGTATCATAAAAAACTCCAAGCAGAGAAGCAGAATGTTTTAGATAATTTCACATACTTGTTTGAATGGAGCACAGCAAGCACATATCCAGGTGCTTTGAAAGACAACTCAAACTTTTCTTCAGTAGCCATCAGCAGATATGTTCCTGAGTTTACATAGCAACACACACACAGGTGGGTTTTCACGAAAGGTCCTGTAATTTTAACTCCAGATAGTTGTGATGGCCTCGTCAGTGTTTCACCAACACCATCAGAGTAAGGATAATAGTGGTTAAACTTGTAGCTTTCCATGTGTTCTCTTTACATATTTTCCTCATGCCACATCTATTTTGTATGGTGTCATCAGACAGTTTTTTCTAGGTTACCTCATAAAATTTTCCTGTCATTACAGGAAATGAAGAAGTACTTTTGTAATCCACATGCCATAAAATACATTATTTGACTTTTTCTGTAGTGAAAAAAAGAAGGTATGGGAGAGAAGAGGGATGGAGTGGATGCTTTGATCCCAGAGTGGAAGCTGAAAGGCATATATAGCACACCCTGTCCATACCATCAGTGCTGTCCGGGGACTAAAAATCTCACACTGAGCAGTAAACTGTCTAGAGCTAGCCAACAAGAAAAGCTAAGGAGGGCTGAATCAAAACTCTTGCCCATCTCCAGATGCCAGAAAGTGAAGTGAGGGCTGCAGGGGATCACCTTTATTTACTGTGGCTGCAAAACCACAGTATTCACAGAATAACAGAATATCCTGAACATATGTCATTGTAAGTATCCTTCTGAAGAACCAAAACTTGCTCAAGTGGATAATAGATGTGCAACACAATGCCTTTTATACAGCAGTCTAAATGCTGGTACCCACCCATGGAGCTAGAGACCTGGGCCCAAAGTGTTCTCTGCCTTGAGGGATCTCTATGGTATCCCGTCTCACAACAGAGGGTTTAACTCCGTCCAAGGCTGCAGAAAGCTGGACAAACCAATCTCATATTCCTCCTTGTTCTTTCCTTGTTTTCAGAAGGTGGTGCAGAAAATAATCCTGTCCTGGAATTTGGGTTCTTTCCTGGGATGGTAAGTTTGAACCCTCCCATGCTGCAGGGAACCTAGGCCATTTCCTTGGTGAAGAAAATATCTATTTCATTCATTTTTGTACAAGGGATGAACAATGCTGCCTTGGCAGCCTGACAAGGCAGTCGTATGGCTTATATGACTCATCAGCCATATTTTAAGAGAAAGCACAGTTTTCACAATGATTTTAGAGTGTAAAACCAGTTCTCAACCAAGTCACTAAGTTAAAAATCAAGTATAGAATCATAGAGTTATTTAGGTTGGAAAGGGTCATCAAGTCTGTTAACCTAACATCGTCAAGCTCACCTCTAAACTGTGTCCCTAAACACCACATCTACATGTCTTTTAAAAACCTCCAGGGAGAGTGATTCAGCCACTTCCCTGGGCAGCCTGTTCTAATGCTTTTTAACCCTTTCAGTGAAGCACTTTTTTCCTAATATCCAACGTAAACCTTCCCTGGCACAACTTGAGGCCATTTCTTCTTGTTCTGTCACTTGTTTCTTGGGAGACAAAACTGACCCCCGCCTCATTACAACCTCCTTGCTGGTCTCCCTGAGGGACATAAGGTCTCCCCTGAGCCTCCTCCAGGCTAAACAATTCCCTCAGTTCCCTCAGCTTCTTCTCATATGTACCTTAAAGGCAAGATGACAAGATTTCAGGCACTCTGTTTCTACCTTTCCTTCTGGTTGGACTAGATGTCCCGTACACAGCAGGCTAGCTTCTTTATAAAGCTGATTATCATACAGGAATCTGAATTTTTAACTCATACCTGTGATTAGCATTTTTATATCTGCATGCCTCAGGAACTATAGTGTGGTGTAAAAACAGGACTGAGGGGAAGGGATATCTTCCAGGGGATTGGTCATCACTGATGACCAATGTGAACTCATATTATCCTTTTCTTACCATTTTTCCTGTGAAGAAAACATAAGAGTGAGATTTTCTGTGGAGTATCTCAGCACCTATTTTATTTACACTGTGACTGTAAAAAAACCAGAATGAAATAAACTTCATCGCTTTGTCCCTTGGCATCATTGCTCTGATGTTCTGTTTATGCTACAGCTTTCATGTGGATTCCAGTTGGACTGGCCACATCCAGGAGGAAAACAGAGAAATATACTTTTTACAAACAACAAACATCTGCTTAACACTGTCAAGAGCTCTGCCACGTGAAAGCATTACTTTTTACCAGCTGCTGCCTCCATAGCATCTGCCTCTCTCCCCAAAATGTTCCAGTTCTGGGGATCAAATGGCAAATATTGTGTGGTAGCCATAGGCTCCCTGACAAGTGAATACAGATTCAGTGATGCAAGTTTAAGACACTGAAGTGGCTGATATTTTGGACAGACTAAACCAACGCTGCCTGTAAAATTAGACGTCATGGTCTGGCCTCTTATCCAGGAAAACAGAACGGCACCTTGTCAACCAGGAAAGCAAACTCTGACAGCCTCTGGAATACGTTTAGGAAGTCACTGCCAACTCTAGTGGAGATTTAAAACAACCATAGCCAAATTAGCAATTAGAGAAACAAGATCCTTGGGATTCACCACAACACCCTCTGACCTCCAGATATCTTAAGTCCTTGAGATAAATGAGCCTATTGAGCATTTGCAGTAACTCAGTTTCAGTGGGTACAAATACTTTATGATTAAATCCAGCAGCACAGAGTGCCAGGAGATGGATCATATAGAGCTTAACACAATCAGAAAATTGTATCTATTAAACACACTTGCTGGCCAGCTCAGCCATTAACAGTTAAACTATAAAAGCATTGGCCTGAAATGCTGAATCTAAACAAAGCACAGGAGATGAAACACATTACTTTACGGGATTATTATAGTCCTAAATCTAAGATCGCAGAGCCAAATCTCTAAGTTTCTTCTCCCTTGCTGATTTGCTGCTCAAGGAAAGGAAGGGTTCCAGAACACTGACCGAAGGTAATGCTTTAAGTACACTGACCACTCCAACTACTGAAAATAATGATGATCTACAGCTTACATGATAACAGCATACTTCCTCCATTGCTTGTTTTAATTCAAACTGATAGAGTCATAGAACTGGCTGAGTTTTGCATAAATCATCACTGGTAATACTCTTTCAAGGGTAATCACAACATTAATATCCCAGACAGGGCAAGAAATAATTAAAATGTAGTAGATTCCATATAGAGGTTTCCAATATTAATGCAAATCACCTTTAGTCAATAAAAATGAACAGTAGCTTTAGTTCATATAAATGAATATTTAAAAACAATACGGTAATGCATTTGCTTTCAATTTTATTTTTTTCCTTGCAGTCTTCATTCTTCTTGGTAATAATGGCATTTTTTCCTCCAACTAATACCTTTCATTTTTCTTTTAAAGAGCTGAAATGATGGCACATCTCCCACATCCCTCCCCCACCACTGCGCAGCAATATATATCTCCATAGATACATCTCAGATGTATTGGGTAGCACATTGCTCTTTCCACAAAAGAAATCCGACTTCAACCCTTTTATTATGGGCCCAGTTCACGCTGAAGGGTTTGTATAAGAAAACTGAGACTCCCTGCAGAAGGTGGCAAGCTCTGGTACACGTCTGCAGCTGTTGAATACAGCAGCACTACAGAAATGCTGTCATATCTTCCAAGGGTTTTTTTTCTAATTAACTTTGATATATAACTGTCTCTGAGACTGACCCTATTAATGCACAAGTTACTGTGATATTTCTGTACTGTTTACAGGCAACCACAACAGATTTGCAAACTTAAAAGCAGACTAGGGTGAGCTCTCTGAGTTCCTTACAGATTGAAGTATTTGGATTCAATAACAGGATTAGTGATATTTGATTACTAAGGAAGTAGCTAATTAATCACGTACTATTTGATCCCTCCTAGTATGAAAAAATAATGATAGAGCTACAGATTCTTTACTACTTCTTGTAATTTTACATGGCTAAAAAATGGTTATTTTGCAAATAATTTAATTGAATGCGGGAGACAATGAAGCTAACTCAACAGCTTTACCATTTAAAAATAAGTAATGGACTGCCCGTCAATAAGCCAATGGCATAGCCAAATGCCAGTGTCAGAGAGTTACAGTCAAAGCCAGGCTTTGACATCTGGCCCCTGTGACTGCCAAGTTTATTCAATGAGTGATTGCAATGGATGACTGCATTAAAAAAAATAAAAGAGAGCAAGCCAAGAAGGGATGCAAAACGACCACCTTTTCCTCCCATGTCTCCACCTCCTCCACCCCCATATGTCACAGTGCTAGTGAAATGAACGATATCCTGCCAAATTAACAGTTCAATCCCATGTCTGTGACAACATTTTTGGAACGTGAAAGCTGTTCTAAAACCTAAGCCTCTATCAGCGTCTAATCTGTGACCTACAGGATAGGATGTGTTTGGAGAAGAGCTCAGCAAACCGGCTTTTTCAAGCCCTACAGAATCAGGTCATCCAAATTCAGTGTGATCATGCTGCTTTAAAAATTATGTTTTCCACTGCTCTGTTATCTCATGACAGTCCATTGTGTCAGCAGACTGCTGGTGAAGCACCGCGTGCCTAATGATACTGACCATCATTACTGGCTTATTGAGAACTGCTACATTTCATTTTGTGGTTCTCTGGCAGCTGAAGTGGACTTTTTTTTTATTTTTTTAAAGAGTATTCTTAATCCATTCTTAAGGGCTTATGCTCTATAGCAAATAACTCCCATTTAGAGACTATCTACATTTTGATGCTAAGGGAAAATGATCTGAATTAAACATAGTGATTTTGAAATTGATTACTGAAGTTACATTAATCCCTCATGTCAGTGGAAAGTATTATGCAAAATGAAACTTACTTTCCTTTGGACTTTAGAAGTGACATAAATGAAATTGAATTTAGCCTTGTTTCTGCCTGAATAACAGTGTCCATATCAGAAGTTTAGTCTCTGGTTTCACAGCTATTTAGATTGATTTTACTGAGAAAGATGATAGAAATTACATGGGAGAAGGTAGAGACTACAGAGAGACTTTAGAGTATATGAATTCTCCCTTGTTTCCCAACCCTTCTTTCAGTCTTTCAATGGAAACTGCAGATTCAGTGTCCATTTTCTGTAATTAATCTGTCGTAGGAATATTGAAATATTGAAACTTGCAGTGTAGATCTTAATCATCCTTAACATATGCACAAATGCACTTTTACCTTTGTAATCAGGGGATTACTCAAAGTATGGCAGCCAAATACCTGTGCTGATGTTCACAAGATATTGGCCTTGAAGTGTGAAGCAGGAAATGGCTGAAGGAGAGGCCTAATAACTCCGTTGCTTATTCATTGATGAGCTCCTCGAGGTGTAGAGTAACAATTTGGTTTTTTTCACTTTCACCCAGGGATGCATCCCACAATTCCCCTACTTCACACTTCAGTGACAAGCTGTAGACATCTACAAGGCAGACATTTGTATCTAGACCTTTTTTATGGCTTTCAATGGAAAGAAACAAGAGCTTCTAAACTGCTCTTCACCTCATACTGAAGTAGCTGCCACAACATGCTTTGAAAGTATTTTTCTCCCTCCTTTCCAAATGAGCTCTCCGCTAGATCAGACACTGGTGTCTATGGCTTGGATATCTAATTAGGAGAGATCAGCTTGTCTTCCCAGAGACTCAGAATGATATAAGAGTCCAGTTCCTGTCCTCTGCTAGTACAAATGCTTCCTCTGTCCAACACGGACAGGTGTGTTTCTAGGAAAAGCCATACAAAAAAGGTGCTGTTGTTTTAATTTAAAAGATTCTAGCTATGTTAATGACCAACATCATGTTTAGGGAAATCTGGGTACTTTGCCACCCTCTCCAGAAAAAGGGCAGATGTAGGGAGAAAAACATGGTTTTATTTGTGCTTCTTCTGTCTGTTTGTTCTCTCAGTACAAACTACCTCAGGAACTTTAATATTCTGGTGAAGACCATTTTACTTTCACAGGCCCAAGGTAAATGATTTTTCTCCAGCTGCTTGATTAATAAAATGTACTGCACAGATTTTTTCAGTCAGTAGATTATTATAATTCACCATTTGGTACTAAGCTTTATTTATAACCACTTTATTCTTTCATCAGAAACTCATTTAAAATCATTTTACTTTGCATATAAAATTAGTAGAATGAACAATACCAAGTATTTTAAAACTAGTTTATTCCAGCTAGCTGCTTAAATGCATTTCACTCACCTTTTTTAACAGTGTGTTTCTCTAAGGGACACAGACCACACTGTCTCCCACTGGCCATACAAGAGGGTTGTTTAAGGATATCTTCATATTAATCTGTCTCTCTTCCACAATTTTTGCAAAGAGCTTTGCAGCAGACAGCTGTAATGGTCTTGCTCCTTGCTTGTGGAGGACTATGGAAACTCCTGTGTGTAAGTGGCCTCTGCTGCTCGGTTATCAGAGATGCCCCAGAAATGATGCTTGAACTCTACCGAACGAGTGGGGATTCCACTGTGCATCAAGGATCCCTTGATTTTAATGGAAGAAAAAGGACAGTGCCATGGTCTGAAGCATCTCCCTTTTTCCTCATCCCTTCTAAAAGAACTGGAACAAAATGCAAGGTGCACTCTTCTTTCATAAAGAAGGTAGGAATTTGATTAGCTCCAAGCAGTGCCTGGAGCTGAAGTCAAGTGTATGCCACCAGGTCAGGCACCTTGACCCTTCCAAATACGAAACTCCATTCTCCAAGCTGCTGAAGCAGTAACAGACTACTGAAGCTGTAACAGACTACTGCAGAAGCCCAGAGTGCAGCCGTTCACGCTGATGTCTCTGCCAGACTCAAGGACAGCTCTGAGATCAATGGAGTGACAAATCGAGTAACTGCTCACGTGTTCACCTTCTGCATTGTACAAAGATGCAAGATTTCAAATAAACCTGGGTATGTGATCAGTACCACTGGACTTTTGGCCCTGAAGCAATCTATTAAGCTTGTCATTGACTTGCCCTGTGGCACATCATTAACTGGAACTGTTCAGAGGCCATGTGGGGATTCCCTTTCTGAAAATGCAGTACTACAGCATTTTGAAGAGCATCCTAGTCCCTCCAAAGGAGGAAGGTGCCAGATACAGTTCTCCAAGGAGCAGATCTGGCAGCTGGTCCGGCAGTCTAGCCTGACCTCCTGAGTGTAGTTCAACTGTTGCAGTGACAGCCAGAAGAGGAACTGGACACAAGGCCAAAACCAGGGCCATCTGGAGAAAATAAAAGCATAGTGAAGGTAGAGCAGCAAGCAATCACCTCTACAGCACTATACTCAGCTCCAGCTTTGAAATTTTACAAGTATCACATTTTATTCTGGGTAAGAAATCAGCCAGCCTGATTTCATGCATTAACTAAAGAGCTGTTGTCCCCATATCCAAATGTGCTCATGTGTCACTAGATCAGAAACACTTGGAATCTGTATGAGCTACGTCCATGTACTCCAGAAGCTGATGGCTGATGATCACAGCCTGGGACCAATTTTTTCTGGCCTTTCTGCTAGGGATTTGTCTCACCAGAATTTAGTCTAGATCTGGAACAGGATGTCATTGTGTAAAACAGGATCAAGGCACAGTTGAGAAATTTGTGAACAGTAATTGCAAAAGTGTCATGCTGCTCTTTTCTACCCAGTTTCACTTTCAAGGTCTTCGAGAACAAAACAGTATTTAAGAGCTTTGGATGCAGGTTACATGCAATTTGGTACAAGAGAGCACTTCTCCTTGCCCTCCCTATGGTGCCTAGCTTGCTGAAGCAGCTGAAAGACCCAAGTTTTAGTGACAAAATGTCCCCAAGTCCCCAAAGTCATGCTACAAGACAAGGCTGGAAATGTTACCACTTAGTCTGAACTGAGCATCCAGCTGTTTATTTCTCCCAGAAAACTTGACAATTCACTTTCAGACATACAGCTGACAAAGGAGATCCCACTCTGCACAATAATGTCTGGCACAGACTTCCAGGAGACTGGAGACACCCGTGCTACCATTCAGCAATTTTGGCTCTACCTTAACTCCAGCAGAGCACTGTGTGGCTCTGCAGGTGGTAGGCAAGGACATTGTGACAAGGCCTGTAAGGACAAAAATGCAAGTTTCATGAGCCAGTACAGGAACAGGGATTAATTTTATTATGTAATGATGGTATCTTCTGGAGGGCAAGGCAGATGTGGTACAGTTATCTGGCTATTCATTCATTTGGATAAAACCCCAAAAATGGTCCTGAATATTAACAATGGAGTCTGAGTTTTGCAGGTAAGTGCCCTGACTACCACTTCCCAAAATGTACATGCTATCTGATTTTGCCAACAGACTGAAGAGCTTTGCTATGTAGTGTGATCAGGTCAAGAAGACGCATGGACACTGACCACATCCAGATTAAGCTAATAGAAGGTGTTATTTGCAATCACAGAAGAGGAAGAAGGAAGTGGCCTTGGTTTCCTGCTTTCTACATTGCTACTTTAGCACCTCTAACTCTATTTACTGCAAAGAGGAGCCTGTTTCTATCCCTGCAAAGATCAGCTGTAGCTTTCAGTCCAGTGAGCAGGACACTGTACTGTAGAGCCAGACTGTATGCATATATGTGTGTGTGTGTATGCATTTGAAAATATATATCTGAGGGTATATTTGAAAATATGTATCTGAGGGTATATTCCTAAAGTCTTACCTCAGTTAAACTCTGTTGAAGGACAAGTTTAAGACATTCCATTGTGCTTATTGTTTCCTAATGACAAGTTTTAGGCGGCTGTTCCTGAAGGTATCACATCTCTTTTATAACTGCCCTTTCAAAGGCAAATCTCAGCTTTGGGTTTCACCCCAAGAGGCAGGATTTGTGGCAGAGCCCTTGCAGAGCTTTATTTGCAAGTACCCATGTCTTTTATTGGATCCAGACCTCAGATATCAAAACAGACTTGCTATCTGTAGTCTCTGGCACTACGAAGAACATGAAGTTAATTCATGTATAATGTGCCATGGGGAATCAGTTATACACCAAATGCGGCTGGAGACCACAAGAGGTCAAAACAAAGAGGAGTTTAAAATTTTGAAGTGTTATTGTGTGCACATGCATTTGGCGGGGGGCGGGGGGTGAAAGGGGATTAGAGTTTTCTCACAGTTGTGCCACATTCTTTCCATGATTATTTAAGCATTACTCGAAGCAGATTCTAGCTCACACAAATATCCGATTAGCGCAGCTAAAACTGGTGTGGAGCAGGCGTTCAGTGTCTGAGGTCAGATTTGTTTTGCTGGAATCAAATGTGCTTATGAAAAGCATTCTGCTCTGCCAGGAATCCTTTCTGGGAATTTTTTCCTTGGTTCAAAATGTTGTAGACTTCACAGAGTTTATGAAATGTCTAAATAAAAAATTCTTGCTGAAGTAGCTACATTAGTGAGGAGTGTGGAAAATGCAATCTTGTAGGCAGTTTATTCTGGTAAAAGGTGCCAATATAAAGGTTCGTGTTTAGAAATATGGTGTAATGCTGCCTATGAAATAGTTCCTCTTTCAGGTATGAGCTGCATGGTGGCTTTGAGAACCTGATTTCAGTAATATAGACTAATCCACAGAAAGTTAACTGCCCAGCCATGCAGTCTTTGCAAGCAAGTCCTTGTAAACAATGCCTAGTGAATCTAGATGTGTGCTTTAGCGCAGAATGAGGATATGTTTTGAAGAAAATCTCCTATTTGTCCCTGTGTACCTTGCACTGCATCATGGAACAGTCTCTGAGCGTGCAGCCTCTAAATATGAGCTGCTCTTGGTTGAACTAAATAAAATGATGGCTGTCAGTAGACCCTTCAGTGTGTTCCAGGCAGTAGTGGGCATTCAGTCCTTGAGATGAGATTAGAGCTGCCTGAAGTTCTGTTCCCTGAAACATGGATGGTGTGATCTGCAGAGCCTCAGCACCAGCTGTCCCACTCTGCAGATTCATTGCTGTTGCACATCATTTCTTAATAATGCAGGCATGAAACAGTTTTTGGAACCAAGCCTTTGAATGGAAAGGAGAACCAAGGCATATTAAAGCATTTTGATTTCTCATTCCCACTTGGCTTCAGCCTTGGGTTTTGTCACTGAGCAGCACAGGCATTTTTGCCACTTAAGATCAAGATTTACAGGGTGATTAGACTGGCATTAGGTCTTTCATACTGCATTTATTCTTTCATAACAGATTTTGCTTTCCTTTGCATGAGTAAGCAGAACAGCATGACTCCTTGTCTCCATTCAGGACTCAGGGCATAAGCTTGAGACAGGCTGATGCAATCAAACTAGCAATGTTTTGACTTTACTGATGAGTATCCTCTGTGTAGGAACAGAGATCTGTGATCTGTGTGGCTTAAAATTTCAGTGCTGGTCTTCTCTTCAACTATCACAGTCTGTACACTAAAAATAAATGCAGAGCGAACGGTGTAGGTCTCTCCAGAGGAGACTTACTGAGCAGAATGGTCTAACCTGCCAGCTTTCATGACAGGACAACCCTTTTTACTTTGGTTACATCGAGAACATTTGTTTCTTCTGTGAAATGATGTATTGTTTCGTGGTTAGAAAAATGGTTTTGTTTTAAAAGTGGAATGCAATGGTCAGTTGTGATGTGGTTACAGCTTCTTATTTTGGAAATAAACTGCCTGGAAAAATAACCTAAGTTGCACAAGCAAGGGCAGCCATGTAGGTAGTTGGAAGCTGCAGTACTAAAGGTGAGACTTTAGGTTGTCAGAAGGTTGCCTGACTGGGCTGGCTGAGCTCCTGTCAGGATGAAGAGATATCTTCAGAGGGCAGCATGCCTCAGCCATCTATCTTAGGGTGTGATATACTGTGCTTGGGAGATGTCTCTTGCTCTCTCAGAGATGATTTTAGCCTGGATATTTAATATTTGAACTTCTGAGATGACTTCCGCCCTAAATTTCCCTCTTCTGCCTTCTCCTTCTCAGTGTGGCATAGCAAGATTTATGTCTGTTTGTCTGCAAGACAGACTCCCATTTATAAAACAGAGATAAGATACCTTCTCTACCTCACAGAGCCATTTTTGCTGTTAACGTCAATAAATATTGTAGATGATCAGGTTCTTTGATATTGGAGGCAGAAGATCCTAAAAGATACTAAAAATTGTCAATACAAATAAAATAATTGAAAGTGTTTTCACATCTCGTATGACCCTACAATGAAAATATGATTTTGATGATAATTCAATGACAAGTAATTTCTTGTAAATGTCTTAAGAAGTCTGGCAAACATAAATTACACATAACAGCTTTTCTGTGAGGTCCTGAAAAATCTATGTCTTGGGCCTGATTTTACACAAGGGTTAACTAACTCTCAGGGCATTAAATTATTTTGTTAGAGAGAGGCCAGACTACAATGCAACAGGGGGCATCCTGATTACAAAAGCCATTACCGGTTAGATTGCTTGTTCCAACCAGCATGGTGAGAGAATGTCCTAGTGCAAAGGGCGATGTGGCATCCTCAGCCTGTCCTTTTCTCTCCATCTCTCTGTTTTTCTCTTGAAGCAGAAAGACTCTTTGCAGTGAATTGCTTTTGAAAAAAATAAAGATCTGCAGAAGACTATCAGCTGAGGGGAGCAATTCATGCTGCAAATGGAAAAGAATAAGTGTTGTGCAATTTCTGCTTGAAAAACCTAGGGAGTTGAAAAACACAGTTTCTGGGTGCATTATATCTGTGCTTGCATGGAACTGTCTCAGATTTTACAGGGAGTTCTTATGCCATCCAGAGTAAGTTTTTTCACATTAGTCATACTGTTTTGCTGTATAGTGAAGTAACTACTTGCAGCATGACCAAACCTAGTTTAAATATTTACATCTCTTTACCTGTACAATATCAATCAGGATAGCATCTGAGGATCTTCACCTTAATTTAGGTGTGTTTTGTTTTCACTGCAAACTGTGTTTTTACCACTCTAGATATATGCTTTAGCAATGAACAAATGAGGGAGACATTTGCACACTGAAATAAAGCTGTTTGATGGATTTCAACTTTTGTTCTGTAAAAAAGAAAAGCATGGAGGATTATTACCATCAAAGACATCTGTTGGGTAAGTGGCATAACCAACATACCTAACTACAGTGAAGGCAAAGTTAAAGAGAAAGGTGATGGCTGCAGCCATCCCATTTCCCAACCTGGCTGTAGCTGGTGAAACTGCCTGGGAGTCCTATAGGCACCTAGCACCAATAATCCTAATTATTCCAATTTGGGTGGTAAATGAAGAGTTGGGAAGCTAATATGTTCCAGTAAGATGTACTCAGCTAAAAAAAAAAAAACTGTCAGCCTGCAATTCCTTACCCTCTAGAGAACATACGGAGAGAGCATTCAACAGTTTTATTGCCCAGACACCTCCAAACATGTTGAGTGATGCTTGGAAAAAGAAGGCAGTAGACCTGGTTCTGGAAGAAGCGGACAGAAAAACAGGAGACATACTTCTATGTAACGCTTTCACTATTGTCCTTATTAATGTTTGATTAATTAAACCTTTTTGGTTTTATTTTGAACATTGCCAATACAACCAATAAGTGGAGTCTGGAGAGAGGACACAGACAAATCCTGTGCCTGACACTGATCTCCCTCTTCAGTTAGTGCCTTCTGGAAGGGAACAGCCGTGTCATCAAGAGGCCACTGTCAGAGGTAAAATTCCTGAATGCCTGTTGAAACTTTCCCTGATTGTTGCTTATTTCAAGAGCCTTCGTTTCTCCTTGCTCTGGAGCTGGCATTCAGACATGAGTAATGACAGTCAGGCATTTGCTTTTCAGGTGAACATCCATATATCTCAGTCAGGGGACAAAAGAGCAGCCGACGGAAATGGGGTATGTGAATATTTACAGGCACATAGAACACATGATTTTCTCTTTAATGCTAATCACAGGCTTGAAAACAACAGACAGGATTGGCAAAGGAAAAGCATTACTCCAGGTTTAGTATTTGGCTGACAAACAAATAGGAGGTGTATTTCCATTCTAATGTTTTCATTGACATTTTTAGGATCATGTATTTGGTGTTATCCTATTTCAATTCATAAATACTTGCTGACACATATTTGAGCTGCAAAATATACTCTGTGTATATTTTTAGAACAAAGTGACCCCAACTTTTTTTTTTTTTTACACATGGGAACAGCAAAATGGGGAACGATAGTTGAGCTTTGAGTTTTGTATTTACAGGAAACTTTGCATATATTACTGTGTTCAAAATTAATTATCTTTCAATTAGTACAATAAACCAGAAAACTAAAGCAAATATAGGATGACCAGCTCTTCCTTTAAAGTTGTCAGCAAGCATGATCCTTGCTGATCTGAGAACTATCAATGTCTGAAAAGCATATTAATGAAGATAATACAAGTCTGCTTATGAAAAAAAAAAACCTACTCAAAATAAAAACAGCGTTTTGGAAGTTTTTAAGAACTATTTGCATATCAGAGAAAGGAATCCACTTTACTAACTCAGTTTACTAGCTGGTTTGTGTGAGATTAGACTGATCAGCTGACACTGAAAGAGCTGGTGTTTGGCCTTACTAATGCATTACAAAAGTACACTGTTGCATTCCCTGCTCCTGTAAGCTTTGATTAAGCCTTCTTCTTGCCAGCTCTTAACAGCAGAGTGCAATTTACCTTGTGCTTAGTAAGCAGTTAAGATGAAAACAAGTTGGATCTAGGAAAAAGGAGATGGTGAAAAGAGAGAAGAGGCTGCCCAAAGAAACTGGAGGAAGCTTTGCAGCTGACACCCAAGCACGGGTTCATTCAACATGCTGAAGGGCACAGGTGCGTTCAGAGGGACCTTGGCAGCCTGGAGGAACGGCCAACTGCAACGTCATGAAATTAGATTCAGGAAAAATGCAATGCCCTGCTCATGGCAGCAACATAGGCTGGGGATGGACTGGGTCTGCTGTGGGGCAGCTCTGCTCTAGGTGTTCTTTGGGTCTGGTAAACAGTGAGCTGGGCACGAGCCAGCAGTGGGCCTGGCAGCAATGAGGGACAACAGTATCCCAGGCTCTGTAAATAGAAACAGAGCCATCAAAGCAAGGGCAGTGATTACTCACTCTCCTCAGCACTTGTTAGACCATGTCTAGGTTACTGGCTCCGGTCTGGGGCTCCCCAGTTCAAGACAGACAACAACAAACTGAAGAGAGTTCAGTAGCGCCCACTACAATGGGAGGGGGAAGAGCTCTTGTCCCATGAGGAGAAGCCAAGGGAACTGCATTTGTTCAGGCTGGAGATGGCTTTGGATGCACCCAACAGCAGCCCCCCAGCACCTACAGTGAGGATGAAACCAGATTCTTCAAAGTGGTGTGGTGGGAGGACGCTGAACTCGTAGCTGACCCTACCAGAGGGAGGAGGTTGCACTAGAAATAAGAAGTCTCTTGCAAACTGAACTATCCTGTGATCCTATAAATAGTGAGAAAGGTGAGTAAGTCAAGCAACTAAAATATTGGAGCAATTTGTCTACCAGAGATTCACATGCAGAAAAGTCTTTCCTAATCTGAATCACAATTGCTTTTTATGCACCGGTGTGGAAACACAAAGAGGCAGCATAGGAGATCAGCAGACAGGTTTCCTGGTGGATAAACATTAAAAAAAACCAACAACCCACCATTCCACCCCATGAGGAAAATAAGGCTTCTGAAGTCTGAAAAGTGAAGCAAAAATCTGGAGGCAGACAGTGAGAGACTGACACAGTTGACTTGGCAGGGCAGTTGGCAAGGCTATGAGATGTGCTCAGGCAGGCACTAGTACTCAGTCCAGGGACTGTGGGTCTCTGAGTCCTGATGAATAAGAAATGAAAGTAAACCAATACTACCTTAGAAACACACCAGTTGGTTTTATTTGGGAGTGACTGAGTTCTTTGTGGGTAAAAACTGAAATCAGAAGGAAAGATAAAATGCATAATTCAATGTTATAAAAGAACATGAGTCACATGCTGAATGCCACAAAATCAGGTCCCAGGCTTGGAGATACCATTAAAATACAGTAGTTAAAAATCAGCATTCTGTTTCTGAAGGAAGTTGCAGCCAATTTGCTGATTAATCCTCCTTCAATCCTGTAGAACAAGTACTCTTTGGCCTACATAAAAAGCATCAGAGGCTAAAACTCCAGGGCCCTTGAATACATTTTTTAATGAAGCTATTTTAATCAGTGTTGAAGAATTAAATATATTCAGGGAGACTGTACATTTTGGGTGATTGGTAATGGGTGACTGAGCTTTTAATTTTGTGTCACTGACTTGAATACTGCCCAGCAGAGAAGTGGTTGGAAATCATCCCTACTATCTGCTGGTTTCAGTCCAGTTTCTAGTGGACGGGTGTCTATGAAAAAATGTAATCACCATTGATGCTAATTTGTATCTTTATTGAGAATCAGAGTAGAGAGGCAAATATTCAACTGTGCATGATTCCTGAAGAGCCTTTTTCAGAGACAGAAATGAAGTACTAGAATAAGATGGAGGCACCACTAGAAAAAATTAATGTCCTCTGTATTTATATATGTATAGAAGCATATATATACACTCTACTTAAAATCTGCCAAGAGAAATCGTTTTCTACCCTGTAAATTTTACTGTTCTTCAAAGATTCACATTGAACAAAAAACCACATAAAGATTACCTTTCAATCAAACTGCCTTTCCGGAGTTCATTTCATCACAATTTCTGCTTTATCTAGTGTTATTCTCAAACTATTTTCTTGAACAATAGCTTTTCCAAAATCAGAGTAGAGAACTATATCCCACTCCTCCATTCACCTCTTTGCAGTCACAGAAGTTGGCATCTCCAGACTCCCACAAATGCTCACATCTTCACCCATTAATTGGCTGCGGTTTTGCATAAGGAGGGTATTTCAGAGAAGGTCATTGAGTAGGGGCCTCATTATTGGATTAATTTCAGGCTTTGGCAGCCTTACTGTACCTCAAACTTCAGGGACAGACCCGCCTCCTGGATTACCAACAGAAAGGGAAGCCATATCTCTGCACACCCCATCCCCAGATGAAGTCCTAGCTGGTCTTTCAACCTCAGGTAGAGGAACTGACAGAAGGGGTTATGAGAAGGACATCTATGGCTTTTTGGTCGTGATCATAACAATTGATCTGTTGCTATATATGGTGTGATGCTAATGAAGACATAGTTGGCAGAGAAGGTAGTGGAGAAGTAGCCAAAATTTGGGCACATGTAGCCAAAGGGGGATGTGTGGCATCAGGTATGTAAATGTGTGGGGTTTTTTGGTTCGTTTTTGGTTTGTTTTGTTTTTTTCCCCTGAAGGTACAAAGTTTCTATTAGAATTAACAGAAATTCTTAATGATGCTTCGTTAATTACTGTAATAATAATGTATCCAATTAGACCAATAAATATAAATATTGTCAGCCTAGGGAGATGACTGGCCTCACACTTCTCTTTTTTTGGCAGAGTTTCACCCTGTGGTTACCTTTTAAATGTGGCACTTGAAGGTACCTAAATCTTACGTACCCCCAAGAAATCTTTTGTAGAATTCAATTTCTAACTGCTGCTGGATGTTGATCGAATGAAAACAATTTGATATTTAGCCTTGCAGGCCCAGCCAAGTCTGTGGGAAATGAAGCTTGCATTCTTTCTGCTTTGTCACCTGCCATAAACACCTGACTCTCATCAATTCATACAACAGGAACACTGTTGCCTGGCTTTGTCATTGGCTGTTAAAAAACATGGTTTAGAAAACAAATGCATTGTTACTTTTTCTTTATCATTATATCAGTTGATTCCCAAATGAATGAGATATGTATTCAAAATTGTTCTCAGCTGGTTTAACAGCTGTCAAGAAATTTAATTGGAGTTTTATTGAGTAGTTTTGAAGACCTGCTCCCTTGTGTCTCTGTAAACACTTTCACAGTTGTTACACCAGTGTCAAAAATCCCGCATGAAATGACTGGGCTGCTAAGGGTACAGGTATTAGAAATTCTGTAAGAGTTTGAACACTTCTATTTTGCTGCAGTTGCTCACTGTCCCTTTTGGCCATTCTGAATATCTGTGTTGCAAAGTCATGGACTTGGGAGAGTTCTAGAAAAGTCACCAATACAGCTCATATGTAAACCTCACAACGTGTGGAGGTTAGGCACTTCAAAGAAATCCACAATTTCCAGGACAGCACAGAATGAGGCACTGGTAAAGATGGGACAGTTTCAGTCACAAGTGTAAGAGTTCTGGCCAGAAAAAAAGACAAGTGAAAATTCATTTCATGGCCTGGTCATTAGTGCACCCAGAGAGCAAAAGGGAAGACTCTGATTTCCATGGTTACTGACTCAACAATTGCATGATATTTGTCTTTTCTTTTTTTAAATAAAATGTTTCTCAGATTACTTTAAAATTGTTGCTACTTTTTAGCTGAGAGAAACCATTAACACCAAAATCACATAATTAGCAAAAAGCATTTTAGAAATGAAGGGTTTCATTGGTATGTCCTGGAAAGTCTTCCCAGTCAGCTATAATACATGGAAAGGACAGTTCTGTCTAGAAACCTAGAAGAAACTTGCTTTGTGTAGACAAGGAGGGAGGTTTGCCCATTTCTACTTTGTAATAGTTGTAAACAGAGCAGTGTTATTTTCCTTGCTCACGTAGTTCAAGTAATGAATGTACAAACCTCTGGTTATAAAAAATCTGTAGGCCCTAATAAATCATACTCAGTACTCCACAAGAATGTAATCCATCAGTCATAGAATTAAACGGAAAGATACCCATGGTCTACTGGGCACTATGTCAAGCATCCCACCACAAGACTAAGCAGATGCTTAACCCCAAGTCACAAGAAGAATCAAATTCAGTAAGGGGCCCTTTCTCATTCTGTATGAGACTTTTATGCCCTCTCTTCTTTTCTTTGTGTTGGTTCAGTCTCCCACATTCTCTGCCTTTTTCTTTAACTACCTGAGTTACGATTCACACCGAACAGCACTTCCCAGTGGCTTCATCAAAGTGAAAGGGATTATCAATCAAATCACTTTTACATTCTTCAAGTACAGATGATCATTGTAATTGTGACACCTTTGGGGTTGCTCAGAGCTCCAGAACCTCAGAACTGAGTCCCTTTATCTAAGGGGGGGTGGGGGGGTGGGGGTGGAAACTCCCTCTACAAAAGGACGACCTTACCATATGCTGACTTTTTGTAGACAATAGCTTTCTTACTGTTAAAATGACAAAGAGCAAGTATCATAAAAAAGGACTTGACAATCACTTGATTACAGCATCACTTGGTTGACACATCAATAAAAGTGTCATTAAAATAATATTGGATATAAAAATGTAAGATAAAAATAAATGGGACTTACAGACCCTATGATTTTTTTTAATAACATTGAGTTACTTTGCAATGTTCATATTCTTACCTGATGATATGATTCAAAGGCTGACCACAGTTTAGGGCCAGGAAAAAATGTGGAATGGATAAAGGAAAACCATATTGCATGTAAGAAGAAAGATTCCTCCCCATTGTAAATATAGTTTTGCCCAGACTTCTATTTTACAGCAAAATACAACCATGCCAGCCTTAGGAGAGTATTGGTGGGCTCAAAGTTTTCAATTAAAGCATGTGTTTACTACTCACAACTGATCTTCCTGAAGAGGCATTTTTTTTATATCTTTATGGAAAGGACATAAGTATCTCAACACTGAAAAGTGTATATTACCTTGTATTATGAATGTCCACAGACATTAAAAAGAAATAGTACAAACATGATATTTTGGGGGCTTTGTTGAAGAATCCAAAGGCCTCTTAATACCTAAAGCTGGCACAGAGATTTAAGGGAGATTAGACTCTGTGGATGTGGGCTTTATGGTGTTCTGACAGACCTCTCTCACTTGCAAGATACCTTCCAATCTCCTGTTAGTTTTCAAGATTCCTGCCCCGTTTAAAGGAATTCTTCCCTGTATTTATGTCTTGCAAACTTGTGTCAGCATTCTCCTGCCCTGAGCTTCTCAGGGTTTCCTAATGCATTAATTGAAGGAAAGTTCCTAGGGCTATGGGTAGAGCAGCAAAAACAGTGTCAGAGATATTACTGATGTCCAGTTGCTCCATGACTCTGTGTGTATCTTTGCAAGCTCACCAAAAGGAGCACGGAATAAAGAGTGGCTTGGAAAGACCATCAGAAAACAAGTTGTTGTGTTGCACAAAGAAGGGAAGACTCAACCTGAGTCTGAAATCTAAAACTTCATTCCATCTCTAGTCCCCAGAGGAAAGCAACAGTTCATATACCCTGTTCGCCTGGACTTTTTAGTGTGGACCTAAAACACAAGGCTGTTTCAATTTTTCTGAAAAGAAAATCACTACAAGTGTGAAGTGCTATAATAGTGCTCCACCCTATATCTTAAGCTCTTCGCAATGTTCTGTTAATAAAACATTGTGGCAGTTATCAGCCTTGTAAATCTAACCTAATTCTGGAAAGCTAGTCTTCTTTTTACCACTTTATCATAACTTACATGGTTCAAGTCATGACTTCATTGAGAACATCATTGTCTGTAAATAAAACTTACCCTGAAATTTGTTCATCTACTGCCTCCGGTGGCTTTGTGGATCTGAAATTGTAATTAGAAAATGCAAATTAAAATTGGCAATTGGTTTCATGACTGAATGTTAATAAATAGTTCTTGCACAGCTGAGAAGAAATAATATCTAGTTCAATGTTTTATCTATATTGGCTCCACAGAATTAACACAGGCAAAAAGTAGTAAAAACTTACTATCATTAAAGTGAACATATCTGCTTCTGAACACATTAAAGTGACAAATCTGATGAGTGAGAAGGTGACATTTTTACATCGTTACTTTTCAGAATAGCACTGTACTTTAAAGCATGACGTAAAAAGTGAAGGTTACTTGTGCTGACTGGGGACATATTCCACCCAAGGAGAAGATGGGGCCACAATCACGGAACAAAGGGGATGAGGGGAGTTGACCAGTGTCATTGACCTGTTGGTCTTTAGCAGCCTTTCTCTGTTTTGGTGTGAGATCACCAGCAGCTCTTGCAAAAAACATCCCTGGCAGTGACATTTTCTACTCATTTTATCAGGGCAGGACTGTACCATCCAGAGAAACTGGATACCTGGAAGTATTAAGGAATAATGGTTTTCATGTGCTTGGTGGATGGCATTTTTTCATGAGGTAGAATGGAGCAAGCTTAGCATTCTGAATTTACTGTGATGCGTGTTATGTTGTAAATACGTGTCCGTGTGTGAATGTCTGGGGCTGTATTGTACCCCTCTGCCTTCCCAGTTAGTGCCTGTTGCCTTGGTTCATCCTGAGCCTAAGGTACATTCAAGTAAATGTTGCAGAGAGATCCCTCTCTTCCCGTGCCACATATTGTGGCTGCATCCAGCCTTCCAGCCTCCTAATTTTCAAACAGACTTCCCATCTGTTAAAATTGTTTTCCCACAGGAGATTTTACATATGTCCCCACTTAGCACACAAATGGAGTAAAGAATTGAAGGTCACAATAAAAGTTGTCAAAATAATGCTTTGAAATCNATGCAACTTTTGCAGAAAATCAGGAGCAGAAAAGCTGAGCACAGGTTATGTGTGACAGTCATAAAGGTAGCTAAGGATGTTCAAGACAAAACCACCAGCAGATACCCATAGGGAAAAATCCAGTTTGCCATCTTCATGACAATAATCTTGTTGACAGGGAGTGTAAATCAACATATGGCAAGAAATGTGTGTTTTTCTTAGAAATTGCTTATTGCATATATGATATATCTGCAGGAGAAAGAGGCCTAATGTTGTGTGCTCGTGGGTACTGTGACTGTTCGTTATCAGACCAGAGATGTATCTCATAGGCCAAACTTCAACAGAAACAAATCACTTTAGCTTCATAGGCTCTCCTGGGGCAAGATCAATTTACGAAAGCCAAGGATATCTACAACCTTCAGAACTATTGCCTGCCACTGGAGCACCAGATTCTCATTCTCCCAAATGCCAAATTGTTATTTTGAAATATAAATGGTACCTAACAAATTACTGAAACTAAATGAGGACTAGCAGGCCTAATTTCTCATTATGTTGCTTCAGTCAGCCAATGTGAACTAACATGGAGGTGAATGAGGCCCTTGAAGCATGCTACAGTGCAGAGCATGAGTTTATAAGCACATTTACCAGGCCAACTTATTTTTTTGGACAAAAAAAAAATCTAAGTAGGGAAAAACAGTAGATATGTGGATCTGAGTCATGCACACTTTTACTGCATTTCATTAAACTTTATTCTTTAAAATGTATTCACACTCTCAGGACTCACAATGCATGTGATTGTGCTATCATGTAGAAAGCAAGCTAACTAAATGCTATTTGAAAAAGGAATCTTAAGTAGCACAGTATCTTGAGGGCTAATTATTTGGTGAGGTAAGAGCTGGAAGAGAAAATAAACAACAGTAATGGAACTAACAGATGATACTTTATAAGAACTTCAGCGCACTTGGGCAAATGGAAAAATAGTTTCTGGAAGAGTTCAGAACAAAAGTAGAATATAGTAACATAAGATCAACTTAAAAAATTGGGAAAAATGCCTCAGAGATTTCAATTTGAGAGAAGAACACTGGAAAATAATAGTGGTAAAATAAGGTTAGGAATCATCTATATATTAGCTGGCTGTTGTGATTTGGGCTGAGTTGGCCAACAACAAGATGAAATGCTCTCCCCCACCTGTTGCTCTAAGGAAACAGAGAAATAGAGTTATGATTTTAGAAATAAAACCCTAAACTACTTCAATGAAATATTAATAATAAGATAAAAAGGAAATAATGAAATAGATACAATATATATAAAGATATATATAAAACCATACCAAGCTCCCAGGGAGCTGTCTTCAGCAGGCACTGGGAAAGTTCCAGACTGCTCTCATCGAGTTCCAACCCCCCTGTCATGGGCAGGGACACCTCCCACTAGATCAGGTTGCTCAAAGCCCCCCATCCAGCCTGGCCTTGAACACTTCCAGGGATGGGGCATCCACAACTTCCCTGGGCAACCTGTTCCAGTGCCTCACCATCCTCACAGGAAAGAATTTATTTTTAATATCTAATCTAAACCTCCCCATCCTTCCTGTAGGCTCCCTTCAGATACTGGAAGGCTGCTATAAGGTCTCCCCAGAGCCTTCTCTTCTCCAGGCTGAACAAGCACAGCTCCTTCAGCTGGTCTTCATAGGAGAGGTGCTCCATCCCTCTGATCATCTTTGTGTCCCTCTGCAGGACCCGTTCCAACAGTTCCTTGTTCCTCCAAATACTTTCTGCCTAAACACTCATTTGCTACCTAAGGATATTCTCTGAAGACTTTTTGCTCATGATATGCTTGCATTGTCTGTTGTACTTTACATGATTATCATGCTCCATATATTGTAGACGGTTTACTCTTAAGGAAAGATACAGTGGTAGAAATTTATTATCATGATCCCTTGTGTGCTGACATGTCAAGGAAATTAAGAATTTCTCAGGTTAAATCTGTCTCTCTGGCCATCTGCTCCCCCAACCTCCCCAGCCCCGGAACCCCATGTTGCAATGCAAAAGGACACTTTACCACTAGGAGGAAAAAAGGTTTTCTATCTTCTGTTTTCACATCGATTTAATTACTCATTTTCCCATTTTATATGGGATCCTAATGACATGAGTATGAGCTTTGAAAGACTGGTGGATACTGGTGGATAGACTTCTAACACACCAAGGGGATAATGTCAATGCCCTCATTAGGTTTATTGATGCATTTCCTTATATTTAGAATTATCCCACGTAAGCTTCCAGAATGTTTCTTTGCAAAACCACATAAATAAATAATATTTCCTGAGGACATTTAATAGTCAGGAGACAGAATATCTCAGGGCACACTCCTGGTAGTTAGGATAATGAAATATGAGATTCTATACAGTTTTTAATTTTTCTCCAATATCCCTAGGTTAATTTGAATATGTCAGAGATATAGACATGGAAGATTGATCTTACACTGTTTTACACCTTCTATAGTATTTAAGCATCAGTCAAACTGGGGTGATACATGATATGGACTGTATGTCATAACGAAACTTCTCTAAACATCAAAGGTACATATTGAAGTTTTCTGGGCATGGGTTGCAAGATGAATAGGCTTCAGGTCTTTTAGAGTTCCAATTTGGCAATCGTATTTCAATCTGTACAAACTGAATGTCATGCATGTCACCAAGACTAAGTACATTATGAATTCTCACTTGGAGACATTTTGCATCCAATTTAAAAACCTTTAAGTTTTCAGTGACCATCAGAAACATCCAGTTAGGGAAGAAATAGATTCACAAAATGTAAAAGTCTTAAATTTTATTATACGATTTGTTCCATAATTACTGGAGTTTAAGCCTTAATTATGCCCCACCTCCTTCCTCCTTGCCCCACCCCCCCCCCCCTCCGCCCCCTCCACCCCCACC